>SSNS01000014.1:750580-873080 GCA_006937985.1 Aphyosemion australe
AAGTTTCTAGGTTAAAGTATGCTGAAGTAGTTAACTCTCAAAGAGCTGAATGGTTTGGCCAAAAGTTTTGAGAATTTTAAGGGCTTCCCATTCATTCCTATGGGAAAAAAATCATAGAAAAAGCTGAATATTTCGGAAACGGTTGAAAATATCAATACCAAAAGTCATAGCCGGAAAGACCTGAACGAGCTGAACGTTTTGATACCACATTTGTTGAAATTGCTGAAAGTTTGAAGGAGTTGAAAAGGTCCAAAAAACGTACGGAAGCAGAATAAGAAGAAGAAGAAGAATAATAATAAAGAGAAACAGGAAAACAATAGTTTGAATGCTTGCAGCATTCAAACTAATAAGAAGAAGAAGAAGAAGAAGAAGAAGAAGAATAATAAAGAGAAACAGGAAAACAATAGTTTGAATGCATACTGCATTCAAACTAATAAAGATGTTCTTTCAATCTCAGAAAGCAGATATATTTTAGGATTAACCCTTTTCTCATTCCCATTTTTAGAAGAGCAGTTGTATTTTGCTTTATTTCATCCTACAACTTTCTGATATATTCATGGAAAACAATAAGTGTTCCTTCCCGAACACAAGCAATCTGATTCTTGGCTATTTCTTCTCCCCGGCGTTGCAGCTTCTACTGAAAATGTCATCTGTGTTCATATTAAAATTCATGAGGACAGATAAGAAGGAGCCTTCATTACTTTGAAAGTTGTATTTGGGGGAAAATAAAAACCCAAACACTTTAGGATCTAATCTGGGGTCAAGGCAGCGAGGTCGGGAAAGTTTAAGCTCCTGGCAAGAGTTTCACTGAATTACAAATTAGGTTAACAATGTTTTTATATAGCATCTGGATTTCTGGGAGATGTTGCATCATTAGCAGCTTAACACTTTGCCAGATGGTCCCTTTCCTCACAGATAACATGGTATCTGTTCTAAATCAACGATTTCTTAGTGTTTTTATTTTATTTCTAACCTTAGAATCATAATGTTCAAACTTACGATCGGAATGGTTGGAATAAGACAAAGAAACGTGTAAAAGAGGAGTTCAAGCTCCAACATTGTGTAACGTTGATATTTACACTTGCCACTGCTGCTGCTTTAATTGTAAAATTAACATGAAAAACATTTTTTATGCCAAAGCTAGCAGTAATGGGTGCGTTTCATTTTTTATAACTAATTGTTTCGTCTGTGAGAGTGTCAGTTGGAAGAGTTTAATGTAAAAAGTATTTTATTAAAGACCAAGTTCACTTGTTTTTAACACATTTGCAGTGGTATCTAGTATAAATGAAAGCCTTGTGAGTCGATCTTTGAGGGAAAAATCTTTGGCGCTCCTGTTTCAGGAACTAGAAGTGAGCCAGAGGAGAAGGGACGGCAGGATTTGGAGTCTTACTCATTATTATTTCCTGATATTCCAACATCTTGCCTCTGATTGGCTAACAGCAACGTGACTCTACCACTGACTGTTTGTTCTGCAATGTTGATGTTTTATCGCCACAAATAAAAAAAATCTGGAAACAAACATAGTTGTTTACATGTTGAGAATGTGGAATTGAATGTTAGATTTAATACAGGGGTGCCCAATACGTGCTGCTGGTCGATCGCGAAACACAAGTCACACTGGTCGTAGACGCGCCATCAAAAAGAACAAAACAGCGTCGAAAGACGCGCGCTCATTAAAAGCTGGTGATACACGCCACCGCGGCAACTCAAATTGTGTTTAGGTACGATCGGCAGTCTGTGTTTATGGAGTCTATTTTATGTGTTGAGGCTTCTTTTGTTGTAAACCTTACAGGCCACCGTAGCTTCACTTGTATTTGGATTCATTCTATATTTTGCATTGGATCCGTCTATGTCGTTTCCATTTACTTTACAGGTCAGTTATTAATGCTATTCTAAATAAGCATTTCAACATTAAATTGTGTATTGCTTTGTTTTCATAATAAATTATAATTGGAAGTGCATTTATTTATTCTGTAATTTCATTTTTTGCTCTGAAGTACCACGCAGGGAGTTGAGCGGGTGACGTGATGCACTGATAATGGTTTCATTATGACATCACTCTGAATCATAACCCAATCACGAGGTGCCTAAATATTCCAATCATATAGAATAACTTGGAGTTTTTAAATATTAAGTTCAGAAGCTCTTCAGGAAAAATGCAGTCTAATCAGATCCTCTCCTTCCCCAAAAGCCTGTATACAACTATACATTGATTATCTTGGTTGAATCAATTATTAGCAAGGATAAACTTGAAGGTTTGTGATGAATTTGACTTTTTAAAAGTTTGACCTGTGACAGAAATGTCAGACACGATGCAGGTCAGTGTGTGACACTACTTCCCTCAAAGAAAAACTAAAAATTCAAACTGTCTACTCTTCCTGTGCTGCTATGCCTAGAGTAATTACCAAAGAGGACAGGAGCGTAGCGCTGTGGGCCTTCACGTTTTAAGTGTGTGACACGCTGTCACCAGAAATTTGTTTCCTTGTGGAGTTAGACTGTGACTGCTACTTCCTGACAAGGCTTCAGGAGTTTGGTTTCTAAGCACCAGCTGGTCTCTTATTAGCTCTGGCATGCATTTGGAAGTGCCGCTGATGCACACCTAATGCAGAAAAGCAGCCTCGACTCACACAGAGCGCCGACTAAAGGTCTCACTAAACCTGGAAATGAATGTAGAAGATATTCAGATTTCATTAAAAAAAGGAAAGTTTCAAGTTTTATCTTTGTGATTAAGATTTATTATGAATCATATTCAAAAGTAATCATTTTGTAAATGATAATAAACTCATGGGTTAAAAGCTATGGGTTGTTGAACCCGCTCACGTACAGTCACAAGCTTTTAGCGGTGAATAAAAAAACTATTTCACAGACAAGCAGGCAAGGTGATATTTCTCCATAGGGCGGCTGGCGTCGCTCTCTGTGATGGAGAGAGCGAGCTAAGTGATTGTCAAAAACCCCGATAACAAGCCAGTGCTCTTTTATGCTCAAAGAACTAATTAAATATTAATAAAAACATGAATGCAACCTGGATGCATCCCTCCAGAAAGGTTCTGGAGGAAAACAAAATAGTAGGAAAAATTAAGTATAATGCAAAAGTGTTTGGTTATTAGTCTTTATAACAGGATCAATAAATATTGATCTACACCTCCAGATGAGAGATCATTTGTATATTTTAGATCAAAGGATGCAATCTTTGATTCTGCTGCACAACCTGGAATATTATTATTAGTTCCTAAACACCAGGCCAACACTCCCAGTGAGTCCAAAAAAATAATAATTAAAAATCACATTTTCAAATATGATAAATCAGTGGATCTGTGATGCTCGTTCTGCCTAAATTAGTCATCTGATTTTACTGTTTTACTCTGTATTCTGCATGGAGATCATGCTGCTCTTTTTAGAACATCCTTAGGTAGCAGGAAATCATAATCAGACCTTAGACTAGATCAGGGGTTTCCAAATTGGGGGTCGGGACCCCCAAGGGGGTCCCCGCAATTTTGTCTGTGCTGAGGTTGTGAGGTTAGCAAGATTTTATTTGTAAAAATTACACTTATAAAATCTCAATAACACACCCTACGGTATAATCAGAACTCCATATAAAGGTTATAACTCTGTATGTCTGTAGAAAGTTTCTAAATAATCACATTTAACGTGTTTATGCGTGTAGGAGATGGGGTTGGGGGTCCTGGCTTGTCTTGGACATGGGCAAGGGGATCCTCAAAGAAATAAATTTGGGAACCCCTTGACTAGTGGCACCCCTGAGGGGTGGCCAGGTGTGGGGGACACGGCCACCCCTGGGAAAAAGTTGGCCGCCCTACTGGGCCCCCCCAGGGAAGACCACTTCCCAGCCCCCTTGATAAATCACATTCATCTTCTTTAACATATACATGTTAAAGCCAAGAAATGCAATTATTTTTAATAAATAATTAATAATAGTTCAGACTGTAGCTTTAACCGAGTTAGCTGATGAGTTTGTATTATTACACAAAATATTTGGGCTGTTAAATTCTTTTAGAACGTTACAGAAACAGCAGGAAATATAAATCAGTTTGACCTTAAATGGCATTAAATCCTTTATAAAATGACATTATCCTCTTAAGGGCCATGAGGGACCAGAGTCTATCCCATCCTTCATCACAACCAGGACCAGGGAGGAAAATAAGGCCTACAGCTAATACGCACAACCTGATAAATACCTAGACAACGATACAAATGACACATCATCACTTTAGTCTATTCTTTACATTCAGTCTCATAAAAGTACAGGATCATTTTTTTTTACTGATTGAATTTTGGCCAAATGGACCAAATGAAAGTTGCTCTCAAATCCACCATCAAATTTAAAATCACCTTAAAATAAGAAGCAAGAAAGCACACGGGCATGAGCAACATCCACTAAGGAATTCCCTACAAAATAAAAAAAGAAAGGTATTTGCATTTTCCAGTCAGTGATTTCGTTTCCCCTGTGATTCGCCCTGGCTTATTAGACAGACCAAATCTGACTAATCTCTTGGCGTCTACTGGATCAAATCCCTGCCCTCTTGGACCTCTAGGCAAGCTTGTTCCTCTTCTTCCAGCTGTGGGTAATGAGCTAGCCTTCACACTTCACCTTTACTCTTCACGTCTCTCTCTTCCTCTGCAGTTACAAAGAGCTGTGCCCTTAAAGCCCCACAGAGATGAAGTATGAGTGTGACAATAGAGCGGCTGTCTCAGGTGTCTGTCCGTTTGGTGTCAGTGAAAAATGTCACCAGGATAAATAGCAGGGAGGAAAAGGGGGAGGATACCTGTGACATAGGAGTGTGGGGGAGTTAATGTGCTTAAGCCAGAGAGACAGAGGTGGCGACAGTGACTGATGATAGAAAATCATTTTTAGAAATCAAAGAGACACGTGTGTGTGCAGAGAGGACCTGGCAGGTGGCTGACAAAGCTGAAGGCAAGGTGAAAACAGCTCCTTAACTTTCCAGCACTGACTTTCCACCTTCTCCTGATGTCTTTTACCAACTGGTTTCCTCTTTATTAGATGGGAAAAAATCTGCAAAGGTTTGGCAAGAGAGAATTCAAATGACTGCACAATCACTTCCAAGTGGTTTTGATCAATATTTCTCCAGGATTTCTCAAAGTTTTTGTTTTTTTTACTTTGCAAGGACAACCATAGTCAAAGGATTGGTTTAAAACTTTTGCACGGTAATCTTGAACCCAAACCCTAACCTTTACTTTCTGTCCAATTCAAGTTAAAGCAGCAATAGCGCATCTGGAAAACAAACTAGCTTAAAAAAATTTCGTGCCTCTTAACAACGTTCTAACATATAAATATCACACTCAGAAATTAAAGTACAAAATTGTACCTTTAGGGGTACAATGTCTTGTCACTGGGGTACCCTCAAAAGTACCATTTTGCACCTTTAACTGGGGGGTAGGGTTAGTTTTTAATACCGAGGAACATTTATGTACCTTTCAGACAACGAAGAAGGTACAAAAAGGTTCTCTGAGGTCCAATATTTTCCCTTAGACTGGGTTAATGTTGTTTTGTAACTTGGGGCTCAACAATGTATTTTTTCTGTACCCCTAGTTTTGACTGTGTATTGTAGAGATGAAAGAAAAAATTAAAAAAATGAATAAAGTGGTTCTCTCGCATTTGTCTAAAAACCTCCACCAATAACACGTTTCGGACCAAAATCAACTATTGGACCATCTGGTTGTCGTTCCGGCCGAACCGCCACACTTCCCTGGGTCCTCCACTCATTACGCACTACTCACGTATTTAGCACCACTGGTGTGAGAGGTTCGTAGCTCAATAATATCAGAGAAGGAGTAACAGCTGTCTACTACCAACTTTAGGACAAACTACCAGAGTCCCAAAAAAAACACCGTTTGAAGTCACGGACAACAAAAGACATTTGGACACGGATCCAGGGAAGATACACGCGGGGAGGGTTGAGCATTCCTTGACCGTGTTTGCTTTCAAAACCTAGCTTGATAGCAGATTTGTTATAACAGCTTTAACCTCTCTTTTCAAGTCCTATCTCTTAATAGCTTCATCCAGTCTCTCTTCATCAACACTCTGTCTATTCTCCCACCTGTCCCTCACTTCCACACCTCCTCACCTGCGTGTGATGTCAGCAGGTATGCAAGGTGAACAGCTGTGCTCACCCTTTAGGCCAAAAACAAAGTGACAGCTTTGGCAGCAATGGGGAAAATAGTTTCTCACATTCTCAGTTTAATCATCTAGTTATTTCTCCTCGTCTCTGGTTCCATCTATATGAAACGGATCGTCATGAGGACTGAAATTTTCTGACAGTCGTGCTTTACAGCTGGACGGGTTCCTTTCCACCGCAGCAAAGTGTAATGTTTCTGACACGTCCCAGAATCAAAGGGACGCTATCATTATGTTTTGAGTTTATTTTTTTTACACACTGCGCTTCCAAAACACGTCAAAGTCGGCAGTTTAGATCGGAACAGACAGGAAGTCAAACACAAAGGCAGTGTAAAACATCTGGAAGCTTTCACAATAAAAGTAACATGCAGGTACATAATTTCCTGTGAACCCTCCATAGCCGATGCAAACAGAACAGAAAATAAACCACAGACCTTTTTGTCTTTCTCCTTGCTTGTTATTGTGTGGACTTCTGAAATCACGCGTGATGTTGCAATTCTCCTGTGACTTTGTGACTTTGCAGGACCAGCGGCGTGGAACGCTTGCACCCCTGTTTTGCATCTGAAACGCTTCCAGTTGGAAGGGAGCTCCTTGCAGGTAAAACGCTACTATTAGGTTACACGCCGCTGTCACGTCTTGTGGAAAGGAGGGGTAACTGAACCTGCCAGTTCTGAAGATGATCCTGATTAACTGATTTCTCAATTAAAATAATATTTTAAGTGGGACCATATTCCTCCTGCAGATACAGTTATATGTAATCATGCTCCCAAATGATCAACTAGAATCACCAGAGCAAACATCCTCTGGCAGCTACACCCTACCAACCACAGCAGGACACTTCCAGCTATTTGGCTACACTGCAGGAAATTTCCTGAAAATCCGGCATGCAGACATAATTCCTAAAGGACCTGAATTAAACAAGACACAGTTGGGCGTTTATTTAAAACGTGCTAAAAACAGATGAGAGAATTTTGTGCATTTTTCCAATATTTGCTCAATTAGTATGCAAACAGCTTAATCATGAATTATGTTGTCCAGTTATTTTATATTAGATACAAACCTTGGACTCTGAATGCCAAAATAAAAAACTTCCACGAGGTTGAAGACAACTAACTTTTAGTTAACGTTTCCATAACTATTCCAAAGTAATTTCCACAACCCCACAGAAAACTAGGTCTCCACTTCAGTAGGGCCTCCCTCTGTCTCTGTCACGCTGGCGGTCGTTTGATCTTGGTCTGCCACGAGCACCCCCACTTTGCCAATGACAGGCATATTCCAATAAAGCTGGTGATACAAGACGTGTGGGCACTGCGGGGGATGGTGAACTTTGGTAATGTAATGCACTTAGAGTGTGTGTGTGTGCGTGCGTGCGTGCGTGCGTGCGTGCGTGCGTGCGTGCGTGCGTGCGTGCGTGCGTGCGTGCGTGCGTGTGTGTGTGTGTGAATGAAAGTGTCATAGAAGTTACAGCTTTGATGTACTTTAAAACAAGGTTTGAGTGAGAAAGAAACCTTGGTAACTAAAACAGAAACTGACGTGCAAGAGTCTAACTACAAAATATCTAAACTTTCTCACATTTCAACTGAAATCCATATTTCTAGGGTTACAACTACTCATACCCCAAGATTTTACATTTCCTCTTAGCCAAGGGGAAGGTAAGCTTAAAATGGTGCGCTTCTTCAAGTTGGTGTTCTCAGTCAACTAGGACATGAAAAACCTCTTTCTTTTTGGTTTTCTATAATGAGTAAGAAAGTAATTGCTTTGAATTTTACACAAAAACACTTCAAAGTGGCCAAAAATCATCAAGATACAGTTTTTATGCTCGCTATGACGGATCAACGACACCAAACGGTGCCATTAAACTTGACCATGTATTGGGCGCGCAACAGTAAAAAATATCTAGTTTCAATGTTCTTAATACTTTGTTTTAAATGTGCACCAGAAAAATGTCAGCGTGTGAAGTCCGTACCACCTCTTCCAACAAGAACTGGAACACTCTGAGACTTTGGATCTCTAAGGACATTCTTACATGTTTGGTTCATCTGATCTGAATCAGTTAATGATCATAATTTAATTCGTGGTCCAGATTTTTTTCACTCAGGGAAAAATGCAATCTTGGTGACTTGGTGACTGTGGTCCCAGCTACTTGGAGGTCATTAACTAACTCCTCCCGTGTAGTTCTAGGATGATTTCTCACCTTTCTGAGTCATTGACACCCCATGAGGTGAGATCTTGCGAGGAGCCCCAGACCGAGATCGATTGATGATCATTTTGTGCTCCTTCCATTTTCGACCAATTGCACCAACAGTTGTCACCTTCTCTCCCAGAATCTAATGGTTTTGTAGCCCAGTCCAGCCTTGTGCAGGTCTACAATCTTGTCTCTGACATGGAGTTCACTATGAGTGGACTAAACACTACAGGTATGAAATCACCGTTAGAAAGAATGTGCAAAAGGTAGTGGTAGGGTTAAGTGGCAGACATATGGGATCGAATGGGAGTCAAACTTATATTTGCATGATTCTGTCCACTTTCTATTCTTGTGCTTTCTCCTTTCAAACTTGTAGAGCTAAGATGCAGCAACTTAAAAACCATGAAGTCCTTAAATCAAATCAAACCAAACCGTCAACAGCTCCACAAAGCAGATTTCTGACGTAGACCTCGACAGCGAAGGTCAGCATCTCAATGCAAACTTGTGTTTTCATAAATACTCTGTAGAATTGTACAATTCTACACACACAGGCCTTTGCCTGATTCCAGGGGATACAAGATGCACGGGGCCTCCTCCTCCGACTCTGAGTGAGAATTCCTGGCAGTCTTATTGTGCCTGGCACAATTCATAAACTGACAGTTAAAATTGGATTAGGGAAAGTTGAAACCCTGCTGTGTGTTTCCTCTGTTCGAAAATGCACACACAGGCAATGAAATTATGCCAAGAGATATTTGTGAAGTAGTTACGCTGATAGGTCTAGAAAGAAGTAATGGGTTTGAATTATTCAAAAGATATTAAATTACCTCATTAATGAGGATTGGGTAAAAGAAAAACACGCCGTGCTCCGACCTCTCTTTAGAATGAGAGCAAAATCCTGCAAAAGCTTCGCATTAAGGTGGACAGGAGTTAGCTTATTGGAGAAATAAATGACGATAAAGAGGATTTGGCTATTTTTAGCTTTAAATCACCTGCCATTCATTAAGGTTCCCATAGTTTTGATCAATTTATAACAAAAGAAAAATTGAAAAAGTAGCTGTGGCTACATTGTAGCTCATCACCACCAGGGTGTGAATGGATGAATGAATGATTGTGTTGTAAAGTGCCTTGGGGGGTTCTAGGACTCTAGAAGACACTATATCGATGACAGGTCATTTACTATTTACGACCTTCATTCTGACAGAACAAGATCTCACGAGGACTCCGGATGTGATTTGGAAGCGTTTCTCCTGAGTATTTTCATTAAATTCAGCCTTAAAACTTTTATATCTCATCTGGCTTTCAGTATCACAACATTCCATATCGTCTCTTGTCAACACTCAGCCCTAGTCTACTATGTAATGTCGTCACATCAGTTCTTTGCTATATTAATACGTTGAACTCTAATACTGCGGTATTGATACATTTGCGCTCCATCATGCAGACAGCTCAGCTCACCACATCAAATCAAAAACCAACTTCATCCACCATTTCACTCCAGCATCCTGCAGCCTCCTAGTGTTTAAATCAGGACCTGAGTAACGGTAAATAGCTCCTTGACTCATTTATAACAAGACAGTCTGGCCTCGTATAGAACCCTCACAACACCACAACCCCTACAACTCAAGGTCATCACACAATTTCCTATCCCACCGCCCCGCATTCTTTATGACTCCATCTTTAAAGCCTGGACATCCTTCTTGGAAGCCAGACGAGACATACATGGGTGTAATCAGTGCTTGTCTAGCAGAGAGTCTGGATCACTGGTTCCACTTTCTCTGATCCGCTCTGAACAAAACTATTAAATCTGCAGGCATGGCAAATTATGAACTTCTTACAAATGTCACACACAAACAAAATATTGATTTTGTTTTGGGGAAATGTCAACTAAAACCAGTATAGAGTCTATGTGCACAAAAGACTTCACCTATGCTGTCTTTTCAAACAAAAGACTGCTGTATTGTATTTTTCTTTAAAGTAAATCTTCACTCAAATTTAACATGCAAAAAAAAGCTTTTAAAAGAGCCTCAGCTTAACCCTCAGAATCTGATTTTGGTCATATGGAGGTAATTAAAATCTTTAACAGTGCAGTCTTATACACATGTGGGTAAAGGTCAGTTTCTGCCAGGCAAACGTCAGAGGTGTAGCAGGATCCCCTGATGTCAGGTTTACCAGCACAGAATTGAAAACTCTCTCTACATTCTCTATGGTGCTCAGTGGTCAATGGACAGTTAAAAATATATAAAAAGCTGTGAGCAAGGTGCAGGGAAATCAGTGATGCACACGGACAGGGACAACCATTCAGCCCAGAAAGTTGTCCGTGCATGGGGCGGGGCTGTAGGCAACCGAGAATGTTCTAGCAGGGGTGGGGGTGTTTGTGCTATCGGCTCTATACCTGTGATGGAGAATATCTGATTAGGAGTGGGGGTTTTGTGCATCCTCAAGCATATGTACGAGGATGTTTTGCATCATTAGCACTAGGGGTGTAACAATATCCAAATCTAACAATATTGTCACAATATGAACCTCACGATACAATATTTATTGCGATATTGTGGGGAGGCTCACGATAATAAGACTCACAACATAAAATATTTTGACTGGAATCCTCCATACTTCATGTTTGTTTTTCTTTGCTGTGTGGGCTGCACGCACTCCCATTGCCGAACTGGTCGATGACGCGGAAGCAAAGGATCATGGTCTATGTAGTTTAATTTGCTATGCTCCGGTGGAGCAGACTGAAAAGTGTTATTTTTACCTCAAGACGTACTTTACGATATCGTGACAAGACCACGATGATATTGTGGTCATTTTACTACGACGATATCGTGATATTGCCAATATTGTTACAGCCCTAGTTAGCGCTAACCTAACGTTCTGATCAAATAACAGCAAACAAATATCAAGCACAATAATCACACATTATATGAATACCAGTAATTTCATTTAAACAACTGACCATTAAAGCAGCATTCCGCAACTTTGCAGTTATGTGGTCTCTGTCGCCCTCTAGAGGCTTGCTGCGTAACGTCACTGTCGTAACATTAAATCCCTGCCACTGCTAAACAGCGAGTCTACGTTATACAATTATGGCAAGCCAAAGGGATAAAAAAAAATGCGCATTCTAAACGCGCATTATGTCTGCCAATATGTGCGTCCTGAACATGCGTTTTGACGTCAAAGGGGGAAAACTCACGTGTTCTAAAGCGAGCATCAAGACGCGCGTTTTGGCGGACATAATGATCGCTTTACAACACGTGAATTTTTGCCCCCTTTGGCGACAAAACGCATGTTCAGGACGCACATTTTTTTGTGCAGAGCGATACGCCTTCATCCATTCATTCTTCCTCTCCGTTCTCGCCGGGTTCTTTTGAAAATAACAGAGTCACAAGAGAAAAAGTGTCTTCGAAGTCTATGATGAGAAGAGAAAGGCCTCCGGAAAAACCTCCGTTTTTAGGAGACTCTTTTCAACGATGGCGTGCGTTTTTCAAAACGTGGAGCGGGCGGCTCTTTCCTGAAATTCAGAAACATCGTACGCATTAACTTTAATACACGCACTAAGATTCAGAAATTAGGAAAATAAATTATTCAACAATAGAAATAAGCTGAGATACTTGGTCTATCTGTATATTGTGTATACAGTCACAACTGCAAAACGCCAACAATTCAACAATCAAAGGTCATTTTCTTTATAAAACCACTAAAGAATTTCCTTCGTAGTCACAAACCTAACTTGGTGTTCTGTTTTAAAGGAGACTAACTGTGCACCAATTACTTAAAGGCTGTTTCTAGGGTCAAGAGGAGGCCATTGTGACTCGTCACGGAGGGAGAGAGAGAGCACAAGTGTTATCATTAATGATGGCTCCACGCTTTTCAAGTGTTCCAGTGAGCCCTGACAGTGTGACTGTGACCCAGAAGGCAAGAGACCAGTATCCACCAATAATTTCATTATTCACACCTTTGATTTTCTAACCGTGACAAGTCATAAATTTAATCTTGGCATGAAATACATTTGGTTATTTCCAATGGAGAAAAATATTTTGTTTGTTTCAGTTTAAGTGTCATAAATTCCAAAAGCTGGAAGGTGTTGACTTTATAATCAATTAGATCTGGATAAATTGATTTTTTGTAAATGAATGTATTAAAAAGTGCAGTTTTGTAAAAGTCCAATGGAAAAGTCAAGACAAGGAACTTTTTAAATAAGAATAAAGACAGTTGTCAAGAAAATCTGTGCCATTTTTTTTTATTTCCAAGGCAACAAAGAAAAAAAAAAGCCACATTTATTAAATAATTCATTTAACTTTAAAGCTGAGTGGCAAAAACACCAGTTTGAGCCAAAACTCAGCTCAACTTTGACATCAGTTAGTGAACCAGACGATATAAAATATAGTTTATATGAAAGGTGACAAATTTAAACACTAAGACAAATAGGTCTGCTCTAGGAAATAGAGTGGACTACTTATAAGACACAGCTGTGCAGACAAATGCATGTCGACTTTAGCAGGTCAACATTTTTCTTTTTTTATCCAGCCTAAAGAAAATTACAGTAGCAGACCCCAAACAGCTAAATGTTTTGTGCTGGTAATTGATGGGTAAAAACTGGGTGTGTGTAAGTTGCACGTGTGTGTGTGCCAGAGATAAGTTTAAGCCTCAGGCGTCTCAGTCCGATTAAATAGAACATGGCGAGGTGACCGCTCACCTTCACTTACCCCTCAAGAGTCATAAGAACACAAAAACACACTAAGAAAAAGAGGTACTTATGCTTGTTATTAACTCACATTTGGAACGGAAATAAAAGATGAAGCTTTAAGAAAATGTCCAGTTTTACGCTTTTACACATCCATTTATAAATTCTGATTATTTATTTACTCATTAATTGTATAATTTTTATTGGATTTTACATTTTTATCTTGATTAAATAAGATGCATTTATGGTTTGAGTGAACATTAATATAATTTATTGACACTGGTCTTCCCTGGGGTGGCCAGCAATTTTCTAGGGGTGGCCATGGCCACCCTTGGCCACCCCTTGGGGGCGCCACTGTAAGAGGACCTACGACCAAATGAGGAAAGTCGAGAATTCTCATAAATGTTTGAAGATATTTTAGAAACACCTTCTCAACTGCTTTTAGTCGTTTGTAATCAACAGTCACTAGATATGATTATATTCACCAGTGTTAATTCTAACATTTTAAGTAGGTAAAATAAGTTAATGGTGTTTGAGAAAGCTGCTTAAAAACCTGAGAATTTATCCTACTGATAAAGATGTTTTTCCTCAGTCTCTATGTAATATCTCACGAGGCAAATAGAAAAGCGTGACTAGATATTTTGTAGAAATATTTGTTGTTTGACTGTGTCATGTGAAATGATAGCTGGCTGTCTGACAGCTACACCGTCTGAAGGAGGTTCAGCTCCCACACAAATGTAAATAATGCATCAAGAGGCATGAAAACAGACGCGGTTGCAGTTGCACACACGCGATTAAGATATAAGCTGCATTCTCGAGATGTCACAGTCTTCCTGCTAATGAAAGACAACCTCCTCTGCTGCTCCGTGACACGGCGAAGAGCTACCCTGCATCTCAACAGCACAGGCATGTTTGAGTAGTATTAAGTCAGATACACACACACACACATCACCATTGCTGTGTATCGGGGAGGTCCAGTCAAAGCAAAGCTCTGGTGAATACTAATGATAAAACAGATTGACACACTCTAAGTTAAACTGTGTGTGTGTGAAGGAGTATCAGCTTTAAAAGGCAATGAAAGCTGGACTGGAAACACACACACACACACACACACACACACACACACACACACACACACACACACACACACACACAAGGTAAAAATGATTGCCTCTGGGCACCGTATTCATCCATCAATCCAAAACCACACCCACACACGTTTTTCCTCCCCTTTTTTTACGGAAAGCAAGAAAGACACAAAAGTTAAGGAATAAAAGATAACAAAAAAATTATATTTTCATTCATGAAAGGTTGATATAGGAACCTTTTCTGTAATAGCTAAAGAGGAAAAAACTGAAATTATATCCAAATGACTGAAGATTTGATTTCCAACTTGAATTTCAAAATTTCAAATGTATTATTTTTTATTCCCTGTGGAAAAGCAACAATTTAGCTGAAAAAAGCCTGAATGTCCATAGAGGAGACCAGGTTTTACTCCAGTCCATTTTATTTGAAGGCCAGTTAAACTTGTCACAGTACAGTACCTAAAAGGAGAGCTCAAGGAGAAAAGAGACCGGGGCTGGGTGTTTGAATAATTATTTTTAACTTTAGGCACTTGTATGGTATACATTTTAGGACATCCTCAGATTTCATGAGTCAGACATCAGATGATAGTAGGCCTGGGCGAAAAATTGATTTAATGAATTAATTAAAGTTTTTTTTTGCGGGTGATTTAAAAAATAATTTGATTTTTTTATGTAATGGCACCTTTTCGGCTCCCGAGAGCTTCTGTAGCGTTAGTTTCACATAGCAGTATGGCAAGCGACAACGTCATAGCACACACGAAAAACCAGTGAGTGTGGGAAGTGTGTTCCTAATGCGGCTTTCGTGCCGCCGCGCTTTTTAGTAATATTGGCGCAACTCCGGACTTGTGAATGCACATTACGCCTTGGCACAACAGAGGGTGGTGCCATGATCACGTGGGGAGTTACTGCCGAGCTCCATCCGGCAACTATATTGAAAATGAAAGTAAACACAGGCGTAAGTTTCACTTTTGTAAACAGAATCAGCTGATCGGCGCTGCGGCAAATATGCAACATTGTTTTATAAAAGAGGCTTAAGAAAGGAATAATATCATCTGTTGTTGGTCTGGTATGGGTTTGCTGCCACAGACGTGGAGCAAGAGACCCCACACTGCAACATGTGCCTAAAGCCCATCGCAGTCAAAGGCAGCAGCATCACAAACCTATTCCAACACCCAAAAGGAGAGGCATCCCGCCGAATATGAAAAATGCCAGTCTCTCAGAGACGAACGACACCGCAGTTGCTTTTCTTAATAATTAGGGGGGGAAATCGGAAAAAAATCTTAAATCGAATAAAAAACAAAAATCGGAGATTTTATTTTTAGGCCCTATCGCCCAGCCCTAGATGATAGAGGAAAAAATCATCAGGTTTCATTCAAAAAGCAAAAAGGTCTCAGGTAAAACACTGTCAGACTTTTTTTTTCTGACACTTTTTCTGAGACCTTTTCGTCTGATGCTATTTAATCAGACTTCTGATAGATTTTTGAATGGAACCCGATGTTTTTTTTTTCTCTATGGTCTGATGTCTGACACCTGAGACCTGAGGATGTCCTAAAATGTGTACCGTGCATTTGGAGTACAAAGGAAAGGTTAAGCTTAAAAGTTTTGTTTTACTACTAGATATACATGGGTGGATGACTTATAACATATAATGTTGTGAAGCACCTTGGAGGATGTAGAAGGCGCTATACTTTTGTACTGTACTAGCAACATAACATAGGTGTGGCACAGCTGCTCTTGTGTAGAAAGTCTTGATCGTGTCAACTTAAAGGACGGTACTCCTACACTTTGCTGTAAGGGTGACAATCATGCATTCTTTTATCTATATGTTTATGAATTTATTCTATTTCATCAGTCAGGACGAAACAAGGCATGCTGTCAGTGCCAAGATGAATCCCACGAGTTTTGAAAATAAAAATCCAACGCTGCAGAACTCCAATCCTTTCTCTAAACGTCAAAAATGTACATCATTAATCTCTCAATGCAAATAAAATTGATTGCTTTGGTTAAATATTAATATTGTCAACTTTAGGTACTTTTGAATTTTCACAATCCTAACTCTATTTACAACGTCCAACCAAAGATGTGATTTATCACTTCTAAGACTTTTTCCTTTACTTAAATCTCGTTTGGAGCTTCTTCCAACAGATGACTGATGAAAACATTTCCCCCCACTCTCAGCTCCTTTTCCACGCTCTCTATAACGCTAATGTACCTCGCTGTGTGCTAATGGGGGTTTAATTCAAAAGACATAATGAGTCGCATTAGAGCAGGGAGAAAATTGCGAGCAGGAATTTAAATTCTCTGTTCACATTTCACCTTTATGACAGTTACACGTAAGACGGAACAAAGAGACCGATGACAGGCATCAGCGATCAACCCAACCTTTACCCGAAGATCCTGACAAAACCTGTCATTTCTGAGTTGAAAGCCGTGAGGAAGGTTGAGAAAAGCAGCACTGGTCAGTTTTACCTTAAACTCCACACGAATCTGCACAAGTAGTCATTAATGCGACATATAAACTGGAATGAACCTTTAATCCTGTGCATCAAACTGGGAAGGTCTCCAACAGAGAGCTAAAGCGAAGAGCCAGATCAAAGAGCTGGCTGCAGCTCCGAGGCACCAGAGGAGGTTGGACCTTCAGCCTCCTCTCCGTGTTTTTTTTTTTTTTTTTTTGCTAGAGTTGCAGAAGTTTGAGTCTCTACTCTCCCCCTCTCGTCGCCCTCAACTCCGTTGTGATCTCTCCATCTTTTAATCTGCTGCGTTAGATTCTGATATGCTCTGAGATGCCTCCACCCCTATCTTCTCATTTTCGTCTCTCCTGAAGTCTACTTCAAAAGAGGGGGCCTCCCACTAAGTACCCCCCATCACCGCTCTCATCCATTTCTCTGCGCCTTCTCCCCATCTCCACAGTGGGAGGCTTCATGGATCTTCGTGGAACTAGACACCCTCTCCATCACTCGGTTTTATCTCTCACTCTGTTCCCTTCACTCTTTAATGCAGCTCCTCTTACCTGCTTCTCCTCAGTCTTAGACTCAGATCTCTGTGCTTCTGCAAAGTTACAACAAAGTCTGTAGTCATCTACCCGGAAGGTAAAAGGATTATGTGGGACAGCCATCTTGAGATTTTAGCGACTTTGCTCATGAAATGTTTGGTCTTTTCTAATTTTCTTCTTCAAACCTGTTTTAAACGTTTGTGGTTCTGTTATTTTGTGTCATGCACCCCCCCCCCCCCCACACACACACACAAAGGGAAAGATTGTGGGTGCACCTGGTTAACCGACATGTTGAGTTAAATGCATAAGGGCTTAAAATGCAGTTAGCATGCTAAGCTAAAAGCAAATTTGGCAACAGTTTTTATAGTAATGGGGTTCATTTGGTTTTTTACCTTCAACGTACCCACGTGCTTCGTCAACACGTTTTAACTTCAACAGTTGGGCTGTTTTTATATTATAACTGTGGAAAAGTTGTCATTTTCAAACAGTCTTTCCTCATTTTTGACCGTATTTAAGGTAAATCTGAGGATTGTGTCGACACCCCGTGGAGTGGCGCAGCCTATTGGAGCTGGTGCAGCAGCGGGCCGCCATCTTGGATGGGTTCCTATTCACCCCCAGTGCATTTTTCCTACTGAAGATGTTCACCCAACTAAAAAAAAACACATTTTATTAAGCTTTTTCACAAAATCAGACAAAATATGGCACGATAATTAAAATATAAACACAATAAAATAAATTCTAATATAAAATCACAACAGGTAGGCTAGAAAAGTCAATAGTAATTCCAAGTGATCTGTTTTCAATAGTGCGCTGGTTGTTGCAACTGTAGGCTGCTAGCTCACTCTGGTTAGACTCCAGTTGGGTTTGGAGAGTGAGGGACCTATCCAATATGGCGGCGACACTGTTGCACTCTCCAGCGCCCAATGGGGCGTCTACATAGTCATGTCTACAGCAATGTCAGATTTGTCGTATTTTCTCAACTTTTTCTGCCAGCTTTTGTTACTAAACTGCGGCCTGTTGATGAGTCTGAGCACTGCTGCCACCTAGTGACTGGAGGCTGGTTTAGCATTCATGCATGAAAAAAGACTAATAGAAGAAGAGGTAAGGTTTTTTATACGGCACCTCTCTAAATAAAAATCACATGGTGTTTCACAAGCAGAATAAAAATAAAAAAATGATTAAAAAGATAAAAGAGAGAGAGAAAAAGATTAAACAGTGAGAATAAAAATTAAAAAAGAACACAGGAACCCAAAAAAATACAGAAATTACGGAAACACCAGCATAAAAAAGAAGCTAGTGAGTGAGATGAAATAATAATAATAATAATAATAATAATAATAATAATGTATCCTTCTGCCTCTCGTTTAGTTTGTCACAATTTCCAGAAATCTTCCTTGTGGTATGATAAAAACAATATATAGTTGTACTACTCCAGCCTGATCTGAAGGAGATCCCTGCATCTCTCTCCTATGTCCTTCTGCGTTTTATCTCCTCCTAGTTTTGCTTCAGAGACCTCCATCCACTGACCGACACAAAAACACAAACACACAAATCAACATCCATCTTCCTTCAGCGTTCGCCCTCCAGCGTTTCCCCGTACCCGGTCAACCTTCACCCTTCACCACTCTCCACTTGCTTCCACTAAAGAAGGACAAAAAAGTCAACTACATGTGAATGTATGTGTGGGTGTTTTCCTGTTTAAGTGGGACTGCAGTGGAAAGAGGCTACGGATGACAGAGTAAAGCGGCTAAATGCCACTTTGCAACAATGATTCTGCTCAAATGAGGAGAAGGTGAACGATCCAACGGATCCACGACTCTGAAATGGATGCACCTGCATTATAGTTTCTCACATGCTCCCAGATGAACAGCTATCAGAAATGCTGCTGTTGGGAAATAAACCTGTTCTGGTTTTTTAAACTTGTGTGAACATTTGAGAATGATTTGGGTCAAATTGCTGCAAAAAAAATAATAATAATTTGAAATTGAAACATGATGGTATAACTCTTTTCTGTCCTATTGTACATGGCTCCTGAACTGCCTCAGCTTGGAGAAATAGATTATTTCTGACAGGATTGACAAGCTAATGGCTAGTCTGAATGTGGCCATGACCAAAAACCAAATCCATTCTCTAAAATTGTGGCTGATGCAAATTTATTTTATACACCTATTATGATGCTAAATGTCTACATGTAAACTACGTGTAATTTTCCTTACTAAAAAGTAATGAAAAAACTACTGAGTAGGCATTAAATACATATTTATAAAAAAATAAACAATTATTGCACTTGGGTTGTATGAGAAATAAGGTTTATTTTCTTCACTAAAAACTATGCAATCACTGATTTTATTATATTACCATTATTGGAAAATGTCTGCATTTCTTTCTTGTTATGTTTGATTTCTTTGTTACTTTTATATTTTCACATAGAAGCAGTAACTGCAGCATTTTTGATTACATGTCAATTATTCTTTTTATCTCATTTTAATTGCTGATATTTGAGCCATTTTAAATATGGTTTGATCTTACTGCACTCTAAAACATGAAATGTTGAATTTGCTTAATTTGCTTCAAGCAGAAATCTAGAGATGTTCTAACTGCACCATCTAGAGGCAGAAAAATGTACTGCATCTTAAGCTCCTCTACTTACTTCCATGATTATGGTGCGAAGCAACGTTCTCGTTAGCTGGGAAACAGAGCTAAAACACATTGTTTTACTATTATTATTCTCATGTTATGCTGTTTAATCATTTCCATGTATGTATGAATAAATATTTTAAAGATGTCCATAAGAAGTATCGCCAACTCTGCATCAGTCTAGGTATTTCCACAAACATGCTCACTCACTGTGATTGACATCTGTACGTAAGCAGATATCTAACCCCTGCTTTCCACCAGACGCAAAAGGGCTGCAAAACAAACAATTAGCCACCATTACAGTGGATGGGTTCCTTTCCACCGGCTGCATAACGTTCTGGACGCATACCAGAAGCGAAGGAATGCATAGATTACATTGCGAGGCTTTTTTTTATGCACAACGCTTCCGAAACACGTCAAACTCCGCTATTCAGATCGATCCAGACAGGAAGTCAAACACAAAAGCAGTGTAAAACATCTGGAAACTTTCAAAACAAAAGTCACATGTAGATTTCCAGTTGGTTAACTAGTTGAAAACTTGCATCATTTCCTGTGAAACCTCCGTAGCCGAGGTAAACAGAACAGAAAATAAACCACTGATCTTCTTGGATACATGCAGTTGTCTTTCTCCTTGCTAATCGTGAACTTCCGAAATCACGCGTGGTGTTGCAATTCTCCCGTGATTTTGTGACCTCGCAAGACCCGCTGCTTGGAACACTTTTGCTCCCGTCTTGCATCTGAAACGCTCCCGGTAGGAAGGGAGCTTGCAGGTAAAACGTCTCCATTACGTTACACGCTACTTTCGCGTCTGGTGGAAAGAAGGAGTAACACTATTGGATAATGCTGAGAGGCTCTCAATTCAAATAGCATGGGACTCTATGCCAAAAAAAAAGAAAATTTGACTTATTGCCAACATTAGATCACAGTACAGGATAAGACTTTTACACTTTTACAGCCTTCTAAAAAAATCACATAATTCCTGAAATATGGAAAACTCCGGATTGCAGCTTTAAATGCAAAGAGTTTACACATTCACTTTTAACATAACAGCGTATAACAATGTATATCAGTCAATCAAAACTCTATAAGGTGCTTTTCAAACAGAGATTACAGCTCAAAGCTTTACAGGATTACAAATGACCTCACAACACACTCACACTATATCTCTCTTTACATTGAAGAAATAGTTTTAGTGCAGTGAGTAGACAGCTCCCTACCTCAAGGGCCGGCATCCAGCACGTTTTAGCTGTTTCCCTGCTGCCTTCAACACACCTGATTTCAATCAGCAGGTGATTAACAGGCTTCTGCAGAGCTTCATGAGGGAAACGACTAAAACATGCATGATACCGGGCCTCGGGGAAGGGAGTTATCCACCCCTGGTTTAGTGGAACCAGCAGACTTGGTTAAGTAAAATCAACATGTCGTGTGTTCTGTAAGGAGTATGGTCTAGTTGTTTTTACTGCCATCAATTTTGCATTAAATCTGAGTCCCACTAACCCTCACAAACACCACTACACACCCACATACACACCTTAAAAAGGACAAATGGGAATGTGAACTGCAGCTTACCTCTGGTTCTGCAGCAACAACGCTTGAGCAAAGATACGGTTTATAAAGACATTGAAGAAGAGAACTTTTAGCTAGTTTTCTCTTTTTGGGGTTTTAGACCAAAGTTAGACTTGAGTTCAAGTTAACTGAAAATTCCACAACAATAATCTCTCAAAGATAACCAAGCATGTTTGAGACGAGGAAAACCTCAAATACAGGACCTCCTTCCTCAAAAGCGTCCCATTCTACTGGTTAAGGTTAATGATGATTATGATGAAGATGAGACACCTACGGGTAGCCGCCCGCCTCCACTTCCTCTCCAGTTAGGGAGGACAGATCACACTCCCCATTGGTTTCTCCCTAACACCTGCACACTTAAGCATGCACACTCAAACACACAGATAATGACACACACAGTGGGACACATACCAAAGTTTGCACGCGCACACACACACACACACTTGGTCATTAATGCAGATCACCACACACACATGCAACTACTCATTAAAAACAACAATTAAATCCCAGTATGGAGGTGCAGCAGACCCCTTAAGGAACCAACATTTGTCAATTACTGGAACGAAGGGAGACTTTTACACAGAGGGCAAAGAGAACTGAGGAGGATGTAATCATCACCTCCACAAAGCCGGGTTTGCGTTGTTCCAACACGGACAACATGTTCGTAATTTGCACCTTAATGGGATAGCCAACCTCTTGGGTGAAACGTGCTCTTCAAATAGTCTTCCTTCACAAATCTTGCCTAAGGCCTGAGGGCACTGAGATGGATAGGCCTAGATGTACCACAGGTAGTTTCTAATAATGCACCACTGCCCCCTTGTGGTTATTAATGGAACAGTGGTGCAGGACATTTGAAATTATGTCTTTTAAACCTTTAAAACAAATTTTTTTTTTGTTTTTTTGAATTATAACTGTGGCCTAAAAGCAACTTCAGGCAAAACCTAAAAGTTCTGTTAAAATACTGAAATATTCTTCCTGATCCATCACACATTAAAAGCTGGTGTAATAATGTTTGGGAATTTTTATTTAATTTTTTTCTAGCCAGAAATTCAACAGAATAACTTTTTAAAGATATTAAAAAAAAGAACTAGGTGGAATAATTAATTTGACTTAAGATGCAGTAAAAAGTGTGGGGGCTGTCAAGGGTGAACAGATTAAAGGGAGTCATGCTGACAACTAAATGCCACTAGAAGGTATCTTGACAGATTATTTGTGGTCTTTTGAACGCGGGGTTAGGTTTGGTGGCTCATCCTGGTCATTTATCTGTGCCGGGATCGTTGAGGACGATGAGATTCAAGGACGCCGACCCCAAACCTTTTAAAAGCTGCAGTAAACCTTGAGAACTAGTGACAAATGGCAGGATCAACTGCGGAGAGGGTCATCACACACAAAAGGAGCAAGGCTCGACTTGACTGGGTGTGTTTTTCATTTGCATGTTGGGTATTTTGACAATCACTAAAATAATGCATCTCATTTTGTCTTTGCAACATTATGAAAATGCAATAAATACTGGCTGCCAAAAAGTCCATATCTGTTAGATTTTGCAACATGTTTTGCTGTAAATTCTAACACCTAGTTATTCTAACCTAAAAATGCTGTTTTTGCTGAATTTTATTTATTTTTGACATCTGCTTCCACTGTTATTGCTGACAAACTAACAAGTAGAGTTCCTCCAAAATAAACACAAGGCTTCTGAGACCTTGTTGACATTTTCAAGTCGAGATTTCACAGTCAAACGAAGCTGTTAATTAACCGGATCTCACTCACTTTTTTTATTTATTTTAAGGGAGAGAGGTGGAAATAAAACAGGTAATTGAATGGAGAAGACAGCATCAGCTGTTTGGGTAAAATTTAATTGAAATTGTTCATTGCAAGAAAAAAACACCCTCAAAAAGCCACAAAACAATGTTGTATTTTAACAATCCACTTCATATCACTTTTTTTCATTGAACCTGACTAAATCATGCAAAAATAACACAGAATGCACATAAATATGCTAAAAATGTTTAATTAAGTCAAACTTTTGGATGTGCACGTGTAACTGGTGTTTTCCAAAGTGAGAATCAGACTCAATAATAGTGCAACACCAACAGAAAAGTGTGCAATATGATTATATTATGATTTATAATTTATATTTGCTCATACTTAAAGAAATAATGACCTAATGGTAAAGCTCTACCTAAGCAGCCCACAGCAGGATTATCAAACTGAACCCAACCAGCATGCTCTGTTCAATCATCTGACCCAAATCTGACTATTTCCGTTCATGTGAAAGCACACAAACACAAATGTTACAATTAAAGTTATGCAATGATCTTACCTTAGATGCTCCACCTCTCCTGCAGCTGCAGTTTCCTCTTAAATCCTTCTGTCTGACGGCTGAAAGCTCCTGTTTCTCTTTAAACTCCATAAAACTCTGTTTTCTTTTCTTCAAGTTGCTTCCCAGTCATCATTAGAGCTAATATCTTCGCCTATTTTGTTATTTTTACGACATAATCCAGGTTTGTTTGCAAACCACGTGGTGTTTCCGAATTTCAGTCGGTGGGCGGAGCCAAAATCGACAGGATCACCTGCTCATCATGGCACCTGCTGCTCAGTTTGATTGACATCTATCACAGCCTCTAAGATGAGAGCTTTTCCTGCTTCTGTCAGTCATCAAAAATAAACTTCCTTCATGAAGTGATTTTTCATTTTTTGCGTTTGTTTATTTTTAACTGCTCAACCAAGTGAAATTAGGTCATCTTCAAATTAATTCTTTCGACAAAAAAGGAAATAAATGCTGAAATTTTTATTTAGATCACTTTAGTTTATTTATAGGAATTTTTATCTGCGTTTCAATTTGATTTTGCTATACAATAAGCTAATTCCATGTGTTTTTTTATTTAATCATCCTATTATTATTATTACTAACATTTATTATTTATTTACTTATTATTATTATTATTATTTGCACTTTCTCATCAGTGGCTACCTTCTAATGTGAATTAATTGGGTTCAGGGTTTCAGGAAGCGTGATGTTTGGTGTGAAAGTTTGTGATCCTACAGGAGACATGACACATGAGGAAAAGCATGTAAGTGACCACAAATTCACACACTCAAGGGCAGAGCAGCTGAGATCATACAAGCTGTTTTGCTTCACAAATTTTCCTTTAGACAGGAATATGGTGAAAGTCAACCCCCACATGTGCAAATAACCCTCCAGGAGCCAGGTTTCTGTTTTCCCACCTCCTGCTTCCAGCTTCTGCTCCTGATAAAGTCACAGCTTCAAAGTCAAAAGCAGAGGGGAGGTGTGACACACACACACACACACACGTGTGCAGGTCACATATTACAAGACCCAAGAGGGTTTTTTTATTTTATTTTAATTTCCTCCTGGCACTTTGCTCCTTCACCTTTTGTGATGCATAATTGAAGCTGTGTGTAATTTCATTGATGTGATTCAGCAGAGGAATCCCACCTGGAGCTGAACCGTAACCCCTGTCATTGTAGCACATTCCCTCTGAAATACAGAGACCTGCTCTTGGAGTAGTTTCCTTTTCCTTGTCCACTTTAATCTTTTATCATTACACAACACTTTAACTTCATTACAAAAAAGCCCAACATCAGTAAGAATAATATTTTGGTAAAAAATAAATGCGTGTGGAAAAAGACTTGGCTTCCAATTTCCTTTCCTGTCCTGTCCTCTCGTTTGGACTTTTGTGTTACTAAAGATGAGACGGTGTTTTGAATAGGTGCTTTATAAATAAATTTGAATTTTATACACATTTTTTTAACTGAACCAGTTTACCAATGAGGCATTTGGAAAAAGGCTTCATTTTGAAGGTGGTATTTTCAAATTAAGACATGAGAAAAACGAGAAAAAGAAGTATCCTTTAGATTCAAAAGCTAAATATCCAGGAGAAACTTCAAGTACAAATACAGGCTGGTGGTACTTTCAAAAACAACTTGAATGCCTTCAAAGGAGATTTTTTTTATTTAGAGAAAATGGATGGATACAAGGTGGCTCTGGTGGGGTCAGCAGAGGAGTTCAGCCTGCACACATGCACCTGCAGTAGAAATGCATCACAAAGCACAGCCAGTGGTGCCTATAAACACAGCTGACACCCTTACACACAGGGAGGTCAGTCAGCCTGCCCGTCGGTGTGACAGTAAACCTTTAATGAGTAATAAAAAGAGCCTGACCTTGAGCACCGCATGGGGCTCTCCGGCTCTGATCCCATTGGAGAAAGTGCTGAACGAAGCAGTAGGTGGAGTGAGACAGGGACGATAATTCAAGCAGCATGAGGGAAAAACTAGCTACTCGACTTTTTGGTCAAGATTAATTTGTTTATGTGAAGCATAAGAAATTATAAACTCAATGAAAACAAATAATAGCAAGAAACATTTCAAAATTTTTACCTGGAAAGTCTAAACTATGGGATTTTAGATTATTCTCATTAGGTCTAGTTTAAGGTCAAAAAAATATTTTTAAGGTTCTCTCTGAAAATTTCTTAATAGTTCTTAATAAGGTAGAATTTACTAAAGCTGTTGATCCAAAAACCTTTCCTCTACCTCCATCATGTGGTTATGATCAGAATTTTTTCAATTCTTTGTTTTAGGACCAAATCACAGCACAGCTGAAGAAATACAGCATTTATCACTTCTGTCATTAAATAATTGAGGAATCTAAATGAAAAATGAACATTTGCATTGAGCAAACTTTGTAAAATCATCATTTTATTTGGATATATAATGATTTTTATTGTCTGTCACCAAAAGCTGGAACATGTTTTTACCTGTGTTTGTTTTTTAGGAAGGTAAATTATGAAACACTTGACAGATTTTGATCACTCTAAAAAATAATCAATCGAGTGTACTTCAATAATTGATGAACTTTTGAAGTGGATCAAATTCAAGGTGGGGAATTTACCATAGACCTTTAAGCACATATGGCCACAGTGTTGGAGGGCAAAAACACTGTCTCCAGTCGTTATCCAGAGCTGTATCTCAGCGATTTAAGATAACAAACTAAAACTTATTACTACTTTAAATCATCTAACACATCTTTGTGCAAATGATCAAAAAATATACATCTGAAAGCTAACAATGATCTGTTTGAAATAGCTAACGAGCTGTGATGACAGTCCTCAGAACCATCCGTCGGGACTTCACACAGCTGAAGCAACGAAGGTGTAACCGGATCTTTTCTGAATTGTGCAGGTTAATGTTGAAGGAGCGCCGTGACACAGTTCGTCTTTTAATAGATTCTTTGTTTATTCTGGCGAGCAAAATAAACAGAAACACACCCTCACATGCCCTCCGTCCAGAAGCTGGGGGGCAGGGGTTAGACGCGTGTCAATTTAATGTGATTGAATTTATCTGTCACTTGATAATTTCTCAGGATAAAAAGATTTCCTTCAAGAAATTTATCTTTTTATTGTAATTAAAAATAATAATCTATAGTTAGTTATTCCACCCTTAAGTGGAATTTAGTCTGTCGCCATATAGAATAGAATAGACTTTATTGATCCCACAGTGGGGAAATTCACTTGTCACAGCAGCACCATCACTCAAAGGGTAATTAGAAGAAAGATAAAAACAAGGATACATGTATATACACATAGGCAGTAATCTAGTATTGTAATCTTAGATCACTAAAAAAACCACAAATAAAAAATATTTCTCAGTTACATAAATTACACCAGCGCAGTTAATGATTCTCCTAATCTGGCAGTATTCTGTTAGCGTTAGCTTAGCATAAACAATGTAAGTGAATGGTAACAGCTAGCATTTGATGTGAAAAAGTCATGAAAATTACTCAACAATGCTCCAAATATTTCTTGGTGATCTCAAAAATCCACTGCAAATGAAAATAAATAACACAAAGGAACTACAGCAGCTGATTTAAATCACCATTCACTTACATTGTGCTAAGCTAAAGCTAACAGACTAATTACATAATTCCTATTTATCTTAACTCTAGGGACAATGGCAACAGACTAAATTGCACAATGTTTTCCATTGTTCATTTTGTGTTTGTTTTAATTGCTGTAAAGCACATTGAATTGCCTTTGTGTAGGAAATGTGCTATATAAATAAAGCTGTCTTGTCTTGAAAGCTTCTTTCTTTGACCTTCGTAACAATTAAAAGTGGTAACATCCATTAACCGAACACTACATTTTTCAGTTTAACATTTTATTTATTGTCCAATTTGTTATCAGTAGACTCAGAGAAATAAAATGTATTTATTCCTTTTGTTCTTAAACATTCTCTTAAACAAAAATATAACAACTATTTACAATCACTTGTAAAAAATACATAAAAGCGTACGAGCAAAAATCATGTTGTCTTTCTAAAAGACATAAGTTACAACAGCTATACATGTGAGACCAAAGCAAAGAACGGGAAGCCACAGACCAACTGAATACCTCTTTGTACAGATTGTGCCGCTCACTCGCCACATTGAAGCTTATTGTGCATTTCTGCGGTAATGCCAAAAAAATGTAAAAAACTCACATTCATATCTTTCCTATTGCATTCCAGGAAACATAAGAGATGAAAAACTTGTGTTACAATCAGACAGAAAGAAGCGGCACAGTTTCAAGTGAAGAAAGGGATGTTTCTTCTGTTTCGTGTAAAGCTCAGACTGCATAAAAAAATAAAAGAAAGAAAAAAAATAGTGAGGAGAATTGGAACGTAACAAAAGTAGAAAGCCTTATTTTATTGGTATTTATTGGTATTTCAGCACATCTGAATTCTGGGTGGGATAAAAAATTGGAAGTAGTGTGTTCTGCTTTAAATCTAAATGCAGGACTTTAATACTGACTTTTGTTCATTAGGAAAACAGTTGTGCAAAAAAAAAAAAAAGCTGTCAGTTTCTGAAAATTAACGATTGAATATAAAACTTTTTAACATCTGGGTGAAATATCTCCTTTCAGTCATCCTGCTTTAGGTTTGAATGAAGGAAGTGAAACTGCAAACCAAAAAAGTCCTAAAATTCATTCTACAAGCGAAACGCACACGCGTACAAGGCTCCACATCCCAAAACAAAGCAGTCATTATTACACTTAAAGCCCAAAAAAAGGCAGCAACAGAAAAAATGAATCTTCTACCCCCCAGAAAAAAAAACGGGGCAAATCACCACCTCAGATTATTCATTTTTAACAAAATATTCAAAAAAATAGCCTCTATAAAGAACCCTCTTTGCTCGTTTGTACAGTTTCCATTTAAATTATGGCAAAGAAACAGCAAAAAATATATATATCTGCTGCGTATATATTAGCACTGATCGTTTCAAGTCTTTGTGTGGCGAAAACGATTTACAGGAAGCAACACGAGACAAAACCAGATTCCAGTTACACCCCTACGGAAAGACAAATGGGGAAACCTTTTAATACATACATATCTATACCAATGTACAAGTTTAAATAAAGAATTTTCAAGCACGTTCTTTTAATATTTTACAAAATTTACTACGAACATGGAATGAAGACGTAGGTGTAAAAATGCTCGCACTTTCAAAAATGCGTCGCCCTAGCTAAACTTGTAAATCCACACACAACTCGGCTAATAAACACTGTAAACAAAACCTGTAGCCGTAAACACTGTCCGTTGTTTTTGTGCACGCCAAAACGAAGCTTCTGATGTGTGTGTATCCACGTGCATGCACAAGTGTGTGACCACGCAATGCTATTTTTATTTATTTTTTTACAGCTGCTGCAATAAAATCACCACACGCGTTTTACTGAACAGGAAGCAGCGCGTCAATTGTTCTTCAGCTCATTAAAAGATGTTATAATACATATTTTATATTACAATCAGGAGGCGGCGTGCTGCTAAAGTACCTCACACATCAGAGAGAACGGGTAATCATCAGAGAGGTGAGCGGAGGAGTGCGAGGCGCAAAAAATGCAGAAAAAATATCAAGTAAAGCAACGGATAAGTGCAAAAACATGCTTTCTGTTTCTTCAGGAGGAAGGAAAATGGGTTTTCCAAGATTTTCCCTTCGGATGTTTACATTCACCATCCCCTACATCCCAGAACAGCTCATGTTTGTTCGCATTTCCTTGTTGTTCTCATGTCAAAACTTGAGAAATAGGAAAAAATATCACAACTACAACAAAAAGCATCAATATGTACAACATTTTACACTGTAAAAAACACTTTCAGACAAGTGAGCTTTGAGCACAAATGGAGGTAAATGGTGGTCTGCTTCCAGAGAGGCATTGTTATTGTCGCTCTGTCCTTCTGCAATGTCATTCCATCACACTGTCTTTTTCTGCTTTTGTTCAGAAGTTCTTATCAAGTCTGTAAAAGTCTTTGATTTGTGAGATGAGTTCAGAAAAGGAGTGATGGGAGAGGTCGCACGTAACCCACGGTTCTGTGGGCGGAGCTGGAGAATGTGCTGAGGTGGAGGGCGGGGCCGCTGGTTCAGTCCAAGGCCTAAAGACACAACTCGATCCGCGTGCGTGTGTGTGTATGAGTGTGTGTGTGTGTGAGTGAGTTTACACTGCTGATACTTGTTCATCTGAAAAAGAAGAAAATACAACAGGGTCAAAATTGTTTAAGTGGGGGCTCGTCCGGGACACTACATAAGTTTACCGCTCCTCCCCCTAATGGTAAAACACGGAATTACAACCGTTACAACCACAGAGTGTAGGCCGCGCCGATGTTCACTCTGGTTTTAGTTCTTTGCTTCACCTCTAAAGACATTACTCTCTTACTTTTACTTGCAGGCTCCACCATGATGCCAACAAAAAAGAAAACTTGTTCTTCTTGTGCTTCTCGTAGACGGTCGGCTAACTGAAAAAGCTAACTGCTAGCCTTTGTATGAGCTACCGACACAGTTTACTCCACTCCAACTCTCACTTGTTCCTACCAGAACCACGAAGTTGTATAGTGCATTTTCTGTCCAGCAGAGGGCAGCAGAGAGCAGTTACATGAGGATCTGCTCAACCTTCTTGTTCAAAACTCACTGAAACCATTTTGAAAGCAATAGCTTAAATCAGAGGTGGGGTATCCTGGTCCCTCAAGGACCTCTATCCTGCATGTTTTAGTTGTTTACCTGCTTTAACTCACCTAATTTTAATCAGGCTTCTGCAGAGCTTTATGACCTGCTGAACAGGTGATTCAACCATTGAATCAAGAGCAGGGAAACAACTAAAACATGCAGGACACACAGGGTTCCCCACTCCTGGCTTAAAGTGTTAAAAACTCTTTAAAGCTTACATGTTAGTCCATTAAATTGTTAATATTAAATTGAGTGGACAGAATATGAGAGTGTGTTTCTAAATGGACCGTACCATCATCACTATCAGCCAGGTCCTTTGGGAGGCGGCAGACGCTGGGCGGTCTGGAGTGGCCCTGAGGGGAGCCGGCTGCTCGGGCGTCATGGTGTTGGAGGTGAAGCCTCCGCGCCTCCGCCAGACCACCAGCCGCTCCGGGACTCTGCAGGAGTTTGCTCCTCTGCAGGGCCACGCTGTAGTCTGGAGGTCGGATGTGAGGTGGCCGGGGGATGGGACCCACCAACCCACCCACTACTCCGTCTGTGAGCCCAAGATCCCCAAGAGCCAGACCCTGGTAGCCTGGAGGGGTGGGAGGGGGAGCTCGGTAACGCTCATCCTTGATGGGGGAGGTGACACAGTACACTGGATGGATGTGCAGATGGAAATAAAATAGGGATGCAGGAAAGAAAGAGGGGGAGTGGGATGAGGAATGATGGGTGAAAAAAAGAAAAGAACAGGGGAAAAAATAATGGGAAAAATTAAATTAACGTGATGTTTCACTAACAGGACACACAGCTACACATGCACCAACGTGTGTGAAAAATTAAAGAAAAAAAAACATTTACATCCAATGAGATGGATGGCTTCAATTCATACAGACACAACTAGAGCTGGAACAAATCTTATTATTGAATGATGCTTTTGCTTTTTTTGGTTTGTTTTACCAGAAAAACGAATAAATAATCAGCAAAACATCAGACAATATTGGACAACTGCCTTAAAATCTCAAAGTCTGAATCATAAAAACTTTAATTTAGACGAAAAGTAACTTAAAAATGTGACGTTTTAACCAATTCAGACAGAGAGGGATAGACTTTTTAAATCAGATTGTTTCAGCAGTGAAAGAACACTTATTCTAGAATAACACAAAAAATAAACGTAAGACTAAAAAAGCAGAGCTGACCACCTGTCTCTAGATAAAAAGATCTAGATTAAAGCCTGACTTCTTCCTGCATGACTACATAAACTCAAACATTAAGCTGAACCTTCCTGATGGACTCGACGGTTCCTACATCATGTTTGCTGCCTGTTTGCCACCTGTTCCCTCACCTATTAGGCCCTTCTCTGTGCTTGATGTCACCGTTTTGTAGGCGGGGTCTGTGCTTTGCCCTCCTTCCTCGTTGGCTGGCGAGGAGGGGTGCTCCGAGGTGTTTCGCCGCTTTACGGTCCCGTAATTCCCCTCAAAGTTATCAGAAGGGGAGCTGGATGAAGCCCAGCTCTGCCGGAACTGCTCGCTCAAATCCGAGCTGGAGTTTCTGGAGCGCTGCAGCTTGGCGGGGTCGTCTCTGGCCCACGCGGGCCCGGGGAGCTCCACCTCTGCTATGGAGCGGGCCAGCTGCGTGTGCTTGAATCCACCCAGGTGTGTGTGAGGCAGAGACAGCGGGGGGCCGTGGATGCCATGGTCCCACGGTCGGCAGGAGGAGGCAGGGAGGCTCTGGAAGGAGTCGTGGGAGTTGGAGGAGCAGGACGTCCAGCTGCCGCGTCCACTGTCGGCCACCGAGTCCAAGGAGATGTGGTCCGGGGTCAGCTCCTCCGTGGAGAGAGAGGAGGTGAAGGCGCAGGCTCGTGCTGCTCGAACCAACGCTGAGGAACTGCTGTTCATAAACAAAGGAAAGAAGAAAAATGAGCACATCTGAATGTAACGTGAAAAGAAATCTGTATTTAAAGCAACCTCTTGAACCAGAAAATTGAGCAACTTAACATCTGACAACACTCTGTAGCTCTCTGCTGATCAGAAACCCTAGAAGCCTAGTGGGAGGTCTCTACCTGCTTTACTGTGCCAGTAGGTAAGCTACCAGTTAGCGTCGTCAGTTCACTGACCGTCAAGAAAAAGCACAAGAACAATTTAGCTTTTTTGTTGGCATCATGGCTGAGTCTGGAAGTAAAAGAGAGTAATGTCTTTGGAGGTGAAGCAAAGAGCTAAAACCAGAGTGAACATCGGCGCATCCTACGCTAGCTTGAGAATGCTAAAGGAGGCTATGACATCACGGACTGATGGTGACCTGTCTTTGTTGCTACTAGACTTATAATAAGTAATAATATTTCTTTGTCCAACAGTGTGGATCTTTTCACTTTGTGGCTTATTCAATATCAGTTAGCTTAGCGTTAGCTTAGCGTTAGCTCATTGTTAGCGCTAGCTACAGCAGGCTGCTGCAGGGCTGTTTACAACAGTTGTAATTCTGCTTTCAACCAGTAGGAGAAGCGGAAAACATTAAGTGTTGCTTCATCGCAACAGTCAAAAACTACTTCTAGTTGGGTGACTTTTGAAGGTGATGATGGTAAAATAAACAAAAAAAAACCCAACTAAAAATGCAGAATATAACACGACGGTTCCACTGACTCCGGTACTGTTTTAGTTGAATTTCCACACTAAAATGGTTTTGGACAAAGTCTGCAGGATCAGAAATGACAAAACAAAAATCTGAACACATGCCTGGAGAGAACGTTTTCAATGAAGCTTAGAAACAAGCTGCACTCTTTTGATCCACTGACACCATTTTATAGCTTAAACAAGCCACTCGATTTCATTGAGCCACATTTCATAAAACCAGTCGGTATTATTCAGCTGGGCTGCCAAGGTAACACAATATCAGAGCGGGAGACGTTTCACTCTTCTCTTTATGAGACAGGATGCCCTGATCGTGGAGGAACAATAAACAAGCAGAAGTCAATTAAAAGAAACGGGGTTGTTTACTTGGCTTGATTAAAAAGCTGCCAGCGTGAAAACAGACACCGTTCATGGACAAAAGGAGGGACCGGGGACGGCAGTTAATATGGAACGTTAATAAAAAGTCGTTATATTTTTATGACTTTCTGTTCTTGGACTTTTAACGAGGGAAGGACGTAATTGGAAATCAAAGAGCGGGAAGGAAACAGGAGTGGACGCTGCACAGGAAGTTGTTTCAGCAAATAGAACAAAATAACATTTGTTGTGAAGGATCTAGACTTTGTGACGGAAATAAAACGCAACAAATATATTGACATTAAAAATCTTCCGTTGACGTGCTAATTAAAGACGCTGCTGCGTTCTGGCCCCCTGGAGCCAAATGTGCAACTAATTCCTTTAAAAACCCCAAATTCCCCTTCATCTCATTATGACTTTCAATTTACAAGCACTCTTCTCGACCCAAACTAATTAGGCAGACAGATGAGATAAAAGGAACTGAACTAAAGCTAATTACCTTGTGCTGGGCTGGCTGTAATCAGCGGTTAAGTGTGCGTTTAACGCCGCCGTGCCCTCAGCTACCTCAGCGGCCGTGGCGGCAGTAGGGTTGGAAGCAAACGTGGCAGAAGAGGTAGAGGTCCTGGAGCATCGTTCGTCCGGTCCGGGAGCTGGGACCGAGTCCACGGAGCAGATGCTGGAGCGGGAGGAGATCTCGCTGTGGCTCGAGTCGGAGAGGTTGTCGGTTTTACCGCCTGGGAGGGCACAACCTGAGGAGATGGGGAGGATGTTAACAGATTTAGACTTAAAGATGATGCAGCATCGTTGCAGACAGACAATACCTGCATTATAAATCACCCTGCACTGAGAACAAGCTCCTGTTAAACCAAAGGTTCATGTGGAAGTACGTTTTAAATAGAGTTCAATGACTCAAAGAATCGAATCACTGAAAAATACCTTTAAAATGATATTTTATGTGCATTACAGCCCTTTAGACACGTAACAAGAGTGGAAATCACTGTGAAACCAAGAAATAAGTCACAGTATAAACTTTATAGAACAAAAACCTGCAAAACTCTACTACATGTGGCTGCAAACACATCAGCATGAGTGAAACAAACTTGCCAGGTACAATGAAATCATGAACCTTTTGGAAAAAATGCACTTTGTGCAATTTAACTTTCAGAAAGAAACAAAAGACTTTCATTTAGTGGATTCCTGCTTCAGCAGCAGCAGCTTTTGTTATACTTAAAAAACCATAACACCATTCTGAACGCCATCACATGTAGAGGTAACTCGGAGGACACACTCTCTCTCAGATAAACAATTTCATCTCTATCATTTTCTTCAAATGCCAAAACTTTCAGGCGTCACCTTTACGTGACTCGTCGTAGATCTGAGGCTTCTGTGCACCACTGAAATGTTTTCACGGACAAAACAAAACTACAACAAAAACTTCACGTTTCAGAACTCTGATTTGACTTCGAGTGTCTCAGACTGTCTTCCTCCTGACGTGTCTGTCTCTGCACAGCCAGAGGAAGGGGTTGGGGCTGACTGATCTCCTGGCTCTCTGCTCTGCCTGTTCCTCATCCTCCGGTTCTGCATGTCCAGATTCCTCCACGGTTTTCTGACATGACCTGTTTCTGGACTGACTCCTCTCCCTCAGTACCCTGAAAGGTGACATTAGCCTCATCCTGCTGGGCGACGCCGGCGGTTTGCGTCTCTGTGGCTGTGGAGGAGCCGATTGAGTCACGACTCCCATCTCTGGTTTAATTGTTGGGGTTCCTGCTTTAGACCTCAGTAACGTTTGTCCTGCATCTTTCTGAGCACTCGGCTTGCTCTGCTGCCTGGATCGTCCTCTCCTCTCTGACGGACACGCCCCTCTCTGAGCTGTCTCTATCTCTTCAGTTATGTCCTCCAGCTCTGTCTCTCTGTCCCTGCTGCTGTCTCGGCTGTTCTGACGCGTCATCAGCAGGATCCTCTTGTGGAGAAGGGCCCCACCTATGCCGTAGCTGCGCAGGCTGACCGTGCCGGTCTTTGTGCTGGCGTCACTGGTCAGTGACGACGACGATCCTGATAAGTTCATCTGGCTGGAGCTTTGGGACTTTCCAGTGCTTCCTGTTGACGAAGAGAATCAAAGTCAGAAGAAAATAGTGTTTGCTGATGTTTTTTTCTTTAAAATGACCTAAAAAAAGAAAGAGGTGGTAGACCTTTGCGCGGGGAGCCCTGAGGTGACACTGTGGGACTGGAGTGAAGGGATGAGACGACAGAGACGGTGTCTTCAGACTGTCTCTTGGTGCTCCACTCATCTGACGAGCTCACGGGAGGTTTCTTCACCACCTGGGGAGAATTTGAGTCTGACAACAAAAAAGTAAAAAGAAGAGATGGTTTGTTCAAATACCTGAGCTTCAAAATAGAACTTCACTAATGCTTCAAATGGTTATAATAGCTAAAAATAATCACAATAAAAGAAAAAAATGTTTTTAAAGGGGACATATTGTGCAAGGCTATCCTTTTGCATCCTTTCATTCTGCCATGTGGGTCTCTACTGCCTCTATAAACACTCCAAACGAAAGAAAACATCTGTCTATCCATTTTCTGTCAGTATTTGGTTTAAGGAAATTTGTGTATAAAATGAGCCGTTTCAAAAGTTTCCCGTTTGTGATGTCACAAACAGGAAATTGGCATAGAAACTCCTCTCATGTTCTATTCCGAGCCCCTCCCAGATATCGGAGCTTCTCAGCCTATAGTGCCCTGATTGGGGAGGAGGGGGCGTGGCCAGCTCCAGCTTGTTTTCTTAAAGTGACAGAGCCCTGAAACGGCTCATTGTGAACGGTACTGAAAATGTCAAGAATAAGAACGCAGAAATCACTTTGTGTGAGAGGGATTTGGTGGAAAGAACTTCGTGAGCATGTTTGGTACTGACTATTATAACTTGAGAAAAAAGGTCATAATATGTCCCCTTTAAAAATGGAAGCAAGCTCTCTATAAATGAGAACAAGGATGAAGATTTGTGACTCACTCGGTGTGCCGGTGTCCTTAGTGGTGCTCTTCTTCCGTAGGGGGTTCAGCGGCACCTGGACCTGAAGGACCTGGGACACCCTGTTTTGAGCTTTCCCCAAAGGCAGCGTCGACCGCTGAGACACCGGAGACATGTCTGATTTATTGGATCGTCTCTCCGCCAAGTTTTTGCTCACTGAAGAAAAAAGTTTTACATTTAGACACAAATTTTTCCACTAACTTTTATGTCAACTATGAGTGAATCATATCAGCTGGGAAATGCTCAGAAACACAAAATATCTCAAATTCATCACTTCTGAGTCCAATCCTTTCTATTAAATGTGATGTTTAAGATGTTTTGTGAGCCTCAGATTCCAGTTATGTTCATATTTAGTTGCCAAAATGTATAAAACTTAAAATTAAAGATCACGTTGCAGTCTTTTCTCTCCCAGTTTATGTCTAAAATAACGACTCAGAGTGTCACTCACAGGTGTTATAGGACGGCTCACACTGCAGGGACATGACTTGGTGTTTCTCCTCGTCTGTCTCCACCATCAGGTTGGAAAGGTACTGTTTCACCTTTCTGGCCATCTGAGCATCTTCGTACAGCTTCTTGGCGTTCAGGAGCGAGCTGCGACGTACTCGCTTCTTGTGGGCTCCTCCTTGAACATCCAGGATGTTGGAGTTGGTGCTGCCTTGACTTAAAGACCTGATGGATGAGGAAGAGAAGAAAGGAAAAGGAAGAAGAAGAAAAAAGGTAAAGGTGGAAGTATAATGAGGACATAGAGAAGAAGTGGAAAGTGCAGAAACAGAAACAAAAAGGCAGATTGAGAGAGAGCAGGGATACGTTTTATTTAATAAAACAGGAATGCCCATTTTCCTTTTATGAGTCAAATACCAGCATCGCTTTAGAATCTGGAAGTTTTTGCATTCTAAAAAGGGACCATGCAACTGAGAGGGAGGCAGCACTTCTTAATGCGCCATGCTTTCACAGAACAGCAGAACATTCTGTCTGATGGAGGCAAAAAGGGTTAGGAAACAAAAGATGCACAATATTCAACACGGGGAATATTATTACCAGGATGCAAACTGAGCCAAATGATATTTGAAATTATTCACCACAACTTTTCATAACTGTCTTTTGTCCTGCTTTGTCCTATGACGCATCTATTATTTCTTTATTGCAATTCTTGATTTTTGCATAATATTTGGACTTTTTTTGCTCAGTATTAAATGTTGACAGCCTGCTTCAGCCCTCTGTATAATTATATGAGTGCCTGTTAAAGGTTCATTTGTTAATCTGAGCACAACAGAGACAGAGGAGCCCATCTTGGTCCCTGCAGCCATTTTTAAATATGGCTTTAACCAGAAAAGTCCTGTTTCAAGGGAGTCTTGGGGGGTCCGTGTGATGGGGGAAGGTGGAATCAAACCGGGAACCCTGTGATTGGCAGTCGGCCACTCTACCTGTAAGTCACTGCCACCCATTTTCCCCACCATATTTCCATTTTAGATGAATGAAACACAGGTTCTAGGACAGACTATTTATAGTTTTGTGATTGATGTTAAAGCTTCAGGACACTGAGTTTCAAACTTAAACAAAAATAGTTTTATCTTTTAACTTTTAAAACAACGAAGGTTTTCCTGAAAAATCCAGACTTCTTGCTAATGAAGGTCATGATCAACAGCTCCAGATAAGGCTGAATGAACCTCGGTGATGATTTGGGAAATGGTTTTCACCCCTTTTACCTCAAACGCATGTATCTTACATTTTTAAATCATATTAAAGATATATAGCTGACCACTATATAAAACAAAATGTAGGAAAATCCCAAAGTTTGAACTTAAAAATTAACTTTGTGATTTTTTTTAAAGCTAAATAACTAAACTAATTTTCCACTATCAGAATTTCTGGGTTATTTTACCGGACCTCTGCGGCATTCGTGTGTCTCCATTTCTCTGAGCCATCCTGAAAGGAACGTTTTCTGGGCCATATCAGGAACTGAGTACCTAAACTAGGGTATTTCCTCAGAGTCACTGGGTGGGACTTGTGGTTAACTCGTGCTCAGTAGGAAATGACATCAGCAGATGTCGCCAAAAATCTGGCATTTGTAAAATTGGAAGAGTGAAACAAAATAGAAGGACAATAAAATAAGCAGCTGCTTTAAAATCGACGGTTCTAACCTTGCAAAGCCAAAAAATGCGGCGGATACCCCCCGCACAACGGCAAAATGTACGCCACTTTGTAGTCTCCTACAGAGCACTGAAAAAATACTGCTCTTCCTCTGGTCATTGAACGCCACGTTTTACGCCATCCAGCCGCTCTCCTCGTCCCCTGAATGGGTTAAATCACGGCGTACTTTGATAGAATAAAACATTTAGTGATAATAACATCTGTGGACACCTTTTGACGCAGATCAGTGACATCACTCACTGCCGATACGATCGCTGTTTGCTGACGTCTTAGCAAAGTCCTGAAAGGGACGATTTTGTTTGGAGACACAACGAATAAGAGGACAGAGACATCGTATTTTCTCTGTCACCTTCCCCTCTCCCAGAAATTTCCCAGAACTTCTATAGCGGAAACACGACTAGCATTATTTCAAACCACTGCATGACTCAAACAACCTAATGAACATGAGAGACACTTAATGGGTCAACGGTGGACTTTAGTATGGTTGGTGTGAACGGGCACTGCAGATGGATGGGTTAATCACACAGAAGCACAGGCACACACAAGCAGGAACACTAACATGCAGAGTTCATGGCTGTGAGGATGCACGGTGGATGGGGTTTCTGAGGGGCCAAACTGGGTGGGACTGGTAACCAGGACAAACTTACCCTAAACTCTTCCACCTCTTCTTCCTGCAAGCAAGAGGTGTGAAGATTGAAGCGTGACTCAAAGACAAGTTCAAGGTGTGTGTGGAGGAGGAGACAAGACCATGTAGAGTTCATGCCATCACACACAAACGATAAATGATTTGAGATGGGAGGACGCAACACGTGGGACATCTGCCCGTTTTGTCCTTCAGGCCTTCTGTGTCACAGCAGAAGGTTGTTTTCTCTCTAAGAAGTGTTTATGTCCGATTTTAAACAATGACTCTTAAGTCGTGAGTTGAATTTATTGTTCATATGAAATTTCTCTGACCTGTAGTACGATTGCAGTGCCTGCAGGGGGCAGTCATGCGCTACAGCAGTGACAGACTGTGAGAGACGCACACAGAGACTGAGTGACACCAACTACACACTGCGGCTGTCATCAATTCCACACACAGCTCCATTCAGTCCATGCCTTCCTTGTGTTGTCGGATCACGATCCGAACACGCAGGGGCATGAGCGGAGAAGGAACGGGAATTGATTGGACTAGACGTTGAGTGTGTGTCTGATCCCATTGGTGAGGGATCCAGGTTGGCTTGTGGAGGGATGATAGGGGTGGTTCCCTTTTTGCCAACATTTTCAGAGGAAATAAAAAAAACAAAACCTAAACCCAAACTTTACATGCTGGTGCAATATGTTGGTAAACAAGAGGCACCAGTTTCCAAGAAGCTTGAAGGAAGTTGAGGTTTCGAATCACAACGGTGACTGGAAATCATCCCAAAAGGCAAAAGGATTCAGATCTGTCTCCTGAGACCACTTAATCATTAGGATAGGTCTTTAATTGGCCCCATCAGCTGCGTTAAACGAATTAAAGTTTGTATCAAAACAACCGACCTCTGTCTGAACATGAGGGCGGGGTCCATGTTGGCCGAGGTCATCCGCACCACATGCCGGATCTCCTTAGCGATCATCCTCAGCTTCTCAAAGTTCACGAGGCCGTCGACACTGGAGTCATTGCCTGAGAGGACACAATATCAAACACAAAAGAAAGACCTCTTCAGTCGTCACTGTTTTATGAATGATTAATAATATCCTGGGACATTTTAAACACAATGTGGAAAAAAAACATTCTTCAAAGTGAAAATCTGATTTCTTGTCGCTGTTGCAGAAGATCTTTCTCACCTTGGGCAACTTTTCTTAAGAAACTTGCACATTTAATCAAGTTTAGTGTTTCATTTCTAACAAAACAATCAAGTTTTATCTGAATGCCAACCCTTATAAGGGAAGTGTGTTTGTGTAGTTATGGGCTGACTCAGATTTGTAAAGCTAGACACCAACATGAGGAAGTAAGAGACCTGGGAGACTTTTCCCACGGCACAGAGGAAGCGACACTAATCTGCACTAAACAAGCGTGGTCACCCCACTAAACAACCCTTGGTTTCTGTACCTTCATGTAGGAAGGTGAGGTCCTTCTTGACCACTGGGAACAGTGGGATGATGGGAGGTTGCATGCTCTGGCTGCTCAGCACGTTGCGATACTTGGCCATGTTCCTGGATGGGTCGAAGACGTCCTGCAGGTCCCCGAAGAGCTTCTCGTACTTACTCGGCAATTTCTCCCACGAGCTCCGCAGTCGAGCCACCGGCGCCAAATTCAGCCCGCTGTTCGGGAGCGAGGGAAAAGGTGGAAGGAGGGCGGGGAGCCCGAGGCAGAGATGAATGGGATGTGTTTGGCAGATGAGAAGAAGAAAAATGAGGGGAAACAAAAGTAGAAAATAAAAAAAAAGAGGGTTCAGAGTTCCTTTCTGCTCCATTCTTTTTGTTATTTTTGTAACTAATCAGAAATGTAATGTATATTTAAATTTTCCAAATATTTGTCTTCACTTCAGCGTTTTATGATCAATTGTACCTAAACCTTTAACACACCAAAGTGTTTTTTAAATATAACTTATCAGCTTTTGTTTGTAATAGTAGGTGACAGAGGAGAGAAAAGCTGTTGTGGACGTATTGATTTCTTTTTTTATATCACACAAAGAAGTTCACAGTAAAAAGCTACAGGTAACCCTGCGTGTCATGATTCCTCTCCACACGCAGCAGCAGCAGCTGTGCCCCTGTCACCTGGCAGGTTATGCATCAGAGAGCCATATGTGCTACGAAAACCTGCTGTGAGGAGGAGTGTAAAGGGACAAGGAGGTCAGACACTTCTGCTCTAAAGTAGATTTTTCAGCAGGGAACAAAAGAGCAGAGCACTGCTGAGCTTCTTGAACTGTAGGTAACACAACAGAACAAGCGGACGGCTTTATGCAGAGAAAACCTTGGTATACTTAGAAAAAAGGGGGTTATACAGTGAAAAGACCGTTAATTTGGCTTATTAGTTGATACTTAGATATAATCTGCATTTATTTTACTCAATTATTTTGGCATCTTTCACTTTTGTTCCAAAAAACCGCTTGGAGTTAAATCGTTTTATAAAATAAAACATGTTTAAAAGCATTTTCCACATGCTCACTTCATCTGCGTGGACAAAAACACACTTTCCTGTTTTGTTCCTGTCCCCACATGTAAATATTGTCCTAAAAAACTGGGTCAAACTCATTTGTTTTGTTTTCTGTCATTGTTTGCCTAAAACAAGCCGTTTCAAAAAGTCCCTGTTTGTGATGTCACAATAGGAAAAATCAGAACAGAACCACCTCTCATGTGCAATAGAGAGCTACTGCTGGAGGAGCAGTCGCTCTACTATGAGAACCTCCCAGATATTGGAGCTTCTAAGCCAGTTGTACTCACTCCTGGTCCTGGAGGGCCGGTTTCCAGCATGTTTTAGCTTTAACCCTGCTTCAACACATCTGATTTCAATCAGCAGGTGATTAACAGGCTTCTGATGAGCTGCTGCACAGGTGATTCAACCACTGAATTAGGTGTGTTGGAGTAGAGAAACAAGGAAACCATGCTGAATACCGGCTCTCGAGGACCAGGAGTGAGTAAAACTGTTCTAAGCTCATAGCAGCCCGAGCGGGGGATCGGTGGGCGTGGCCTTAAACGGCTCATTCTGGAAGGTACTGAAACCGTCAAGAACAAAACTGCTGAAATGACTTAATGTGAGAGGGTTTTTGTGCCAAGAACTTCATGAAAATGTTTGGTATTATTCATAGAACCTAATGAAAAAAGTCATATGTTCTCCTTCAAACAAGAATCAAATTTCAGACACAAAAGGAATTTAGCATCAAAAGAAGTAAATGTGATTGAAGATATTCCTGTTTTGGATTTAAAATAGTGTCTCTAGAGCGCCAGAAGACACAAATAAGTCAGTGCAGACAAAGCGGACCCCACCATGGATTAAAAAAATGAAAAAAGTAGCTAAATGATGCACCGACCTGATTATAGCAAACATGGAGTTGAAGTTTTTGCACTCTCTGCAGTGCAGGGCAATCTTGATGAAGTGCTTGATGGTCTTCATTCTCTTGAGGGTGTTGGGCTCCTTTAAGATCTCCGTGGCGACCCAGAAAGTTTCCTGGTTTATCACCTCCTCAAACTGTTTAAGATTTCCACATCCGGCAGAGGAGTCGATTTTAAACAAGTCATCCACGTACCTGAAAACCAGGAAAGAGACGCTTGAAAAATCCTCAGAATCACCTTTTAGTGTTTGTGTTTTAGTGCATCTTTGAGTACATCATAATAAACGACATACTCTGTGGACTCGATGTTCCTGAAGAGCTCAAAGTCTCTCATTGAGAGCTGGGCGGCCACCTCCATGGTGCTGAGCTGCAGCAGAGAGATCTGACTCTCTCTGAGGAGATCCTGGGCATCCTCGTCCGAACACAAGGTTTCTGTCTCCATGTTGTTCTTCAGGTAGTATCTTCATCAGGGGAAGAGTGAGAAGGTGAAAAGAGGAACAGCAAAAATACTAACCAAGACTGTGTTTACATAGATGTTTTTTATACTTGAAGCTTTGACAATTAGCGCTAGGAAGGGCTAAATCACTTTAACATTGATAGTAATGAGACTCAAAGCAAATGAAGGCTTTTAAGTCCGATCAACTAAAGTTTTCAGGTACGGCCTTTAGCAGCATGGCCTCTCTCCTAAGTTTATGAAATCTAACGCGCCTACTTCACTCTAATGGAGCTCTAATGCGGTCATCTTGGAGTGCAAACCCTCGTAGCGTTATGGACCTAAAGTGGGCACTCCTCAGGAGTAAAGTGTTGGCATAGATGCAACTCCAAAAAGCACAACGCAAACGGAAGAGGTGGAAAGAGCAGCGGTGATGAGATCGAGCTGAGTTTACGTAGATAAAACAAAAAAAACGAGACAACCATGTAAACCAAACATAAACAAGACGACAATACTGGAGATTAATCAGTATAGTTGTGTCAAATGGGCCCAAATCTGCTGTGTTCTGAGCTTTAGATCCACTTCCTTCATTTATATGCAAGTTGGCAGCACCAGCAAGGTTTTCTATTGGCTGATGCTGCCCCTCCCAGACCTCCTGTCAATCACCAGCAGCAGAGGACGACTGACACAAAGAGGCAAAAACACAACTCTCCCGACTGCTTCTGGTAAACACGGATCGTTGCTGAATACTGCGAATGCACATCCCGCTGACAGTGCACAGCGTGTGTACCCGTGTGTACGAATACCGTCAAAATGTCAGCGTTAAAGTTGTTGCTACGTGTCCCTTCCTCTAAATCTGAAGGACAAATAAAGGAGACTCTTTCAGAAATCTGTGAATGGACGTGAATATGTGCTGCTAGTAAAAGCAGAGCATGGATGGTTGGACGTGAAGTTGGCTGTATCGATGTTTTTCTAGGAGCTTGTGTGCGTATGAATAATTCTAGACATGTCATGCTGTCTGCAGAGGCCTCCGCCCCTGACAAGAGGATGAAAAATTCATGCTAGCTTGCTTGGGAGGGGACCGAAGAGGGACCCCGGGAGACGAGGAGAGAAGGATAAAAGTGTAAAAAACCTAGTGAAAGAGCCACTTTAGGGCAGGAGCCGTTTCCTTCGACATTCCACCAACTCTCGTCTTAAAATAGGCGGAAAACGAGACAAAGAACGTTGACTTTCAAGACAAAAAGGAACAGAAAACATCTTCAGAAACACTTATAAGTACAGGAAATGGTCACTCATGCTGTAGTCTGTAGTAACAATATTCTATTATTTCACTCTGCTGAAGCAGAACTGCGGTGCTGACATTTGCTCCTAAGCAGCTGGAGTCCGGCTGGTGCAGCTGAGCAACTGAATTAAGTCAATCACATCCTTGGGAAGCAGGGTGGGAATCGCTCCTCCAGAAGAGTTTCATCTGTAACAATGAACTGCTCCTTAGTCTGGCCGTTGTGGTACAGATACGACCATTAGGTCCAAATCTGATCAATCAATCAAACGATCGAGATGATAAAAGATCTACTCCTAAAACTCGTATTCCAGGTGCTTAGCTTTTTCCAAACGCCAATCAAATTTCTGTTCGATCACCGTCACTTAGACAAAAACCCGTAACTCATCTATAAAAAACAACAGCAGTGGGATTTCTCACCTGCCATTAAGCTGAATCCGATCAGCCAGTTTGGATAACTGGTCAGGGAGGCGGCGCTGTTTGATCACTCCCTCCGGACTGACGGAGACCTCGCACAGAGAGTACGTTTCAGGCGCCGCGAGGAAGCCGAACTCGTTGACGGTGTGGGTGACGACATCCTTGGCCGTAGTGTCCTTGCTGATGATGATGTAGCAGCTCTGCTGGTCTGCTTTGAACACCCGGATAACCTGATCTGGAATGTCTGAAGGAGGAAAAGAAGGATTAGTGACCAATCAGGAAACGACGAGCAAATGGTAAAATAACGACGAAGCCAAAGATTTATGGAATATTGATGCAGGAATAAAACAAGAATAAATGTGTAGCTGTTTTTAAGTCAGTGATGCAAATAAAGTCCATTCATAAGCATTTAGGACATGAACTTATTAAATAATTAATGCTGCTTTCTAATTACCCAAGTCACAACTCTTATCTGGGGATGCTAACAGACCTGACTAAACCGTGTTTCTGCTGAAAACCAGCAGACCTGGTCTGCAAAACATGCCAATGACAATGTACTTCTCTGCATTTACATGGAAATAAATTTAAATAAAAGGTTTATAGCTGATCTATTTTGCATTTTCATGCTCAAGGTAGCCATTTTGGATTTAAAGGACTCTTTTGATCTGTTTTTTTTATAATACCAACTCTAAAATCAGAAATTACAACTTCTGAGAGCAAATGCGAAGATCTAGTGAAACTTAAACTTACATTCAATTCATTTTCTGACTTCAATAGAATGACTGCCTCTTTAAAACTGGGCTTAAATGTAAACTTAATTAGAAAGTTATGCTGTTTTACTTATTATTACCACTTCAGTATAACTATCTGAAAAAGTCTAAATGTGCATCACAACTGGGTAATTCCTTCATATTTCTGCACCAAGGTGAAATAATGAAATGCAGGAGATAACATTTTTTGGACCACGTTTATGATCAAAAAGGGAAACTGCACTAATTTTTATATGTTAAAATAAAAACACAGAATAGGTGTGATTTTTTTTGTTATAGAGACAAAAATTAATTTTGACCAAGACAGAGAAACATGCAGGAAAGAATGAAAAACATGGATTCGTGCCAAAAAAAAGTAGAACTAGCAGCTTATTACAGACTAATTTATATAAATTTGTTTGTCACTTTTTTTTGACGGATAAAATGAAAGTTAAACGTTTTATCACAGGTCAGCTCCAACTGACTCTTACTGCAAAAATAACTATTTAATGTTACAGTATGGCTCTAAAACTACATCTGAATCATGCTTATAAAAGCCAGATTTATAACTTTAGGTGATACAGGGTGATATTGTTTACCTTAGGTACGAATAAAATAAAATGTTTGTGACTACAGACGACGCTGCTGATGCTTTTGCAGATAAATGCAGCTCCCATGGTAGAACGCGTTTTAAATAATGGAAACGTTTTATCTGAGTGAAGCGCTGCCTCTACGGCCCATTAGCCACAGGCATAGAGCTTTAAATCCAACGAGTTATGAGCGCCATGCAGCGACAAGTGGAGAAACTGGATCGACCTGCTAGTGTGTGTGTGTGGTTGTTTGAATGGCGATATCTTTATTATGATCATTACAGCTGCACAATAATAAGGAATAAAGAGCTGAAGGCAAAACCAATAAGTTATTTAGTAAATGCCGATAATGAATCAGATCTGCTCTGTTTAAGCTGAATCTGGTGTGTGTGTGTGTGTGTGTGTGTGTGTGTGTGTGTAAACTACATTCAGATGTAGCATTTTTGAGGCCGTTCTCAGTTTTTTTAGGCATTTTAGCAGAATCTGCGTCTATGTAAAGAGTGTTTTTCCATTTGTGATTTTCTGGATTAGGTAACTTCCTCATTCATTATGTGACATTAATTTCTCCAAAACAGATACTCTAAATTTCCTCTCTAAATTTAACTTACACTGATTTCTACTGGACGGCTATTTATGCTCTTTCTTTGAGAAATGACAGAATTTACAAGCAGTTAATCACTTTTTCCCCACTCAGTTTGCTTTTCTTTCTTCTTTAATGAATAAGCCCATTTATAGTTATCACATGAAACATTTATAGAATTTTAATGAGATAGTAACAAGGTTTTTATGCAAAAGAATGAATTTTGGCTAAGAAGTGCTGTTTTTCTGCAGCTTCCTCTGCGTTCGTGTGTGTAGCAACAGGATGCAGACTCAAAGCTGGATATTTGCGACTCATTAGCTGTGAGTTGTGATTAGAGAGTGTGAAGCCTTCAGATAAAAAGCTGGCTATTGTATCCTGTAAACAAAGGGAAAAAGATTAAGAGGGGGATAATCATCTCTAATTCTCTGGAGAAGCTGTGATTTGACCCGCCTGCGAGACCAGGATCACTGTCTTCAGCCAAACATTCAATCAGTTCTCTTTAATATGGAATTGATTGTTTTGATCAGATCATTTTTCTGTCAACTGAAGCTAAAGATGGTCTTCTTTTTATTTCTAAACACGGCAACATGAGAAGATATATTTCCCACAAGCACAAACTGTCCCCTTCCTTTCTTCTGTCTACCAGTCATTCCCTGTCACTTCATGTTTCAGTCAAAATGTATAAACATCACATGTGAAAGCACCCAGAGCAGCAGAGGGACTCGCTCTGTTGATTTTAGACACAAGGGAGGAGAAGAGCTCAGAATAAAACCAATAAATACAAAATTTAATAGCAAAAAAAAATTTTTTTATTTCAATAATCTTGCAAACTTGAAGGAAAATTATGAAAGATTCAACAATTAATTTAATCATTACCTCGGTAGACTGTATTTGTGCGGATAAGGAAGTGCTTGGGCTACTCTATCGGACAGGTGTGTCAGTGTGTGTTGCGGACAAGGAAGTGTGCAACCGTATTCTTTTAGATCAGACCGAAAGCTGTGGATTTATCTGGTATTCATCCATAGTCTGGATATTTCCAGTACATGCTGGAACGTGAGTGGTGCTCCAGCATTCTTTGTTATTTTCCTTTCATCCAACAAGGATGTTAGCAGTAGCTCGGGCTAGCATTAGCAGTAGCTTGTGCAAGCGTTAATTGTAGCTTGGGATAGCGTTAGCCTTAGCTCAGACTAGCGTTAATGGTAGCTCGCGCTAGGATTAGTAGTAGCTCAGGCTAGCATTAATATTCACTCGGGCTAGCGTTAGTTCTAGCTCGGACTAGCGTTAATAGTAGCTCACGCTAGGATTAGCAATAGTTCAGGCTAGTATTAATATTCACTCAGGCTACTATTAGCAGAAGCTTGGGCCAGTGTTGCCAGACTGGAAATGTTAAAGTATCGTACCAGAATCTTAAAATTATCGTATTTTGAGAAAAATTATCATACATTATTTAGTTACACCCTGACATGTCTGATGACTCACAGCTTCAATATTAGTGCATCAAACACAGTGCAAAATTATAGTCTTTAAAGTAGTTTTAGCTTTAGGAATGTCTCTGGATGCAATCCGCAGCTGCAGATTCCACACAATAAAGTTCTAAAATGATCGTATTATGGGATTTATGATCGTACAGCGGGCTAAATTATCCTACAAATGAGATAATTATTGCACGTCTGGCAACACTGGCTTTGGCAAGCATTAATATTCGCTTGGGCTAGCGTTAGCAATGGCTCAGGCTAGCGTTGTTCTGCAGTTAGCATTACCGCAACTACTGTTTATATATTGCCAATGAAGTAGGTTGGTAAATGCAAATTCAAGGGTGTTACTAATTTGCATACGAAAGCAGGTTGGATACGGCACAGGCTCTATGGTATGCTACATTAGACACCCCAAGCTGCCTATAGTCAACAACAACAGGGTAAATGTAGCTTTATATTCTAGTAGAACTTTAAAATTAAGTTTTTGTCTCCAAAAATTTCAGAAAAATGTGTTAACAAAGCATCATTGTTATTTTAAGATGAACGTGATAAATTCACCCAAAAGGTCTTGATTTTTTCACTATTAGATTTCACTATCAAGGATAATGATAAAGGAAGTATAGGAAAGTTACAAGTCTCAAAACACAAAAGCTGAAGGAAAAAAAAAGCAACTGGGTAAAACAAGATATAGGGGGCGTTTGAGGGAAATCAAACAGTGGCACAGAAGATAAATATACTTACAGTACAGTCCCAAGGCTTAGCAAGCAGAGAAGAAAAAGAAAAAATCAGCAATTACACATGGGAACAAGTCTGACAGATGCACAAAGAGACACAGTGGCTGGAAATATCACGACAAAAGAGAGAAGGAAAAACCAGACGAGTTTTTTAATCTGCTGATGGGAAACCAGAGATGCAAACTCAAAACACCAGAACATCTGTTTAAAATTACAAAACGCAAGAAGGGGAAAATAGACGTTGGATCTGAGAACGAGGCTTCACTTTGAGCTTCATGGACCAGAAAACCAAAGCTGGTTTGAAAGAATAAGAGAATTCCTCTAGTCTTCTATTAAAGTGAAGTATTGTTCTCTTTCTACAATTATTTCAGTTTAATTGTAACTTAAAGGTCAAGATTCCTGAGTAATTGTGACACAAAATAAAAACAGATTGTAAAACTGCATCTGAGGATGATTTTAATAATCAAATATTATCAAATAAAATAAGAAAAACACAGTTCTTTAAAATTACCGTGAAGAAAAAGGAGAACTTGGATTATTAACAGGTGAATAATTACAATTACACCAGATTCAGTCACGTTAAAGAATGACTCAGCAGTAAATCAAAGAGGCACAGATTAAGCATTGAGAAGTTAAACACACACACACACACACACACACACACACACACACACACGCACATACATGCTTATGCTGCAATGTTTAAATAAAAGGTTTGTCAGGGCCTCAGATTTCTATGTTAATGTAATTACAGGCAGGGATTTGTTGGAGGGCTTTACAAGCTCTGCAGAAAATCTGGAAATGAAGGTTTTGTTTCTGCAGACAAGAAAACTAAAGGAGTCCAAATATGACGACGGGGGATTAATGCAGCACAGTCGTGTGTTCCTACAGCACTGGGCTGTGACTGTTAGTGACTAACTGGAGACAAAAATGATGAGAAAACCTTTGAGAGAAGTCACATTCAGATTTTCTTGTTGCAATTTTGTCAAAAGGCGTCCTAATTACGACTTCTTTGTTCACAAATGAACCTTTTCATTTTGTATTTCATTTAATTGTTGAAGTTGTCACTATTCTTAAAAAGTTGGACATTTTTCTTGCAAATTTTTGCATCTTGAGAGTGATGCCCAGAACCAAAAGAGAAGACTCTTAACCGGGCTTTTCCACCAGACGCGTTAGCATCGCGTAGCGTCAACGAAATGTAGCACTTAGCCACCATTAAAGTGGATGGGTGCATTTTCACCGGCTGCAAAGCGTTATGTTTTGGAAGCGTCCCAGAAGCGTAGGAATGCGTTGCTTACACCTTTGAGTCTATTTTTTACACGCTACGATTCCAAAAGTGTCAAGCTCAGCAGTTCAGATCAGGCCAGACAGAAAGTCAAACACTAAAGCAGTGTAAAACATCCGGAAACTTTCAAAATAAAAGTCATGTGCAGATTCAAAGTTGGTTAACTAGTAAAAAAAAAGTACTTTCATTTCCTGTGAAACTTCTATAGCCGAGGTAAACAGTACAGTAAACCATAGGCCTTTTTGGAGACATGCTTGTTATCTAAAATGGTCTAACAATTCTGATGATTCTGTGACCTTGCAGTACCAGTTGCTTTTATCGCGTTTGCTGCTTTGTTGCGTCTGCAACGCTCCCGATAGGAAGGCAGATCACAGGTAAAACGCGTCTATTTCGTTATGTGCTGCCTACGCATCCAGTGGATAGCTGAGGTTAGCAAAGTTCAGACACATTTTGGAAAACTAATTGCAAATGTGTTAAAAAGTGATACAAAGGTTTACGCTCAGACTAAAAAAAATAAAAAATCTTACAACTCTGACCACACACATAAATAACTCACAGGGAGGTCGTCGGTGTTTGTTTAAATAATCGTGGACTCAGGAGCTCCACTGACAGGAGAAGATTTAAAACATCCTTTAATAGTCCAGGAGGTTAATTCTTGTCAAACGGGAGCAATTCAGCTTCAAAAAGACAAACGCAAGTTATTTATGACTGGGATTGTGTGTGTGTGTGTGTGTGTGTGTGTGTGTGTGTGTGTGTGTGTGTGTGCGCGCGCGCACCAATGCTAACAGATTCCACAGGCTTCCTTTTCATGAGTGTGCCTTGAGAGGAAAAGTGATTTTTGTTTGTTTCAAGGAGAAATAAAGACAAAAATAAAGAATCTGTGAAGTGTACACTATGTTTTTGTGCTCAAGGATGACAGCTTGTTTGAAGCGTCTCTGTCCTGAGCATTTTGGTCCTTCCGCAAGTGGTTTCACCGAAGCATCGGGTCAGGAGGAACAAACCAGTTTCAGAAGAGAAGAACTCAACCGTGACAGAAATACTCTGTGATGACAGTAAAGGTCACCAACAGCTGAGCCTGGGTAATAACTCACAATAGCCTCAATAAAATACATCTAAGTAGAACAATCTTTTTCTTTTTTTCTGTAGAATATGTTCAAAAATACCGCTCCCAAAAAACATTCAGACTCAAAGAGCCCTCGTTTATTTCAATATGGCTGCTTTGTTCAGATCAATCATTCATACGGACTACAGCAAATCCCATTTTGAGACACCGGTACAACCAAACCCTGATATTTGGATGAAAACGAAGTTCCACCTCTTAAAAACCACCATATCTCCCTGCAAGGAGACAGATTTTGAGTGGAGCTAACCATTATATCCAGGTTCAAAAGTGCATTATGTATAATGAAATAACTAGATGAATTCCTGCATACGCATTTTATGCTTTTCATTCTTTGAAAGCTAACAGCTTAATAGCTTTAAGGTTTGTACTGGCTTTGATTTTGCTGTTTTCTCAGTCATTACTCACCAGCGGGATTAGAGAAGTCAAGGACACTGTTTGCCGGCTGCAGGAGGTCCGGGCTGCTCGATGAGAGGTTTCCAGGAATCGGCATGATGGCTACGCTGTGGCGACATTGTTTGGTGCCTACGATGCTGTCGTCCTGAGACTGACCTATGCCACCATCGCTAGAAGGAGAAAAAACAAAATAAAATCAGTATAGTTCTGATAATAAACAGGATTTTCAAGTAGGGATGGTTCTACATTTCTTGATCCTTTGTTATGGGTTTTAGGTGAAAAGTCAGTGATGAGAACATATTAAAATCCCAACTCATAACCATGACTGATTTTATCAAAATATCCACTCCTGTATAATAACAACACGTTATGTGTTTTATTTTATTACGCAGCAGTGATCCTGCTGAGATCTAATCATGAGAGGGTTTTCATGAATGTCAGGAACTGATAAGAATTATTTATTAGACAGAAACACACACACACACACACACACACACAGATGGTTTATAACTGGTACTTTTTTTTCATTATAGCTTCAAACACAGATAAACCAACATAAGGCTGCCTGGATCTGCACATATGAGAAGGACAACAGATCTATTTTGAGAAAAACAAACAGAAAGCCTGATGTGCTGTAAAGCTTTAAAGGGATATCCCACCGCTAAGTGAAATTTAATCTGTTGCCACATTCCCCAGAGTTAGATAAGTGGGAAAAAGCATTTTGTAACCAGCCCAGTCATTCTCCTAATCTGGCAGTATACAGTTAGCTTTAGCTTAGCATAAACAATGTAAGTGAATGGGAAAACTAGAATTTAATGTGAAAAAGTCAAGAAAATTACTCAATAATGATCCAAATTTTTTCGTGACCATCCTCTGGTGTGAAATGCTCCTCACAAACCAGATACTGATTTTCTCTACGGGTGTTGTCTTCTTCATTCCACATTAGATGGAATATTGTGTTGCAGTATGTTTTTGCAACCCCTTGCTATACAAGCAAGAACCATTTCCTGTCTTCAGAAATGTAACGTACCCGAACGACGACAGAAAAAACTCAATGCATCTCAAACATTTGTGTTTATAGAAGAAGATGTCCTTTGGGGCCACTGCGTCATTTTTTGCACCATGCAGCAGTGTCTTACGGCTGTGTTTTCCCGTAACGTAGTCTCAAGTCTAAATCGGTTCCTGCAATTCCTTTGTGTTATACTCACTATTTTTATTTGCAGTCAGCATGATTATTGAGGTCACCAAGAAAAATTAGGATCATTATTTAGTAATTTCCATGACTTTTTCACACAAAATGCTAGCTGTTACCATTCACTTACATTGTTTATGCTAAGCTAAAGCTAACAGAGCACTGTCTGCTACTACAGCTCAGGAGAATGACTGGGCTGGTTACAAAACTCTTTTTCCAACTTACTTTAAAACTTTAAAACTTAATTTTTTTAAATCTACTTTTGAGTTACATTTCTGCACTATATGTGTGCCGTAACAATAAGACTGAACAGGGGAAAGAAAGATGAACATAAAAGGCACAAGTGACTGAATATCAGGCAGGAGAAGGTAAGCATCACCATGATGAAGAAGCAGGAAAGAAAGGCAGCGGATCCTTAGCAAGCACAAGAAGGTACAGCAAAGGTACTAAAACTACACCAAACTATGAATGGAAAGATTAGGACTTTAATAAGATTCACGTATTCAGAAATGAGAGTCAAGACAAAGACCCAGCAAAGATGTAAGGATGAGAAGAGCAGATGGAAAACTTTCAGACCTTTCCCATAAAGTAGGTGGATAAATTCTGGCCTGTATTATTGGAGATAAAAATTTCCCATAGCATGATACTACCACCACCGTGTTTGTCTATAAGTAGTATCAAGGTCATATTGAGAGCAGTGAAGTTCATTTAGAGGTCATCTGCCTTTTTTTTTTATTTTTTTATTTTTAGGGGGATAATATGTATTTCCTATTTGAAAGCAAAAAAATAAAATAAAAATCTAGGACACTTCCCTTATAATAGTTTAGAAAAGCACTGTTGCTTCATATCTATGGGTTGTAGCAGCTAATGCTGCCTTTTCCTTTTACTTCTTGGCGATCAGCCAAGTATAAACAGGTATGGCGATAAACGATTATTCAAGATGCGGTGAACATCAGCTGATTAATCAACCTAATTGTACCTATCTAATCAATTCAATTGTGTTTCTTGTGGTCTGAGTCTTTTATTTAATTTAAATGTCTGTGTGGCCCCTAGCATAAAATCCAGATTGGTGGAGACTAAAGCCTTTAACGTCTGATTGCTCTACTTGGCTGGATTACTCAAAACAAATGTCTGCTTGTGGTTTCACCAGTTTTCTAATTTATTATGGTAAATGGCTTCCTGTTTTAAACTTAGATGCTGCAGTAGCTTCTCTGCTTCCTAAGATCTCTGCTTCAAATCAAACCTGTCTCTATCTTCTGATATGTCTGTTAACAGTTGTGTCTAAATTCAAGTGTGCCAGACCTAGATAAGCAGAGCTGTAGTGTGATCAGAGATCATTAATTTGATGCTAAATCTAAAACCATTAAAAGTCATGGGGTGAAGGTCTGAAAATTTAAGACCAAATTTCTTTAGTTTGGTTTTTTCCTTTATAATGGTCTTTGAAATGTAAATGTTCATTGAATGTAATTGGAATCCATAATTGACCAAGCATACGAGTGCAAGTCTTTTTAAGATGCATGTCATGTGATTTGACAGTGCTGTTAAACATGTTAATAACCAAACAGCTCGTTTCTGTGGAGTAGATTTAGCTGAGAAGCCCAAAACATCCAAAGTGATCTATTTACAGAATCGTAGAAATGTCAAATTTGAGATGCCAAACACCCTGACTTTAAAAAATAAAAATAAAAACTAGTATAAGACCTAGAGCTGCAGTCCTCTAGAGGTGGTTTCTAAGAGGCTGGTAGTGAGTCTTTGTTTGACAGCCTGCTGTGTGCAGGTCTGCAGATGGATACAAAACATGGCTGCAGGGTGGTGAATTACACAAGAGGTCTTACCCAAACAGGCCCCTGAAGCAGCAGAGACAGGCAGAAAAAAGACAACATTTAAACACATGAAAATAAAAGAGAAGGAAAAACAAACCGAAGCAACAATCTGCTTAAGAGTTTCAGCCGGACAGTCGTCTTAAAGAATTTATGTTGACTGATTATTAAACACGTGAGTTAGATTAAATAAATATAAATAAAAATGTAAGGTGTGATTTTAAAATGACACAAAAACAACATGAGACGTCAGAAATTATCAAGGGAGTATAGGTCTTCCATTTATTTGAGCACAGGTTCAAATAGTAAAATCACATTTCAAAGGAAAATGAATATTTAAAAGGATATTAACACCGAATCTATCTACATATGTATGGAAGCAAATTACCGTCAATGTGGGGAAAAACAAAGGAGCAGTATCTTGTAATTACGAGAAAGTTTCTCGTGGAACGTGACATAAATATCCTTTTAACGCAGAAGTTTCTCGTAACAACAACATATAAAAGTCGTTATTACAAGAACGTTTCTCGGAATAATGTGTTTGATGTCTCGTAATAATGAGATAGTTTACAATGGTAAAATGGCGACATCTTGTGTAATGTTTGAATCTCGTAAGAAATGGAGGGAGAAGATAGTCAGAGAGAACCTCTTTATTTCTTTTTAAGATGCAGAAATTTGTCAGACGAACATATTCCCACACTTCGAAAACAACGGAGAAGACAGCCCTCAGTTGAATTTCTTGTCAACGTAAATTTGTGGTACTTCAGTTTTCTAGTTTGAGGTGCAGCTTTCAAAGTAGAAGTGGCGGAGCCGGCAGAGAACTATAATTTGTTGATTTAAGCACCGATGTTTGGTGGGTTTTTCCCCGTTGTTGTGGCTGTGCTGCTGCTGCTGTACTTCCTAAAAGTTAAGCATCAAGAACTGGAAAAACTGCATTGTTCATTCGGCGTAGCACACCACAACATATAACCGACATTTTACCATTACGACCTTTAGATTCAGAATCTGTTTTGCATCCTATTTTTTTCACTTGCTTTACTTGTATGTTTGCACTATTCTGCAGAAGCAAATTCCTAGTAATGTGTGACTCTCACTTACTAGGCAATAAAAAAATTATGATTTATCACTATTATGAGATATTAAACACATTATTACGTGAACCTTTCTTGTTAAAACCACTTTTATATGTCGCTATTGAAAGTTTCATTAAAATTAGATTTATGTGATAATGAGAAATGTTCTTGTTATTATGAGATACTGAACCTATATTTTTTTCCTCGTATTGACAGCTATGTGCTTCCGTACCTTTTTAAATGTTGGTATTATTTCAATAAAGGAAGGTCTTACTGGAAAATTATCATCTCTTTCTTGGTAAATTCTGACCACTGACCTGAAATTTAACCGTGTTTTTCTCTGTTCCTTTGCAATTTGATAACTTTAGAACACGGAATGATGGCTTCTTTTTCTTTTTATCTTTACCTTTTATCTTTTAATAAATGACGCCGACATTTGAAATCTGAAAATCATTGATGTCTTAATTTAACTTGACTATAAAAACAAAACAAAACCATTAAAATGCAAAGAAAATGTGAAATTAACCTAAAACTGGTCAGATTTTCTGTGTGCTCACAATAATCTGCATTTTTAAAAAATCCTTTCTCATGTGATCACAACCCCATTAGACTGCATTGCAGCAGTCCCTCCCCTTACATCATTATCCAGTAAAAGGTGCTGGTGAATCTTCAATGACCCTAATCACCTGTCTTACTTTCATTCTCATCTCCAGCCCCTTTAATCAGCCTTTGTTATTCTTTGAACTTTGTTTGAATAAAAGAGCAAAGAACCTCTTGTTTGGGTGATAAATAGGCGACAGCGGAGAACCTTTGAAAGCTGGATCAAACAGCCGTGTGATTGTGTTTGAGTCGGCGCACATTTGGTTTTTTTGTGTGAACTCCGTGGTTTGATGCACTCAATCAACCGTGAGCTGTAAAGGAGACGACATACATGACGGTGTGTGTGCAGGAAAGTGTGTGTGTGAGAGAAAGAGTTGCACTGAATTAGTTTGCTCTTCAATTAACTGAGAAAGAGAACAGTGTCTGCTGTCTTTCTTGCACACCGTGGAAGTAAATGAGGCCTGGAGAGAAATGAAATGATGAAATCAAATCAAATTTGCGTCGCCACGTTACGGGTGGAATATTGAATATGAGCCTCGTCTGCACAGTTGCTCCAGACGCTGCTTCGATCTGCTGATTATTGAAGCCACTAACGGCGGTTATACGAGGATGATGATGCCTTTTAGATGTCTGTAATTTGCATTGAAGTGGTTTAATTTCCAAAAGCTGTGGAAAAGTGTTAAATTAAATGACATTTTAATAGTAAACCAGGGGAAAAGGAAACAAACATTTTTCATTAAATAAAGGTGAGCATTAAAGTTTTCATTAAAATGCTCAGTTTGCTAGAAGTGGAAAATGCTTCAATTTAAATGAGTATTTTTCTATTTTCATTCAAGTTCCTACCTGAACGGTTTAGGTGGCAGAATGCTGAAGCGCGTCTTCTCCAGCATCTTCCTGATCTTGTTCCGTCCTCCCGACACGGTGTTGGCTTTCATTTTCCGGGTGCTCTTGTGGTCCGTAGGGAACTCCATATCTCCAGGGAGGTCAGGGATGGAGAAGCGGTTGCCTTTTTTCTCTTGGATCTTAGGGATGTGAGGACCGCCGTTCTTCTTTTCGTGCATGATCCTGCTGAGGAGCTCTTTGAAGACTGGATACAAACAGGAAGATGTTATCTACTACGCATGTTTGGGACATTTTTGATGATATGCAAAACACTCACTCACCAAATATGTTGGTTTTCACAGTGATGGAGAGGTGTGTGTTATTTCTCAAAATGTCCACAGCTTTGTTGAAAGAGATGTTCTCAAAGTTCTGACCGTTGACCTCCATGATCTGAAACAAATCCGTCACTTAGTGGGATTTCTTTAAATAAAAAGACATCTGCTGGTTTTATCATAGTCAACAAACATTCCCACTGTCTGCTTAAAAATCCAAGCACTTTTCATTTTTAATTCTAACCATTATGAGTCAGTCAAAAGGTTACGTGAGTATAAATGACACAAAAAAGGAAGTGTGTGGTTCAGTGGCTGCTTGTTCTTCCACATGACCGTGAGAAGAGTTCACTTTACGTGATTTAAAAAGATCGGATTGAGGGAAAATGGATAAAAGTGTAAAAAGTGGCTAAAAAGACAGCTACTTGGATGCTTTTAACTTCCTACTCGCTGCAACACACTGAACAGAAGATCGAAACTTGCTGAGCTGTAATTAAAAAAAGGAAGTGCACACACTCTAGGAGGCAGAACAAATAAAAAAATTCTATGCATTTTATTTCTAATTAGAGTTGAAACCAAAGAAACTAAACAAATCTTTAACACTTTCTACTTTCACTGCGCTGCGCAGTGGGTCACAACGTGAACATCAGGAGTCACTCTGACCTCATCTGAGCTTTGCTACTGATAAGATGTCAGCACTATTCACAAAGTTCACACAGTCAAATGTCACATTAGTCAAATGTAAGCGTTTGTGTCCTGCCTGCTTCCTGTTGTTGTGGCAAGGACGGAACTTTGACATCTACTGAATCTACTATTTATCATCCTTTTGAGTGTAAAATACATTTGAATAAAATGCTGAAATTTAGATTTTTAAAAAAATATATATATAATCATTTCCATTACCTCTTAATAAGTTGTGTGCAAATAAATAAACTCCAGATGATCTTAATTAACAAATAAAATTTGAATTTCTTCTTAAATCTTCCAAAGCTTTCTGATAAAAGAGAATTTACTCCAGATTTTAAAGGTCAACTTTACTCATATTTTTAATACACTTGCAGTGGTCTCTAGTAGGAATGAATGCCTTGTAAGTCGTTTTCTGGGGGAAGAAGCTCCTGTTTGAGGTAGTTTCAGACGGCAGGATTTGGACACTTATTTCCTGATATTTGGACATCTCTCCTCTGATTGGCTAACAGCAACACGACTCTACCACTGACTCTGTTTGCTCTGCAGCGTTGATGTTTTATCTCCACAAATAACACAAGCCTGAAGGAGTTCTGCTGTGTGGTGGAGTTGCTAATGCTAACGGTTAGCTTCTACTAGCAGTGTTTGCGAAAACGTTTGAGCCACGCCTGCCAAACTGGCAGACGTGAGAGCGTCTCACGCAGGACATTTTTGAACCACGTAGGACAATGTCCTCGCGGGCTTCAGATTTGTATCTATTTAACAGTGGGTATTGTAGTGACCTCTGACCTGTACATATTATACATATTTTTATTGTGACAATAATTTGTTGACATAATTTGAAAAAAGAACCATCAATGTGATCCTGTTTGTCTTTTAGCTGCATCTCCTCTTAATCCTCCAGAAAAACTGCTGTCTGGCTTCTTCATTTTGAACTAATGAGTTACTTTTGAAATTAGCACATCAAAAAGATCCGTCGAGTCGACCGCAAAAATAGCGGAATGTGTGCTGTGCGGTCGTGCCAGTGACGTGACGTCACCGAAGCACGGGAGAAGAGCTCTGCAGCAGCGGAGCGCGTCATCAGGCACAAATGAAAGACAGTATAAGCAAACATGAACGATCGCATGTTAATTATGTTTTTTTTTCTGGTGGCGCCACTTTGAGAATGTTACTGTGGCCGTGCGCAGGACGCAGCTGCCCGGCGGTGCGCATCAGTAACCAGCGCTGTGCCTCTCTCCATCCTCTCCGCCCAATAGAAGACCCGGTACGCTGAGAGTCCAAATAAATAATGTAATATATGTAGAAACTGGATCTTTATTCGGGCTCCCCTTGGGTGTGTAAGTTGAGGGCTTCCAGGGGAAGCCCACAAACAGTCTGCAATTTGTGGTTTTCAGGAAGTTTATTTTAATTTGGCACGTTCAGAGTAGACGCACAGCGTCAGTCATAATGTCCACGATTTAAAGTTTTTCGTCGGACAATATTAAATCACGTCGTTAATGTCTGACGTGTTTTCGCAAACACTGCTACTAGCCGAGACGTTCTCTGCTGTTTCCTGGACGCTAAACCAACAACAACCTTCCCCGTCGTGAGTCAAGATGGGTGAGTCCATGACTGTTAAGTGACAGTGTGACGTAGATCTGTCAGGATTTTCAAATTCTAGTGTTTCACCATCTATTTTCTATCAGAAGCTAACACAGGAGATAGGGGTAGGAGACTATTTATGTTCAGCCTGCATGAAAAACTAAGATTGACTGATTATAATCAAAAATAATAATTAAAAAAATTCTTTTTTTCAGTGAAGTTGACCTTTAATTGTTTGGACTAATACAAGTTTCCTGTTTCTGGATGGTTTTATGCATCCTCCATCCACCTACAAAACACAAACTGCTGGAATCAAGTGTCTCACTGCAGCCTGGAAGTGTTTTTCATAGAGGGAATAATTAGCCAAGTTTGGCCACTGAACACAAATTGCTCTCTGATGTATTTGCATTGTTTTTACCCTTATGGAAAATATTCACAGATAAACAGTGCAATCCATAAAATTCCACCTAAAAAGATAAAACAAGAGCCCTCTGGTAAGGGGGGAGACAGGAAAGTGAGGGTAAGTGTGTGACCTTTAGTAATCAGGACAAATACTCTAAATACAGGGAATATTTCTGATTAACAGGTGGAGTTATACAAGAATAAAAGCACTGCTCACAATAGCGTCAACCCAAATGATATCATATTACGTCTTCTCACCTGATCTCCCCGCTTCAGTCCGACCTCAGCAGCTTTGGTTCCTTCTTCCACCGACTCAACAAAGATGCCAAACCCTCTTTCGCTGCCGCCTTTGATGCTGAAGTAGAGCGGTGACTCCCTGGTCGCTTTCTGCAGAGTGATCTGTCTCCACTTCGCCTTGGCTGCACACGCAATGTTCAGCAACCTCAGATGGCCCTTCATTTTCTACCAAGGAGAGAGAAATCAGGAAAAAACCCAAACTGGAGGAGAACCAAATCTGACAATTGGTGTATAGGGCGGGTTTGGGAAAAAAAAAAGATTTAATTCTAAAGTTGCAACTTTGAGGTCAAGAAAAGTAAAAAAGCAGCTTGAAAACTGGCAACAATCAAAAGTCTAACTCAAGTTTAAACTTACTGCAGTTTCAAGATGTTTCTCAAAATCCTCCAGGAAGTGCGTCATGGCGGGGTCACCCTCAAAGTCGTTGAAGTGGTTGTTGACCCACAGCAGCACTATTCTTGTTACCTGTGAAAAACAGTGACAGCTTGATTCAGAGGACAGGCGGCGTTCTTATTCTGTTCACTTTGTCGTTTGTCTGAAGCATCGATGCTATTCGTGGACGAGCTGCTCTGAGAAGAAATTCTTTTAAGGTTTTTTGTGCAAAATATTTATAGAAACGGGTGAGAAGTCGTTCTGTTTCATGCTGCAGAGCATCTGGTTTGGAAGTCACTTAAGGACACGTTAGGGGTTTAAGTAAATTACAAAGTTAATGCAACTAGATTTCATTTAACCAATGAAAACGACTTATTTCCACATCTTATTACTTTCTGTTTGCGATGAACATGATTAGATCTGGTCTAGGGGGGGTAAAGATTTTGAGCCTGAATGACAACTACATAAAGACTATTGACAGTACAAGACTAATCTTGGGTTAAAGCTGTTATGGACGACGGGAGCTTCAGGCATGAGCGAATCGCTACTTGGCTCAAGGACAACTGAGCTTGCTGTAGTCGTATTGATCGGCAGGTGAGCGGCGCAACACATAAATATCCATCAATGAAAGCAAAAGAGGGCTGACAGATGCATAAGGACTTAAAAACACATATCTTACAATAGGATGGACGAAAAGACAGTTAAAATGCATCCAACCTTCCCAACCAAAGCTAAAATCCAAGAAATAGAAAGAAAACTAAACCTGTTATAGATTTATTTTTGCAACAAGAAGTAAAGAAGAGCTCAGAGTTTCCTAACAGTAACTACAAACACTGACCGTGTCCCGGAGGCTGTCCACCTGGAACCACTCCAGCAGCTTCTTTCCAACCTCCATTGGGCTTGACAGGAAGGTCCTGTAGGTCAGCAGGAAGTCCTCGATGTACGTGGGGTCCACCACTGACGGCTCTTCCACCAGGTGCATGATTAGACGCTCTGGGGTTCCCTGAGTCAAAAAATAAACACACGTTAATGTACAGCAGAACACACTCACTAGGAAAAGACAGCAGAAACACAATTTGGATTTGATGATGTCATCATAAATCACTGAAGTGACACAAACAAACCTTAACAATAAAGCTACTGAACAGAGCTGTCAGCCGTCATTTATTAAAGGACACACGAGTTAATATAAGATCTTAGACCTTAGAAGGATTACTCAAGATTTTGAAGGTGCATGAAGTAAGAATGACACCCTGTGGTCATATGTGGGTACTGCAGCCTATGTTTCAAAACAAAAAAAGTCAGCTCTGAGCAACGGTTGCCAGTTACGAATCAGCGCCAGAAGATAAATATATTTCACTGTAATATCAAGTTGCTGGTAATCGAAAAAGATAGTTTGAGATATTTCGAGCCTACTATTTTTTAAATTCAATGTTAGCATTGTTAGCTCAACGTTAGCCGCTAACTTTCTTGACCCAATATTACTTTAAAACAAAGAGGATGCTGTGGCTTCTTAGGTTTACAAGAAATAACTTCCGGGTCGCTCCTTTTACTGGCTAAAATTCTTTCCACAAAACTGCTTCAACTTGCCAGCTGATGTGGAATTACAAATGCCAGCACATGGTCCCACAAGCTCACATATGATTGGCTCTGGAACCAGGAAGTATGGAGGCGGTACAGATTGTAAACAACGACTACGTCCCTCTTTGGCCTTTTTAAAAGGAGAAAAACTGACGACCACTCAACCGGCTGAGAAGGAAATCTGTTTCAATGTAACATCCCTACCAACATGATGGACATTAGATTGTTTTGTGATTATTTCACTGTAAAAGTTTTACTTATTGCACCGTTAATTCAAACAAGTATAAAGTGTTAAACCTTCGAGAAGCATTAACTGTCCTTGTATCAGCAAGTTCATTAGTGTCACAGGTTTCTGCAGGAAACGATTCATTCAGCAGGGAACAGAAACTAGAAAGACATCCACTTTTTGTCTGACACAAAAAGAACAAAGTCAGAAAAGAGAAGCGGAAATGCTAACACTTGTGAATTGACTCGTCTCCACTGGATGTGTTTTAGAGCCAACAGCTTTTCTCTGAGCGGCAGCCAAGAGGATCATTCAGGCCTATTATCGGATCGATACCTGGCTGCCCTCTGGAGCTTTAGGGAAAGGATCAAAAGGCTTGGGGGAGGCAGGGGCTATCTGGCATACAAGAAAATGCTCCAGCAGACAATATACTGCTAGTGGGGCTTCGCTGCGATCATTAAAGAAGATTGAGGAGCTGCACTCGGGCTTTTTTGCAGGGAGATGTTTGGTGAAAAAGGGATCAAATAAATCTGAATAAAGCAGAAAAATATGTTTGGAGTCTGATGAAAATAAGATGAAAAGCTAATTATTTTAGCATTAAGCAAGCTTTCTGTCTCATCCTGATCAGGAAACAAAATTTAATGTATTCCTGGATTAACGCACAAAAATACATTTTTCAGATCTAATCCACAATTTGCAAAGGTGCTAATCACGTCTCATCAGGTCAGATAAAAAACATAGCAGATTTAAATGAGGTACAACCCACTGGGTCGTTTAAAGCATAAAACTCTTCTCATAAATCACAAACCTTGATGACAATGTGCCCCTTCCTGGTGCCGCTGCGATCCAGCTCTCGGTGCTCCTTCACCATTACGATCTCCCCCTCCTCCTCCACCTTGTGCGTGTTCTTCTCCACATGGTTGAGGATACGCCAGTAGTCCTCCTGGGCAATGCAGACGAACTGGTCGAGGATGACATGAGGACAGCGGATGAACTTGTAGTAGAGCACAATGCTGCTCTGAACCACGTCCGGATACTCAAAAAACAGCACAGAAGAAGCATGAGGATAGGCAAACTGAGGCATGAGAGGGAATGATGGAGGGGGGAAAAAAAAGAAAAAAGTCCAAAAGAACTAATCTCATATGAACTGAACTAATAGGCTCAGTTTGAGAAGAGCTGGGAGTGTCAGCTAGCCATTCTGCAGAGGATCAAGCCTCTCATGCTATCTCAGAACAGAAAGTGCAAACACATGACACTCAGACTTCTCTAGACTAAATCACTAAGCACTACCTCTGCAACTTCCTGTTTATTCGTAGAAAGGAAATGTGTGCAGCAGAGAGGAACTGGTCAGTGTGGACAGAACGGACTGCACCCCCCCAAAAAAACCACTAGGTTTGATTTACTCTTCAGAATAAAGTCTGACATTGTTCACTTTTGCATTAAAGATCTTAATATTTACTGTTTATCAAACAATAAAAATACCTAGGTTGCTCCCCCCTGGGTCAGGTCATACATAATAACAACATTACCTATCATAGTTATGCAGATGACACCCAGGTCTACCTAGCTCTATCACCTAGTGACTGTGGCCCTCTAGACTCACTCTGTCAGTGTTTGGAGCAAGTTAATGACTGGATGCAGTCAAACTTCCTCCAGTTAAACAAAGACAAGACTGAAGTTATTGTCTTTGGAAACAAGAAGGATAGGATGGAGGTTGTTGCTCAACTTGACTCCAGAGGAATAAAAACAAAGACAGTTAGAAATCTTGGTGTCATAATTGATTCAGACCTGAGCTTCACTGGTCACATTAAGGCTATAACTAGATTTTATCATCTTCATCAAATAGCAAGACTCAGAGGTCTCATGTCCAGACAAGACCTAGAGAAACTCATTCATGCGATCATCTCCAGCAGGCTGGACTATTGTAATGGTCTTTTGTCTGGTCTTCCCAAAAAAGCTGTGAAGCAACTGCAGCTTATTCAGAATGCTGCTGCTAGAGTCTTAACAAGAACCCAGAGAACCGAGCACATCACTCCTGTTCTTAAATCTCTACACTGGTTACCAGTAAACTACAGAATCGATTTCAAAGTGCTTCTACTAGTTTATAAATCACTCAATGGCATGGGGCCAAAATACATGTCGGATCTCCCAGCAGGGCTCTGAGAACCCTGAAGCTGCTTTTAGCTACTATGCTGCACACAGATGGAATCAGCTTCCTCATGACCTCAAATGTGCCCCAACTCTAGTAACTTTTAAATCAAAATTGAAAATTTTCATGCATTCATCAGCCTTTGAATGAATGTTTCGTATACTGCTGCACCTTCTGCACTGTAACTGCTCACCCTTCAACTTTGTCTTTTTTCTGATTCTTAAATCTAAATTAATTTGTATCTGTGTACTTTAATTGTGATTTTAATTTTCATGCTATTCTCGCTAATAGAAAGCATACTGAATTGCCTCTGTGTATGAAATGTGCTATACAAACAAAGCTGCCTTGCATAGGTTCTGTTTTCTTTCAATATCAAGTCATTTTGCCATATAATTATAATTCCTTAAGTTTAACTCAAATACATTTCTACTATTAGCTGTTTATCAGAGTTCTAGAGTTAAAATGTTCAAAGTGACGTGTTTGTCCAATAATAATTGACAAAGATGCAATTTCATAATTTGAATTTGAATTCATGCACTCAGTAGATGCTTTAACTGCAGCTCAAATAATTTGATTTATTTTGTCTTTTTCATTTAACAAAGTCAGTTCTACACCCATTGACTTAGGTAAAACCCGGAAGGTGTAAAGAACACTAATATGTCCTCTGAATGACTCAAAAATAACTACAAGCTACTGATTGTCTGATTTTGAGAACAAAGTACGGAAGTACCCAAAATGTCTTAAAATGTTCCGTAAGGTTCCCAATAACTTTGCGAGAACTTGCTATTTTTAACATGTCTGATGAATTTGCAGCACAAAATCACTCACTGCCAGTCTAGCAAACCTTCAGTTTAGTTTCTTTGTTCAAAAGTGCAAAAAATGTAAGATAACTTTGGGAGTGGTTGGTGACGACTTGGAGACAAAAAAAGAAAAACTAAAAATCTGAGACGAAATTGCAAAAAAAAAGGCTACATTGTTGAAAAATGAAGACAAAATTTGGATATTTTATGACTTATACTGCAAAAAGAAAATGTCCCATTTGCTTGTGCGTGCACAAAAAATGTGTACCAATTCAGTGTACAACAGAAAATTGTGAATTTTCGTACATTTTGTAACTCCAACTAGTCAACAATAGTCACAATCTAGTGAGAAATGGCCTTTAAAAAGGATATTTTTAGTTGTAAACAATACTCTGACAAAAGCAATCGTTTCCTGTACATGTCCCATTTACCTGGCAATCATCTCCTTTGGTGCGAACTTCTCCATTCATGTACTGTTTCTCCAGAGAGGGCGAAATCCCAAAACTGTTCCCCATACAAAGACTCTCAACTCTTCCTTCTGGGTGGCTGATCTCAATCGCTCCATTCAAGATGACATACCAGAGGTCCAGCTGCAGACAAATGCACAAAGAAGGCAAAATTACACCTGTTACTGCCGTTGAACCACTGATAATATACAAAATGTCCTTTTGCAGCACGATCCGTGCACCTGTGTTTGCAATTTCCTGCACTAATTAAAAGACCTTAAACTGCATGACTTCCAACATCATTTATTTGTTATGTGTGAGGTATTTGTGTCTCGTGGTTGTAAAGAAAATGCTGGCAGATATAATTTAACAAGCCATTCATTGAGTGGGAATGAATGGATGGAGGGAGGTTGAATGAACCCTCAGCTCCCTCCGGAGAGAAAACTGATATTTTCTCCTCATTGCCTTTTCATTCTCTCGCTCTTTTTCACCTGGAAAACCTCTAATTCACCTCTCAGTCTTCCTCGCCTTCTCTATCCATCAGGTGCTATGTTTTTCCTTCCACCTGCGGCCCTTTTTCTTTCTGAGAAGTGATGAATTGCTATCAGTGAGGGAAGGAAAGGTAATCAACCACACACTAAAATCAAACAAAAACAAAATCAAAGCTTTCATAAAGACATAACTTCTTAAGAGTCTCTGGATTTACTACATTAATCAGCGATTAGTCCCCGTTATAAACTCCTTTACATGAAGCCTTTCTCACCAGCCCTTCTTGGCTCGCTCGTCCACCTCTTTTTTTTATTTCTTCCAGTCATGCCAAGCACTTTCACTCCCTCTTTTTCCCTTTTAAACCACTTCAGGCTCTTTATTTTTCTTTCCCTCTCACATTCACTCAGCCAGGTCCTTTTGACTTCCGAGAGGAGCCAAGTGCTTCTTTGACATTCAACATGAATCCACAGAGACACACTTGGCGTGGAGGAGAGCTGCCCATCAATCGACCTGACATAAGCAGCAGGGAGGCGCACACACACCTGTGATCCATAAAGTCCACTCATATATATAAATATACTGGATATTTTGTGCATCAGACGCTGACGGGTATTTCCATAGCTCTATGTTTTAGAAGGAGGCGATTCGTAGCTATTTATCGCCCTGTCGGTTCTAATGCGGCGGTGTGGAACCAAACAGCCAGGACAGCTCTCCCGTTTCTCAGGCATGTAACTTAATTAATTAACTGTGTAGCAGCTCAAGTGATTGACGGGGCTTACTCACTGCAGTGGCTCTGCACACACCAGTGTGTGTGTGTGTGTGTGTGTGTGTGTGTGTGTGTGAGAGTGAGAACTGCTCTAGATAGATAAAGATGATCACAAAAGAAAATAAATAAATCAGTTACTTTGCTAGTATAATAATGGTTCAGCAGGTCGGATGATTCAAATTATGTTTGACTGAATAAAAATAAACACCAGTTTAAATCAGTGCAGTTGTGTCATAAATACTCTAGGTTTCAATTACAAATGCAGCATTTTTTAAACTTTATTAGAAACTACGAATGGAAGAAAGCATCGATACACTGACATATCTCGATATTTCATGTTATGATACTGAATCAATATTTAAGAGCAGTGCATCAAACTTTCATTGAGAATTTACACACAAACATGTACTGCATTTCTTTTGTGTGTGGTGCAATTCAAACACCGACTGCTAGGTGGCAGCGGTTTTTACTGCCTTCATTCTGATCAAGATCTCACAATAACACTGGATGTGTCCAGGAAGTGTCTTGCCTGAGTTTTCCAATTAAATTCAGTCTTAAAAATCGCAAATATCGTCTGACCTTTAGTATCGTTACATATCGCATCGTGAAATATATCGGATCACCAGATTCTTGCCAATATACACCCCTATTAGAAACTCTCCTATTCAAACATGATCTTAGTGTTTATTTACTTTTGCTTTTTGGGAGAACTGTTACTCTGGTTGTAGATGCATACTGTTACGATCCTGGCTCCCCGACACCCACTTCAAGCCTGATCACCCCACTCATTCTCATCTTCAGGACTCCACTACCCATCATGCCCCGCACTGGACTTCCTGCCGACGTCACCAACGTGGGACTATAAGAGGAAGTGGGGATTCTTGCTCAGGCCTCAGTAATCACTTTGGCGTTCTGGCTCAATTAACGTTCCAATTGTTTCCAGAGTCGTTTCCAGAGCTCTTCCAATCAGTCGTCCATTCCTGCCTGTCCAGTTTGTCCATACTAGTCCTGTTGACTACCAGTAATTTGTTTCTTTATTCTGGAAATGCATGCACTCTCATTTCCATTCGAGCTGCATGCCGTGGCTTCCTATATTAACTGCATGTCTGTTCAAACTCAGTGTCAGTCTACTCCATGCTTGGGTCATACAACACGCCACATTCTAACTCACGCTTGTGTCTGTTCAGTCCAGTCCTTAGCCAGTTCCTGACACATACCTCTTGTCTGTTGTGAAGTATGACAGTTCCAGCCTGCTCCACCACCTCGAACACCATCACGCTGCATAAGTCTCTCCGCACGGACATGGTCATGTTGGCGAAGGCCGGCAGCTGGTGCATGAACTCCAGCAGTTGCTCTGTTGGGCAGGGAAAAAGAAAATGGGAATGAAACAGGAGGAAAACATGTTCTAGAGCTGTGGGGTAAATCTAAGAACGTTAAACGTTCCCTTCTTCAACAAACCAAATCTGTGCTGCTGCACGTTTGCAAAACATCTCAAAGCTCAGAGAAGAAAGGATGGGAGCTTTTATCGTACATCTTATACACATCCCCAGAATCCAACATAAAAGAAGCTAAGACACAGATCCTGCTACATTCTAATTACATTCCTCCCTACACATCTACTTTTGTCTCCTCGCCTCTGTAGCTGAGAACATGCTGCCCTTGTTCCAGTCTAACAGGACTCAGATGTTACCTCTTATTCCCGCTGACTGTTATCACCTCACTCTCATCATCTTTATCTATCTACACTCCATTTTAGTTGGTCTGATGACAAGCTTGAAATAACATTTTTTTCTTGGTCAGATCCTAATTATGATGAACAGAAAGTGCCTTATTGAATTTGCAGAGGTATAATGTAACATTTTGCAGAAATTTGCACAAAAACAATCAACTAATCCTTGCACAATGTTACTCTAGAAGTACTACTTTTGTTACTTGTCATGCGTAAAACTACATTTTGTGTTTATGCAGCTCTTCATATTTACTTGTGGTAATCAGAACAAGCAGCTTCCTGTATTTTCAAGGCTGTTATATGTATTTATTTTCACCTTAACACTTTTAAAAACTTTTTTTTTACTTTAAGTGAAATCTTTTAATGTGTATAATTTATAAATTATTACTAGGTTGATATATTTCAACCTGAACAATTGATGAGCTCAAGACAAGTCAGAGTAAATGGTAAATGGTCTGTATTTGATATAGTGCCTTCTAGGATTCTACAACCCCCCAAGGTGCTTTACAACACAACATTCACCCATGCACCCATGCTGGTGGTGATGAGCTACAATCTAGCCACAGCTGCCCTGGAGCACACAGACTTAAATTTTCAGCTGAAATAAGTGCATAATGAAACATGTAAAGGTCCATAAAACAATATTTGTATCAACAATAATGACAATTAAATTGGTTTTAAGAAGACATAAACACACTTTACAGTTATTGATGAGATGAAACATGTTATTTTTGCATCTACAATGGGAGAAATAGTTATTGTTTATAACATTTTAGGGCTACTCGATTACGACAAAAATGATAATCGCGATTATTTTGATTGAAATTAAGATCTTGATTAGTAAATAGTGTGTGTGGTCATCTGAATCTTAGAAATTCACAGAAAGGCAAATCTTAAGTCTATCTTCTGATGTGCTTTGGGTAAAAACTAAATCAAAGTATTCTAATAAAGTTGAGATTGTTCAACAAGTTTGTCATGAAAAAAATAGAAAAAGCGTTTCAGCACGAGGTAAGCGGGTGTTTATTTGGGTACAACTTGTTGTGAGATACATTTACCCCCCGACCCATGACTGTAATCATGAAGGCAGTGAAAAGGCCACCCACCCCCCACCCCCCAGCAAGCACACAGCAGGCCCGGCCTTTACCGCCGCTCTGAGCTCTCTGATGTGGTCACCTTCTTCTCCAGGGCTCCACCGGGTCCAGCTAATGAGGTCGTTTTTCCTGATTGCTCGCTTGAAAATACACCGTAGAAGGGCACTGCTACTTAGACACCACTGCATGGGGGTCTTTATGGAAGGGGGGGGGCACATGTATCACTCCCCTGGGTGTTTTATTGAATGACTGACGGTACAATAACAGGAACTGATAGATTGAAGTAAAAATGTTGGTTCTTTTATACAAATCTAAACTTTATTAAATCAGGAGTTTTTAGTCAGAGGGAACAGAAGTGAAACTGACCGATGTCGTCGTCATTACGATCAGCTGGATCTTTTTCCAGACACTCTCGGACCAGGTCTCGGCTCATAAGAGTGTCCGAAGCTCTCTCTATGTCCTCATCTTCCTCCTCCTCTTCTTCGCTGTCCACAACCGTCTCTGGAAGTCCAGACAGATCCACGTCGCCTGACTCGCTCTCTGTTGCCTGCAGGAGAAAAGACAAATTGATCAGTTTGAACAGAATTGAATGATGAGTAGTATTTCAGTCTTTTTGTAACTGTCCATCAAAAGTCTTTTTCCTAAAGATTGTTGTGAAACTGAATCACTTGTGATCGATTTGATTGAAAAGTAGACTAGCTTGTGCTCTGTTCACGGCAATACGAAGTTCTAACTCGGAAGTAAATGTTCGGAGCGTTGATGTCTAGAATAAAACGGATCCTGAGCCTCGCAGGACAGAGGATAAAACACGTAATTTCACATCAAAGAAGATGTTAAAGAGCAATTTTGACCCCAAAAAATCAGACTTATAGCTGACACTAATCAACATGAATTACAACAAATTAGATGATCACTGAGACCCAAAATCGTGTTCCAGCCTTAAAAATAAAAGCCAACCACTCAATATTCAGCGCCACTGGCCACCGTTCGTATCCCATCATATTCCTCCCAGTAAAGGGGAGGCTGATTGGCAGAGTCTGACTATAAGGGAACATGGCAGCTCTTACTGAATCAGTTGGGAATTGAACCATCAACATGGAGGTGAAAGGAGGAGTTCTCTGGCGGCATGGCCATGATTGGAGGCCATCTGTTGGCTTTTGAGGGTTCTCATTAGAATGAAAAGGACCGACTTGCAAATTGAGCCTGATTTTACTGCCATGTCCATCTGCTGTGGCAATAAATTTTTAGCAACGCGTTGATTTGCATGAGAAATTCGCTTCCTCCTCTAAAACCTGGCATTCCTTTTAAAGTTGGTAAGATCAGAGGGTGTGCTGCGTTTAGAGTTTACCGTCACGGAGACGAAAAAGATAAAAGATGGTAACTCTCAGGTTTATTTGACACTTTTAATATAATGTAATAAATGAACATTTTGGGACAGAGCAGCCTACTCTAATCTCTTTTCTTCTACCCTGCGTCAACGACACTGTTACTGGGAGCTCAGTTCAATTAGCATTCAGGATTTGCCATTTCAATTCAATACCATGGCCTCTGAGCCAGTTATAGCCAGGAGGACTTTTTTTTAAAGAGATGAAGGACATCTGATCTCCAGGAGCCACAGCTTTATATGGTGCATTGGAAAGAGTACAGAGAAGTGATAAATGTAAGAGGATTGTGCAAAAGGTTCAGAATGTAAAGTAGCCGAGAGATAAAAGGGCAAAGGGGCGGAGTATGAGAAGGGTAAGAAAAGTGAGCGGTGAGATATATGAATGCACGAGAGGAACGTCCCTGTTGCTCTGAGAGCTGAGGCACACAGCTGACTGGGAGGTCAGCTCTTTAAGACAGCTGTAAACAAACACCAAGCCGGGTCGGCGACAAGCTGATGGGATCAAATCCGTGTGATAAATACCTAATCTGAGGCTGAAGAGATCTGCTGTCTGTGTTAAACGTCTGACCCAGGTTAACCTGACTTACATCAAATGTTTTCAGACGAGCCAAGCGGAGAGAGATGGCAACTTTTGTTCTCCCATTTTATGAGTTGTCTTGCTTTTTTACTGCTCCTCAATGTTTGTGCTACTAAATAAAGTTTTTTTATACTGGAAAATTAAAATACAAGTCAATTTTAGTCATTTTGATGTATTTGGAGTTTTATTTTATCAGTGATCTCCATCATGGTGTATTTAGTGAGGTCGTTTTCAAGTTAAACAAACTGGAAACAATTATTACACGTCACATTTACCTTGGTTGCTTAAAAAAATTAGCTGAAAATTTTAATTCCTCATTAAAATACAAAACAAAACATGAAGTTGTATCATTGCCAGCTGTGCCCACATGCCACTCCAGTTTACTGGTTTACTTGTTCTCATGATGAAAATTGTTACTTTTCTTGTTAGGGAGGTAAAATTAAAGAATTTTCTGGATTAAAACAATCAGGGTTACTGTGAACTCTTGTCTGGATTATTTATTTTCAGTCACTAAGACCCCTGACATATTTCTTTTCAAAGCTCACTAAAGACTCATGAATATCACATAAAGGCAACAAAAGGTAAATCTAGATAAAAACAGCAGACAGGGTCCAAGTGTGTTTACTCTAGATGTCATTTTTCAGTCTGCAAATTGGTCATCCCAAATCCAGCAACACCAGTAACACTTTTCCCTGTAGCAGAAGTAAAGATGGCGATTAAAAGGTTGGGTTTATTTCCTACATGTGACCTTTCGTTCACAGCAGGAAGTACAGAGTGATACAAGCCACCGACTGATGCACAATAATTACCCATTTGAGAGGGATTAGGAGGAGGGTGGTTGTCAGTTTGGCTGATGAGTAACAGGTGAGTAAACACAACTGAAGCATGCAAGACAAACATAATCATGAGCTAAAAAAATAAAACACGTTTGCTGCAGACCAGATGTTTCAGAGCACAGTGTCTCTAGATTGGATGGGGTTCATAATTTATTATCGTTCATTTATTAATGGTGGCGCAGGAGAGAAAAGCTTCATTATTTATTCATCAAACGTTATTTTTCATGGAACATGACAGCTAAAGCATGAGGGGACATCAAAAGCTGATTTGTGACACACATGTGGGCAAATAAAGAGATGAAATGTTTTGCTTCCAGAGCCTGAAACCAATTTTTTATACCAATGTAGAAAACTAAATCAGAATAACATGTAGCAGAGCCAAAAGAATATGCATTATGGGATGGACAATGTTGGGTATTTCATCAGTAAAAAGTTGAATTTTTTAATGTTTTGTTGTATCTTAAGGTACTTTTTTTTCTTTTATTCATTGAAACATCTTTCTCACAAAAATACAGTAAAAACAAACAATCAGGTACCCACCTGGTAAATATCTGACAAGCTGCTCGACCCTGAATCGCTGGTAATGCTGCATCCTGATTGGCTGGGTGCCATGTGCGTCACCTGCTGGTAGGCGTGGTCTGTTAGGTGCATCTTATTGAGGTCAGCAGGAAGCTGTTCAGACAGGAAACAGAGATACAGAGGGTGAGAATCACAGAGTGTGAAAAGGATATGAGATCAAAAGAGACACGTTCTCACTTTAAATGTACAACAGAACACACACGCGCGCACGCACACACACACACACTAGCAGTCTCATCAACCTGAAAGCCGAAGCTACTTTGGCACTGTTTGACAAGCTTTCCTCCTGGATAATTAACCCGGAGAGGTCAGAGCGGAAAATGTTACAGATGGCTATAAATTATGATCCAGAAGTGAAGACTGATATGATTTCTGGTAAACAGTGAAAGTGGGAGGTGTTGAAACACCAACTCCTGTCCTAAATAGTAGACAGACAGCTCACATGTCAGCTATACGTGAATAAAAGGTCTGCAGTCGCACAACCAACAACAAAATCTTACTGGAACACATAAAAAGCAATGAAATCAATACATTAATTAATACAATAAGAGCCATAAACTAGATAAATATACCAAATAAATCATTTTACTACTATAAGTTTGTATTCTACTACTATTAAGTAAAAAAGTTCACTACATTCACTAGGGATGTAAGAAAATATCGATATGGCAATATATCGTGATATTTTTTCCTGTGATATTATATCGATTTTCAAAAGCCATCTATCGAATTTTTGGGAGAATTCACACGCGAACATTTGTGTATTTTCTTTTCTTTTGGAGCAATTCAAACGCCGACCGCTAGTTGGCAGCAGAGACTGCCTTTTTGGTTTATTTTGAAATGACTTCTGATAATGCTGATGTTAATTACTCCTTTTATTTTTTATTTAAAGAGCAATGGGTTTTGTTTCCACCATTGAAATGTAAACCTCCCAATTATGGTTCAGGACTGTTTATTGAATTTTCCTACAATAAATTTAGTCTAAAAATCACTAATATCGTCTGGCTGAATGTATCACAATATATCGTGATACGTATCGTATCGCCAGAATTTTACCAATACACATCCCTAACATTCACTATGAAATCGTTTAATCTAAAGAAATTATAGGATCACAAACAACCAAAATCCAAGCAGTCTGGTTTTATTTCCAGTTTTGTTTAAGCTCTGAACCAAAAAGTCTTAATTAAAGGTTTGATGACTGTAATATACTATAAACTAGTCAGTTTTATAAAAATAATCAGCATTAGAATTTAAAAACTCCACTGATGTTTATTTTAAATTGCTTAAAAATGTCTTTGAGTTTGAATTAAATCAAAAACTTGAAATATAAACAATAAAGCTCAAATAATATTGATATTAAGGATAATGTTAAAACATGTCCAAATTTTTATTCAAATCTGTGTTCTGCTTACGTTTTTGCTTTCAACATTATAATATTACATTTTCCCCTTTTATTTAACAAGATAAACTAATCCCTCTTTAGAGCAGAAGTTTTGTAAAAGCGTGTTTTAGACTGTCAGAATATTAATTCATTTGTAATTTATACTAATTTATATAGTGATTGGTTTCCTTTAAATTTCATGGAAATATAAATAAAAGCAGGAATTGAACACAAATCAGTATAAAAAATAAAAGAAAACAGATGATTTATCACATTAGTCTGAATGAGAGTCATTTGAGCAAACGTCAGACAAGCAGGAAAATAATATACAATCAGTTTCTACGTAAAAGTGTTTCAGATGAGTACGAGCAGAGGTTATGTCCTGGTTTTATTTCCAAAGATTTTATTAGAAGTTTAAATTAATCCACTCTACATTTCTTACATCTCCCCCACTGCTTCACAAAATGATGTTCTAAAACTGAACAAGGACCGACATGGTTCATTTACATCGATCTCCCTGCTTCTTACCCCATCTGCTCAAGAGAGAGAGAGAGAGAAAAAAAAAAGCTAGAAAATCTCCAAATCCCAAGTCTTACCAGTTGGGATCGGGGCTGAGTCAAGATGAGGGAAGATGTCCTCCTGCGACACCAAGAAAACCTAGAGCACACCTCCTCCATCGCCACATCAGACAACGCCAGCCGCCAAAACACACACATGAACACCTGCCTAAACACCAACAGCTGTACACGCAAAGCTGCACCAGGACAAACTGAAGCTGGGACGCTAAAGGAGGTTACGATAAACCAACATGTAATATTAAAGATGGTGAGTCTGGGGTACTCCTCCCTCAGTAACCCCCTCCTATAGGAGACTGTACAACCTTGACGAGCACTTAAACCCCCCATCGTCAAACCCAGAGGGAAACAATAACACAGCACTGAGGGGTGGAGTTATGAAGTTCAATGGCATGTTCTTAACCTGTAGCCTGACGGCTGATGCTCTGTTTATTAGTTTTGAGCTTTTATGCAGAAGTTGCTTTACTTCTGTAAAGACACTCAGTATGACATCCCAATTAAACATTTAAATATTCCCGTTCATTTTCTAACTCTACACTGTAAATAATGCTATTGTTGGCAGTATTAGTGATTAAAAAGAAATGAGGTGATGGCCTGGCCCAAAGAAGCATTTAAAGTCAAATCCATTCCCTATTAAGCACAGCAGAGTAATGCATTGTGTGAATCCCATATTGACCCAGGGACAACGAGCAATCCTAAGGCCGTTGGTATTATCGACTAAATTAAATCCAATCACACATTTACACGATGCTCCGTTCTCAGCCCCGGTGCTCGTTGTTGTCCAACAGCCTTCATTATGAGTTCACTGCGTTTCTCTGCAAATGAGGGAGGACAGGGAGTGATTGCTAATTTCGCCAAAGCAAATACATATTGATTTATGTTGGACGGGACAGGTATCAGCCGCTCGTTTGACACATTTGTTTACAACAATTCAAAAATAGATGGGAATAGATCAAAGTGCTGACCAGATCATAATAAAAACTACTTGAAAAGGTGAGGTAAAATATTTTGGAGATTATCTTAGAAATTTTGTAAAAAAAAAAAAATCATAGTGTCTACATAAAACTATAATTTAAAAGTTTTCAATCATATTGTGCCATTTAGGTTCAGGAGACCCTATACACTTCATAAACTGTATAGGAGACTGTTTTGTAAACATTAAGGACTCCATTTTCTTTTTTGGTCTCCAATGCGTCACAATTTAGTTTCACTGGTCATCAACTCTTCTTATGATTTTCTCACATTTCTGTTAAGCAAAAGTTTCAAATATCCCCAAAAAAAACGCAACATAAGAGAGAGACCATGCACCTCTTGTGAGAATCCCAAGAATCCTTGCGAATGTTTTAAGGCATTTTGGGAACTCGCAATTGGTGTTCACAACTTGTTGCCACATCTGCATATCATTGCGAAAAAAGTTTAAAGGTGGAATACACAATGTTTTTCTTGCCATTCAAGCACGCAACTTTTAAAAAAATACACAAGTCAAAGGTAATTCCTAACATAAAGTATCTATCTACGCGACCATATAACAATTTAGTGTGCTAGCATTTCATGCTAGTGTGGTGTTTTTATGGTTAAAAATGTTTACTTTGTGCAGTGCCAGTACTATTGTTGTGATTTGGCACTATATAAATTAACTGAATTTAATTGAATTGAAAGACTAGAGAATTTTTAGCTTTCTTGGTTTATTCTTTACTTTAAAATCACAGCAGCTATGGGGAAAAGCCCACGAATAACAGATCAAAACTTCCAGAACTCACGCCAAACCTCCTCCTAACCACTTTCTGGTATGCGCAGATGGGGGAGAGACTGTCAAAGAGCAGTTTGATAGATGGATCACAAGACGTGGATGTTCACAAGAAGTGGATAAGGTTGTTCCAGGATTGTACGTTTCAGAGGCGATTGACATATTCATCTTTTGACAAAACAATCAATGTATTGGTTGCTGTCAGTATATGAAGCATCTCATGCCCCACCTTTAAAGTTTAGTTTGGTAAGTCATGAGCTAGATTTGAGATAAGCAGCAAAGGAAGCAGGAAACATTTGTGATAAAATCCACAGCAATGTTTTACCCCTAAAGGCTGCAGATCAGTAGCCTGGCAAGCCATCCTATACATATATGCTAATATATAACCTGGTCACGACCTCATTGAAACAACCCAGTCATGGGGCGGAATCTACGGTTGTCTTTGAAATCGTCTCTGCACGAAACTGGACAGCCCTAGGACCAATCAGAGCAATGAACAACATGACTTAATCATCTCTACGGGTCAGTCTGCCATATTCAGTTAAAGAATAAGAAGAAGCAAATACATCCTTTTTCTAAATAAATGACGTCTATCTGCTCGTGTGTCCAAAGTTGAGGTCAAAGTTGTTGTAAAGGAGAACCGTTCCCGAGCCTCCGTTGATGCTTTAGTGCAAAGCCCTCTCAACAAAAGTAGAGCGCTGTGATTGGCAAGACGCAAAACTGCTCAGGTCAACGGTAAACCTGCTGAGGCTGGAGCGTGGCTAGACCGACCATTTGCTACTGCGATGGTTGGTCTTGATTTCTAGGCTGGCAGATCAGTGTAATCTACAGGACAAGTGTTTAGACAATACAAGCAGAAAGTTCATGGGTTCAACAGTAGTTGTTCTACAACAAAGTAGGGCTGGGCAATAAATTGAAAATTTATCGTTATCGAAATTTCTGACTTTTATTGATATCGTTTTTCCCATTGTCAAAAAATTCGGTAATACAAAAATGAAAAGATGTGTGTAGGTTGGCAACATTCATGTCCTTTTAAGAAGCTGTACCACCTCAAGTCACATGACAATGTGACTCAACATAATACCTGTGACAGCCCCATCTAGTGGACAACTTTTGTTTTTGCTCATACATGTAGTTATCGTCCATTTATCGTTATCGAGGTGAACTCCTCAGTATACCATGATATTGATTTTAGGCCATATCGCCCAGCCCTAATACAAACTGACAAATAAATCAATGAAGAATCGGTTCACCAAAAATTTGAATGATGTCTTGATGAGATTTTTAGAGTTAACAGAAGAACAGAAGTAGTTGTGTGTTTGGAGAGTGAAGGATTGAAAGGAGTCAAGTAAAGGGGGAAGAAGAGGTCTCGTGGCTCCTATTCACACCACGGACTTAATCCTGCTCTAATCCCCAATTTTTCCTCTCCCAGGAGGCCAAACATGGAATGGGGGATGTAGAAGTCAGGGGGGTCTTCCATTCTCCTCATGCATTAAGGATGAGAGTTAGGAGATTAAATATAAATGTGCAAGGTTCCTTCAGCTGTACATTTTTATCATGTCAAGGCAGAAGGCATAATCATTTGAGCACTGAGCTTCCACTGCAGAAATTAATTGAAAAATCTGATTAGCTCCACAGAAATGAACATATTAAGTCTCTTACCGAACGTGCAACAACGATTTAGTTTCAGGAGCGGCGAAATACAGCGAGAATCTTTCAGAAAGGAGCCAAGAACTGTCCAAATATCAAGCCGTCACCTTGTCCTGTTCCTTATAAATAATTGATAGGGCAACAGAATACAACTGGTTTCAACAATTTATTGTGACATGAGAAAAACAGAACATCATTTTGCAGCTTTGTGATTTCATTTCACACCACTGACATCCAACATTATGCATGCAAATGTTTTTTTTTTAGTAATTTAGTGTCTTTAGGCACCTACTGAGACTTTATTGAGACATTGTGGGATTAGCTAAAATCAAATATTTATACAACAAATAGACCATTGATTAAATCAAGGTAGGCATTCCTGGTCCTCTTTTAGTTGTTTCCCTGTTCCATTTTAATTGATCAATGATTAACAGGCTTCTGCAGAGCTTAAAAACCTGGGAAACAGGTGATTCAACCACCGAATTAGGTGTGTTGGAGCAGGGAAACAACTAAAACATTCAAGATTACCTATCCCTGGTTTAAATCTTCCTAATTTGGGGGTTTCTCCCCTTTTAAGATAAAAACAAGTCAGCATTCCAAATTGTTTTATTCTATAAACCAGTTTAAATCTCTTTAGCTACAACAAACCATTTGGCGTATATTAGATTAGTTTTTCTTTACTTTTAAAAGAAACTTTGAGTCATTGCCGTTTTAGGGCTTTGTTGTTTTGTTCACACCAATTACCTTCACAATAAAACTGGCTATAGAGCTCAGATTGGTCATCTGGAGGGCTGAATGATTTCCTAAAACACATTTGGTCTCTGGGACAATGCATCAAGAGTCGCTGGTATAGGAGACCATTTTAAAAAAGCACTGGTAACACCTGGTGCATCTAGCAATAGAACTATTGAAAGTTTTTGAAAGGGTCACACCAACAAATGCACATTTACTTGTGTCTACCTTTAGTTTCTTCAACAGTTTTAAGCCTTTTGTTCAGAAAATAATCAACAGACCATATATAATGAGTGAGAACAATACATTTTGAGGAATAATAAACAATACAAATGGCTCGGTTAAGTTTTTTAAATTATGCAGGTGGTGAATTGTGAAGAGAATGATAATTAAAGCGGGTACAACAAAGAATTTGCTGGTATGCAAAGAAATTTTTTTTCAAATCAAAGAAAATCCTCTAAATACGTTGGTCTGACCAGATCCTTTCTCCAACCTTTACTACTTTAGGAACCATCTCATCTTATCAGAGTCAAGAATCAATGGAAGTGCGGTAATGCATGCAGATCTGAGATGCTGATGAATGCAGAGGTCACAGTTGGAGCACCAGTCACTAACATGGTTAACCTGTAGATGTCAGCAGTGACAAACTGTCTAGAAAAGACAACCCAAGCTCAACAAACAGCACTCAGTAATGAAATGTGTGCATAAAGACAAAAGGAGCAGTTGTGAAAAATCTGAATTTATGTTGTTTAAATAAATTCAGTCTCAGCAGAGTTGGACAAGTTCTTTCTACATGTTCTTTTTTATTTTCTCAAAGGAAAGTCCACGCTGGGTTTCCCCACCATGAGTTCATTGCATAATTATACATTAAACCAGAGAGCCTTAGCTACAGCATGTCTTCACTCATAACAGCTGTCACTATGTTGATTTAGCTCTCACAGCAAGATGCTAAAGCAGAAACCACATCACAGATGGGAACAGTGCACCTCTCTGCACAAAGGAACAATGCTGCTACTGTCTCACAGCACAAACCAGCCGCCCTTTGCTTTGATATAGCACTTAACGTAGTGTCTGAATCTGATTTCCACTGGTTTTTCAGACGAGTCTGCTCGGTGTCTGCTTTATCTCATTCTGGGCCATCTCGCCTTTTTGGTAATTAACTCCGTCTCCTTCGCTCGTATTAACCTCCACTCTGCAGCTCCCCTGTCACATCTCCCTTCTGTTCCTGTCATGTTTGTCCCTGATGTCTCTCTGTCTTTTTGACATGTTCGCCCATTTCTCAACCCAAGTGTATTGAACCACGCTGTCAATTCCACATCAAAGTATTAGGAAAATGACTGCAGAGAGACTCGTCAGTCTCGACAGGTGGGAAGGCTTTCTCTGAAGTCTGAAAAAGGGACACAAACACACAGCAGACTCCAGATTTAGCTCTGTAGTGCTGGAGAAAGCTTTGATCAATCCAGGCGAGTTAGCACTAATACGGTAAACAGTGGACAGTGCCGGGAAACACACAGAAATACATGCACATATTCTCTAGAGGAACATACGCAACACAAACCTGCACAGATTTTACTATATATGACACCTGAATGCATGTATTCAACAAAACTGGACAGGATTCAACACTCAGTCACAATCCACTCCATCACTGGCAAGTTTATAGATGTTTGGATTAAGATACAGTGAAGGAAGACAGATGGAGACGGGGAGAAAATGGTCACCTGGTGTGAATTTGGATGGCAGAAACAAAGAGAAAGTAGCCTAAAAAAGAAGAAAAAGAGGTGACAGTGGGAGGCAAGACTGAGTTGAAATGTGTGTGGATATGAGAGAGAGAGAGAGAGAGAGAGAGAGAGAGAGAGAGAGAGAGAGAGAGAGAGAGAGAGAGAGAGAGAGCAAGCTCAATGGAAGCACAGGGAGAGACAGAAAAAATAATAAAGATAGGACAGACAGCGTGGGGTGGAATGAGGATGAAGTGAAAGGGAGGGAAAAGATGAAGATAAAAAGTCTACAATATTCTCTTTAGATTTCAATTCTGCCTCCTTCCAGACTACCATATCTCTGGCAAAGTGTGTGTGTGTGTGTATGTCTCCCAGCTGCAGCACAGGGAGATGTAATAAATTGAAGCTGAAATTGGAGGTGACAACTGCAAAGACAGACATGCAGCAGCAAGAGGGGAGGAGAGGTGGAGTATGGATGGAGTCAGCGAGGGACCTCATGAGGAGACGAGCACTCAAACTCCGTCAAGCAGAAAAATCTGTTCGCCCAAATACACACAAACAGCTAAAACCCCACACCGCCCTCAACTTCACAGCGTCTTCATCTCCACACGGCCCCACTTTCCAAAACTTCTTTCTTGTGACAAAAATCTTTAAGAAAATCAAACTGAAGCGCGTCACCGCTGCTTCACGTTAATCGTTAATCGATCCCGCTGCGCCACAAATTAGGAATCGACTCAAAAAAAGGGGAATAAACACTCACGCTCTCAACAAAGCCACTGCGCTTGATCAAACACTCGGAAGACTTCTGGTTTGTTTACAGAGTGTATTGAATCTGAAGCTTCTGTTTATTCAGACATTTAGAACTGACCCTTCTACTCCTTCAGCCCACATATTGATGCGTCCTTTTGGCAATAAATCAAACTCATAATTGCTTTGAATGTCACTGGTCTATAAATGTGACTAAGTATTATGTTTATAGTAAAAAAAAATCAGTGGTTTTGAACGTGTGGTTGAGATATTTGTTAAATGTGGCTTCTGTGAAGCACTTTAGGCAGCTTATGAACATCTATAAAATTGGCCTATTTAAGATTTAAACCCCATGCTTTCACAAAGATACTGCATTAACTGAAGGTTCCATTAAGGATCCACACATGTTTGTTGTTAAATACAAATAAACCCAAAACATGACAATAAAATTGGATCTTACCCAGTTTTAAATTGCAACATTTACGTGACATTTGTGCAAGATTCATATTTTCTGACTGCAAGATATACAATTTTCTTTTTCATTGTCAATCACAGTTTCCTAAGTTGCTAAACCCCTCCAAAAGTCTCACACATCTTCCTTTTTTTGACTCATGCAAACCAAACTGAGAAAGGTCCCAAGCGTCCATGACTACCTGGTGAATAATATGAGAGGAAATTTGGTTTGCAATTTCTTTGAACATGTTTTTAAACTCTAATAATGGAAGAGTGAGGCCCTGCAACCTAGACTGCATATATAAGATGGACGGAGCATCCGTGATGTCACCTGTAGGTTTCTGAAGTGCTGAACTGAAGCCAAGAGGGCGCTTCCCACCACCACCACCATCTCGGCCACGTCACACGTCTCGTCACTCCAAGAAAATACAAAAATGAGCAAAGAGATGGAGAGCAGGTGATTCACACCCATCAAACTCTGAGCCGACATAGCTACGAGCTAACTGAGCTAACGGAGGTTAGCAAGCACTTTAATCTAGAAAACCGCGGTTGAGCGACTCTGCTACCCTCTGCCTTCTAGGCTGTAACACTTTTAATGCCAGGCCAAGCTAAGGTTTTCCCTGGAGCAAGCAGGGGAACAAGCAGCTAGCAATGCCGGCTTATCTGCTACCTGTCAATCATAAGGACACGCCCCTAAGTATTCATACTTTAAGGCTTTAATTACATTTAAATGGATGAGTTACAAACAATTTACCCCCCCCCCCCCTCAGAGTCGTCATGATGGTAAACATGACCTATTAAACCTAAAACGTTTTTTGAACCAGGCTGTAAACATGTTTATTTCTGCTGTGAACTTGGCATTTTTAACATGGGAGTCAATGGGAACTTGCTCCTTTCTGAAGCCAGCCCCTAGTGGATGAAGGGGGAACTGATATTTTTGTCACTTCCTCATTGGCTTCACTTTTGGCAGGTGGAGTTTCTCCCTTGCATAAAACTCATGTGAGCACACTGAGAACTCTCAGAGAAATTCAAGACACTTTGGAAATTTCATGCAAATGCTGCTCAGAAATGTGATAGCATACTAGCTTGGAGAAAGTTTTTCCACACCAACTTCCCTTTTACCAAAATCCCAACTGTAAGCTTTTATTTTTTTCCTCAAACTAAGAACTTAAAAAAATGCTAAAATAAAACTTTTTGTGTTGTTAGAAGAAAAAACACCAAGCCGGCCGTAGTTTTCCCTGCGTGAAAATATAGGTGAAAACTTTCAATGTGTGATACATCAAACGTGCCCTTTTCTTCAACAAGTATCTTAACAACAAAAAGATCAGAAAAATATGATCAGAAAAATGGAAGTTTTTTTTAAATAAAAACAAACTTGACAAAAACTTTATTTAAAAAAAATACTTTTTCATTTTAGAGAGATTTACCAGCAACATACGCTAAATTTAATTTTAAAAATAGGGCAAACTAAAACCATTCTGAAAGCGTGAGAGCTTAAATTTAGATTTTTTGCTAAACGAGGAGAGAATTCTGCATAGCAACATTAAAAAGGAACAAAAAACCCAAAATCTACTTTTGTCTCTGCTGAGAAACCAAACTTCATCATGTGATTTGGCAGCTACTGGTTATGGAGGATTCAGCAATCATTGGCTGGCAGGTTTCTGAAGTAGATCAGCAGCCATTAGTTGGCCGTTTCATCGCTGTGTTGTGCCAGTATGGTGACAGACGGGATGCTGGGTAGCGTCACTGCCAAAGACCCGTGACTTTTGATCCAGTTGTCTGATGATGGACAGAGACACAGGAGGAGCTCGGGACAAGAGACAAGAATGGATGGAAGAGTTTTTGAGCATGTGGGACATTTTTATCCTCATTCATCCACAGATAATTTTTTTTTTTTAACAAGGGTCGTTTTTGCTTTGTGAGTGATTTTATGTTAAATATTTTTGTAATGCAATTACGTAGCCTGGTATTCTTTCCTTCATCTGAACAAAAGCCTAGAGTTCTTGGTGATTAATGGGTTTTAAACTAGCTACATCTGATTAATTCCCCACAATGTTAGCGGCTAATTCCGTCGTCTGGAGTCTCCAGCGACAAAAGCGGTGGCTGGCATGAATTTGACCCCCTGCAGAGAAAAGTGCTCCCTACAAGAGGACTGAAAATGATTACAACCAGGCTTAAGTGGAAACTCCTATCTGGTGGAGTCCAGTGTGACAGAATATGTGTGTTTTTAAAGTGTTGGCTTCTTATGGGGAACAGTTATCGATGCAACACGGCCAGATGAAGCAATTTTTCAAGAGAATGGGACAGAATTTAAACATTGTGCATCAGAACGTAAATCAGGATTAGGATAAACAAATGGAACCATAAATAAAAAGAGTTTCTGTTTGTGTCTGTGTAGGCGTCTGGGGTCCTGACTTCACATTCTCCTTAAACTTTCAATTCTAGCTCTTAAAAAGAGCCTAACGTGAGTTCACAGGCTTTAATGTGCAACTGGTGAGTAACATCTCATTAATGAATTCTACGAGGAATTAACGTCACAACCTGTTTGTTAACAAAATGTCTGGGGCTTTAAATTGTTTCGGGTGTTTACTTTGTTCTCTTTGTTGATGTGTGTGTGTGTGTGTGTGTGTGTGTGTGTGTGTGTGTGTGTGTGTGTGTGTGTGTGTGTGTAAAACAGAGAGAGAGAATGTGTATGTCTTTGCATCACCGGAGGCAACAAGGCGTATCTGTCTGAGCGCCTGAGGAAGGTGGGCCACGGCCAGGTCTGCCGGATGGAGGCGTGGAGTGGGAAAACATTTGGCGCTGATACCGACGCACATGAAATCACACACACACACATGCACACACACGCACACATACGCATTCATACATACAACCTCTTGGCTCCCCTTTGCTAACAGATGCTTCCTGCCCTGCAGCCCAATCAACAGTTTCTCTCTCTCTCTCTCTCTCTCTCTCTCTCTCTCTCTCTCTCACACACACACACACACACACACACACACACACACACACACTCTGGCATCCTTTCACAGGTTGACCCAGGGCGCGGTTCGAGGGGCAGCTCCACCCTGAGGTTCTGCTGGGGTGTTTTTGTTTATGTTGGATCCTGTTCCGCTCAGTTTGGTCCACTCACTTCAGCCGAGACAGAGCTAACTTCCAGTCTGCCACCACAGTCAGGCAGGACAGGAAATTACTTCTTTGTTTTTAACCCTGAACTACAGTTTATCAGACATTTTATTGCTGCGTTTAACAACAACAGTAAACCACCAACGCTTCCAACACTAAGTTACATTAAAGAAGTCCTTCAATGAGAAACCATTTCTTACTTATTATTTTTGAAAATGATCAGTCACTCTGAGTTTAACATGCAGGCTGAATGTGAAAATAGTCTCCTACACCTACCTCCTGCATTAGCTTCTGATAGAAAATAGACGGTGAAATGCTTTGTTCAGGAAATAGACTTAACATTCATGGACTCACCCATCTTGACTCATGACAGGGAAGGCTGTTGTTGGTTTAGCGTCCAGCAAACAGCAGAGAACATCTCAGCTAGTAGAAGCTAACCGTTAGCATTAGCAACTCCACCACACAGCAGAACTCCTCCAGGCTTGTGTTATTTGTGGAGAAAAAACATCAACATTGTAGAGCAAATGGAGTCAGTGGTAGAGTCATGTTGCTGTTAGCCAATCAGAGGAGAGATGTCCAGATATCAGGAAATAAGACTCCAAATCCTGAAGCTACTTTTTCCTCCGGCTGAATTCTCCGTGCTGAAACAGGTGCACCGGAGATTTTTTTTACGACTTACAAGGCATTCATTCCTACTAAAGACCACTGCGTATTAAAATATGAGTGAAGGACCTCTTTAAATTATTCCAACATTAAGGAAAAAGGCTGTTTTATTTCATATCAGGGATTTAAATTAATCGTTGCAGCAAAACAGAATACAGCTGTGCACCTGAATTAAAAAAAATCCAGGACTGTATATAAAAAAGTGAATGCTACATTCACAGAAAATGATCTGCTTGGGAAACGTACAAAAGGACACACCACTTTCCATCCTCCGTCCACGACACACTCCTCTTTTTATTACGCACGCATTCACAAACACCCAACCACCCGATCTTGTATTTATAAATGCCCTTGAAAATTATCCAGTAAAGGCTCTCTGGTTGTGCAGGCACACGAGAGGATGTGGATCAATAGTGGTGAGATAATGGGGGGTGAGTGGAATTGGGGGGGTGGGGGTCCTAAGTGGCTGAAATATCAGGACATGGATGTGTGTGTGTGTGTGTGTGTGTGTGTGTGTGTGTGTGTGTGTTGGAATGGGGGTGGGGGATGGCTGAGAGAGCTCTGGTGGGTGGGGTCTGCATATAATGAGGGTGAGTAATATAGATGTACATTTGCATGTGATGGGTATTGTAGACTCTCTGGTGCCTGTTTTAGGTGCGTGTGTGTGTGTGTGGTGTGTGTGAGATGCTGTTACACTGTTTCAAAGTTCAACTACCAAGTTCAAGTGCCACGTGCCAGTAATCGTGTGTGCTGATAAATATTGAGAGTGCATCCGTGCTCCATTCCAGCCCCTTCACCCTGGAATGCATAATGTCCTTTTTGTTGTCATTTTTAACCCATCATACCTCACAGGGAATCATTTTATTCCCTTTATGAGCCAATATTACTGCAGAAACTCAGTTTTTTTTGGTGCTTTACCAAAGTCAGAGAGAGCAGCTTTACGACACCAGTAAATGGTGTCATCATGATATTTATGTGAATATTTAAACACTGTCTTGCTTTTCTGCAGAGATTCACACAAACACAATTCTACAACCTATTAAATGGAATCCAGGAAAGAAAAGGAGCGTTTTGGCTTTGCAAATCAACTTGATGACGCCGTACGTTCCTTTCAGCCTATTCAGTTTAAATAACAGAAGGATGAGTGCTCCATCCTCCTAATGGGTTTCAATAGAGCTTTTGCTCACCACATGAGGATAACACTACAGCAAACTGAGATCTGAATACAAGAAGGGCCAATTTGTTTACTAACAAACAAAACACCTTTTTTTTATCTGCAAAAGTTAACATTAGGCTAAAACTGAAACTTTAAAGGAAAATAATCATATAGAAGTTTTCAATTTCAAAGAGCCAAAAAGATGCTTAATTTAAAAGAAGTGAGGAAATAGTAACGGTGTGTTTTTGTTAAAAAGACTGAGGAGGGTAAAGCATGGTCGGACTAAATGCAATCCATATTGATCTTTATCACCCCCACTTCCTGTACATATGATATCTTAGACCTCCCCTCGGCATGCTGAAAGCTCTCTCTCTCTCTCTCTCTCTCTCTCTCTCTCTCTCTCTCTGCTTGGGTTTGTCTAGATGGACCCCCCCCCCCCAAACACACACACACAATCTCTCCCCACCTCTTCAAGCTCAAAGGCCACAATCCCGTGACGACCCAAGTAGACTGTCAATTTGTTCATCTGCCCGTGTGTGTGTGTGCGTGTGTGCAAAGGTCTTTGTCACAGAGCACATACATGTGTTTGCACCCAGGGGGTCACGGTGGATGTAAGACTCTTTAATGTGCTGAGTGATGCTTCTGCTGATGTGATAATGCAGGTGAATACTTTACAAAGTGCATTTTAGAACTGAAATTCAGTGAGTTGTTGGATTCACTCGTCTTTAAATGAATGTAAAACATTCACGTAAAGTAATAAAAGAAAAGCTCAAACTGGGGTCAGCCATTTTGTTTTGGTTTGATTATTTAGATCTCTTAGATGCAAACTGTGACCATTTCTCACTGTTGTTTGACTTGAAATAAATCAAACTAAATTAGTTGAACTATTCTGACATCGTCTGAATATCCTCATATACTGAAAATTGCAATATTCTGTATGCTTCCTTCAGTTAAAGGCATAGCATATAGAATAAAGTGCCATCTAGAGGCAAAAACAGATATTGCAACCAACAGAAAGACCCTCCAATAAAAAAAAATCCAACCAGTGCTACTGTTTGGTTGATACTTGGCAGGGCAATAAGATATTCCATTCTGGTCCTGTAGGGCCACTGTCCTGCACGTTTTAGCTGGTTCACATCTTCAGCAGGTCCTAAAGTTCTTCAGAAGCCTGTTAATCACCCATTAATACCAAGCAGGTGTGTTGGTGCAGGGAAACATAGAAAACATGCAGGAAGTGGCCCTCAAGATCCAGGATTGAAAAACCCTGACACTTTTATTATCCTATTGCATTTCTGATCATCCGAATGCTAAAGACTGTGAAGTTAAGGCACAAAAATAAAAGAACAGAAACAAGTTTCAAAGAGAATCTTTTTTACTTTAAATATCTTTTCTTATACAAAATCTGACAGCTCTTTGGTACGGTTAAGCTGCAACGGTATTCTGAGTTAAAGCGACAAGTTAAGGATTGCACTTATTTAGACATGCCAGACGTTTTGTCTGACCTGCCATGCCCGGCCCTTCGTGCCCTAGCGGTAAATCTGTCATCTGAGTGAAGCTCTTCCCTACCAACACCTCTCCAGCCCCATTACTATATAACAGACAGCTGTGCCAGACAAACTGATAATGCCAATGTTCACCAAGGGCCATTGATTGCAGAGCGAAGCAACGCCGGTCAGGCCGATGGATAAACCTGATGAACACTGCAAGAGTAAAACTGGGATTAATAGAATACTGCAAATTCTTCCATCAGTGATTTTGTTTCCAAAAAGCACCTACTACAATCTAACCAAAGTCATGAAACAAACACCACAAAGGAGGTTACTTAGGACCCCAGAGCAAAGGTGTGACTTAAGAAGGAGTGGGTGTGATTTATAGTACAGGAAGGAGCTGATAAGTAAGGATACTGCCCATCAGGGCAGCAACAACAATGGCAGCAGCAGCAACGTCAGGCTGGCGACGACAACAACAGGCCCCATTATTGATGCTTAAATAATAGATGGGGATGGAGAGATGGAAAGGTAGAAGGAAAAGAAGTGGTGGACAAGTGGTAGAGGATGGAGAAGTCCCTGAGTGGAATGAATCGGGAAGGAAATGAAGAAAGAAGAAGGCAAAGGGAATGAGGTGAATGATTTAGAACATGTACACAGACAACAGGAAGGATTGTAATATTTTTAAGTCTACTGAGATGATGTTCAGCAGGGATAAGGCTTAAAAGGACAGATCACAAATAAAAAATAATAGAATACAAGAAGTAAAATGATGCGAGAAGACCTCCGGTTAAAGTTTTGGGTGGTTTTTACCAAAGTAAATAAATGTAGGGCTAATAATTGCTCAGAATAGAAGCCCTCCTGGCCTCACAAAGCAGCTTCACTGGCCCATATTTCCAATGTCTGTCATCTGATGCCAAATTTCCAGCCACACAGTCAATATTTCAATAACTGTCCTCTGACGTTAGAAACTGGAGCAGGCAAATACGGTACGCTATGTGGGAACACTATTTGCACTGCAAACTCTACTACACCTCAACAGAAGTCTAGTTTTCAAAGGAAGTGGAAAAGATGCAAAATCCAGGATAAAAGTAGAGAATTTCAAAGTTGTACTTCTTTTATTTGTTTTTAGAGTTCTCATAAAGCAAATTGCTAAATCCATTTAATACAAAGCTAAAAAATACATGAATGCAGTGGGCGATTAAAAAAATGTCACCAATCGCTGCAAGTTCAAGGCAGTCAAAACTGTAAAAACAGGCAGACTTCGGGAGAAAATAATTGGCTGCCTTTCTGAAAAAGGAGACAATTATAAAACAGCGAACTCCTCTTGTGAAATAAAAGCAAGATTTCTTATTTGATTTATTTTTCTGTTTCTTTGCACTTCAAACTTGTAATCGTGCTCCAGGATAGCTCCTTCGTTTTGTTCCCAGAAAAATTCCAACATCAATTCAGATACTTGACACCTCCAGACAGAGACAGTTCTTCAATAGGAGAAAAGGGAATGTTTAATTAACCTTTACAAAAGGTGAGCTCAACACAGATCCCAACCAATTAACAAGAACTTCTAATGAGTAGAGCTGAATGAAAAAGGAGCTCAGAGGAGCGACTAACATTTATGCTGAAATCATGGAAACACCTTTTCTAACTTATCACAAAAAGTGATTAGATGAAAACAACCTGAAGATAATCAAGGAACAAGTACTGGTTCTTGACATTAAAAACATGTAAAAGCAATCAAACTGAAATCATGAGGTCACTGTAAAGACTTAACAGCCAGAATGAGCTATAAACACTGGAATGAGAGCATGTGGTGGTCAGTAAGCACCTTTTATAGCAAATAAAGGACAGGAGTTAATGAAATAATCAGCTCAAATATTCCTACACTTCCTTCTTAGACACGGTTCCCACAGCAGGATAATTATGTTGATTTTTGACCAATCCAAACCTTCCGCCAAGCTTAAGGACAAGCCCGATTACCTTAAAGGCTCCAAAGATAATCTTATCAGATTATCCTGCTGTGTGTGGTGTTAAATGGTAAATGGCCTGTATTTATATAGCACCTTTTAGGGTACTACAACCCCCCAAGGTGCTTTACAACACAACATGTCATTCACCCATGCACACACACATTCAGATGCTGTTGGTGATGAGCTACATTGTAGCCACAGCTGCCCTGGGGTGCAATGATAGAAGCGAGACTGCCGAGCACTGGTGCCACCGGTACCTCCGACCACCGCTTGGATCGTAAATCTGAGCTTTCAAACATGTTGGATTATCTTGGTCTTACCCCGGCTTTCCACCGAACACAAAAGCGGCATGTAACGAAATAGAGGCATTTTACCCGCGAGACCTATTTCAACTGGGTGTGTTTAAGACGCGAAACACGAGCAAAAGCATTCCACACAGCAGGTCACAAAATCACGGGAGAATTGCCAGATCACGCGTGATTTCGGAGGTTACAAGCAAGAAGAAAGACTGCTGCATATATTCAAAAAGGTCTGTGGCTTATTTTCGTCCAAGGCGTTCCACTTTGCTGCCAGTGGAAAGGAACTCGTCCACTATGACGGCGGCTAATTTCAACGGAGTATATTTTGCGACGCTTTTTACATTCGGTGGAAAGCCGTGGTAATTTTTGAGGACAAACAAGCGTGCTGCCTGTAGAATGTGACGTGTAGCCAATCAGAAAGCGAGGTGACAGAAGTGAGCTGAACGATCCTCATCAACTATGTTTGTTTACGTCAAAGTTGTGTTTAATGTAAGATTTACCATCGAGCCAGGAAATGTTCGCGTGTTTGCCGTGCCACCAAACACCACACATTGTACGACCAAAAGTGATATGATTTATTTTTTTATTCGTCATGTGTGATCTCCCATGTTTTGAAAAATTTTATTAAATTTAAAAAATCGCGACGTGTGAACCGGACCTAAGTAAAGTGAGTTTTGAGCGTACGCTAGCGCTCAATGTAGACGATCAACAGTCAAGCCAGGTAACATAATATTTGAACATCTTTAACTTCTTTTTATCCACACAAACCTAATAATTACGTCTTCCAACACCCGGCAGATGCTCGTAGAGACACAAAAACTGACGCATTACGTATTCTGTTAGATAAATTGTAGCACAATGATCCTGAGATGTCATGAAAGTGACAATTTTTGACATCTATCATCCAAAAATAAGAAATGCAAAATGGGAAATCCTCAAAAAGGAAAGGCAACAATATCGTCACAAAGTTCGCCAGGGGATAAAATCAGCTGATTATTTTGGGAAACTGAAACTAGGCCACCTAACCGTTAATTATACACACAGCTACATCATTACCAGATTGTTTCTGGATACTGGGAGCCAACAGGCAGACCAGTTGGATTAAACGTGTAGTCTAACATTTACTAAGAGTTTATTTCAATATTAGATTGTTGACAGGAAAAACAATGCATTTACAACCACAGGAGCAGAGTACTGAGCCTTCCAAATATTATTTTAGGAAAGCCTTAAATCATCGCTGAGCTTTGAAGATTAAAAAGTGTTGCAGCTGCAGTTTTTCAGACTAATAAACCACTGCTGCAAGGCTGGGAACACCTACAAGACAACTAATGGCATAAAAATTACACATAATACTTTCTTATGCATGCAATTATTTCATTTTTAATTATTTTTCTTCTGACAGAGTCTGGAAATAATGACGCCATGACACCAGCAGCTTGCTTTGGTGTTTAATTCTTTGCTTCGGCATGTTTAAAATTCTAATCAATGCAAAAGCAGAGCCTTCACGCGCCTCTAAACAGTCAAAATGATCTATGCAATATGCATATGAATAAAGATCCTTTTCTCTGATCCACACCCTTTCTCTCTATCAGAAACACACACACACACACACACACACAGAGGTGGCAGTATTCTGCCACCAGAGGAACTGGCCAGCAAAAGGGATTACGACATTGCTTACTTTGGAGGACCACGGCTGCAAGCAGTTGGCATAGCAACGGACCAGGAAAGCCATTTCCACGGGAGGGAGGGTGCCAGAAAGGGGAAGTTTCCCCTCGTTCAGCAAGAGATGAAAAATAAATAAATAAGTAAAAGAGGAGGGGGCGACAGCTGACGCCACTCTCTTTGCTGCAAGAGGAGAATCGTGCAGAAGCTGCGTGGAAAAAAAAGTGGAAGTTCTTTAATAATTTCTCTGATTTCTCAGCAAAAGGGAATGTTAAATAAAGACAGATGAAATTAGAATAAAAGCGTTCTGTCTTCTACTACTTTAACATTGATGCTTACAATGATCCTCAAGTGGAGGAATTCTGCAGAAGACCTCAAACAACTATGTTCAGATGAGAAAGAGGCTGCGTGGTGAAACATGCAAGTAAAGTTCAGCTCATCCGCTCAAAAGTCAGTGAAAAAGCTCGTGCACTCAGTTCTGTCCTCTTAAAGATGCACTTTGCTTGATCAAAGAGCAAAAAAAATGCAGCTTTAAAGATGAGACGATAGTTAGAAAAATATGGAGACTCGTTCATGCATCTGCAGCCCCAAGGGAAGAAGCTCCGTGCTTTGCTTCAAGTCATCCAAGTAATCCACTTTCAGCTCCCAAAAAGCTCTTTTTTTCATTTGGCCGTGGTTCTCCTCTTCTCTTCATGCACTGCCTGCATCTGTCAAACTGTCCGTTTGCAACTCTTTATCTCTCCATAAAGCTCCAGCAGTTCAGCTCCATGGCAAGGGCCAGCGATCCTGCTCCTGCACCCCAGCTCTAAGCTCGCACCTCACGCCGGCATTCCTCCTCCCCCCTCCCAACCTTGGAGAGAATCTACCGTGGAAGGATGCTGCACCGTGGAGATCCAGCCGCTAATGGGAAACGGAGGAGAGAGTGGGAGCGAGGAGAGGAAGGAGAAGGGAGGGGAATCCAGCTGAAAAAGAATGACATCACCTGTGCAGCGGGAGAGGGCGGGAAAAGAGAGATCGGCAAGGGGAGGCGACTGGAACGAGGCGAGCGAAGCTGCATTAAGTGGATTGGCTGCTGAGCAGATGTGGATGAACAGGGGAGATGGAGATAGAGAGGACAACGAGGGAACATCTTTATTGATCTTCTGGTAACATAAAGCCAAGTATACTGAGGCAATCCCCCTCCCTTTTTGGGAGCAGGCAGCATAAATTAGAAAAAAAAATGAGGGGGGCGCATAAATCACAGAGCCTCTATGAGATACAAGGACAGACGCTGCTGCTATGCTGCCAAATGATCCCTGCTCTAGAGAGATTTGCAACTTAGAAGTCAGAATTTAACATTCAAGAAACGCGTTACTCAGACATGGATTAAGTTTTGAAAACAGCCCGTTCATGGATAAAACGACGAGCTAATGAGGACATTAACCGGAGCTGTTTGAAGCTTTTAATGGTTTGAATCAGAACTGATTTTGACAGGAACCCCAAATTATCCAGAGTGAGGTTTATCCCTTTAGATGCAGCATCATTACTTTTTTAATTAGCAAATACGGTTTCATCTGCTTTCACAGTTAAAAAAAGAGCAGAAAGGGCAAAAACACTATAAAGTCATTTTTTTCCAGTTATTACACCATCAACCCGACATGTTATTAGCCACTCTTTTACTGCAGTCGTATGAAATAGCTTAATAACATTAAGCTAAATTACATTTTAAGATTTTTTTTTTTTTAGATTTTTACCACTTCCTGTCACGTGCAAACTTTTACAAAAAGCATTTGACTTAGCAGCAACCAGAAAGGCCCAGTGTCCTCTAGTTAAGCAATAAAAGCACTCCGTACTCATAAAGGTTCGGTCCCGTTCCTATTAAAGCATCTGTAGCAATGATTTCTATTGGAAATTGATTCTTAACACATTACATGCTGCACTGCAGCTTTATTTTTTTGGTGCAAAGCACGAGTTTCTTCCTCATGTAATTCTCCTCCTTCTTTTCTGTATCGCCCAGCATGCATGTTGTAGCATTTCTGACCCTTGAGGCAGTAAAGATGACAGAAAACAGTCGTGTTTCAAGGATGATTACCAACAAAAGTAGGAGAAATCATTTAAAAATGTTATTTTTTCCCCTTCTCCTGAAATTCCTGCCATTTCCAACTTAAAATCCTCAGTGTTTGAAATGACTTTCATGTTGATTAGCCGTAAACAGCTCAAATTTTTTTATCTCTGTGCGTCCTTCTACAGTAATTATCTTTTGCACGCTCCTATTTTTATTCTTTCTGCTTGCTGCTCTGAATCAGGATATCTACCCTCAATCCTCTCTCCTCGACACATACGAAGAGCAAAACGCCTCCCGACTAGGGATGACATCATCTTTTTACCCCGCAACCAATCAGGTGCAAGCACATGGAGCCCTGCCTTCAGAGGAGAGCTATGTACACAAGAGAGACGGGGAAGGGAAAAGGAAGAAGACAGAAACAGATAACTGGATATACAGAAGGAGAATGACCAACAGACAGAATAAAAAGATGAAACAAACCCCCCCACGCACACACACACACCCATTAAAGCCTACCAGTCCACATGAATGAAATTACTGATCACTGAATGGATTTAAGACTCGGAGCCTAATGGATGGGCTCTGTCAGTGAGTGTATAAAGTGTGTGTGTGTGTGTTTCAAAAAGAAAAAAGCTGTGTTCATAGTGTGTGTGTCTAAGTGTGTGCCAGCTGCAGCCCTTTCCCTTTTGCATATATGTATGTGAAGCTTTAGATCATCTCTTTTTCCTGCCATTAAAGAGTTGGCTGGGAATGCACTTGCTTGTTAACCTCGCATTGACACAGGCTGCATCTTCTTCACGTACTTGCTTGTAGTACAGAAATCAGACTGGATCGAGTGCTGGATTTGTAGGATACAAACAAAACAAACACGGTGACAATAGAAGAGGTCAGCAGCTGGTTAGTTTTGAGATTGCGACAGAAAAAAGACAGCAGCGGTATCATGAGTATGTCTCGCTCATTTTGCCCATGAAACACACTACCCCTACTGGTTACTCGCATAATGCAGCTTGCGAACGTGTTAATTTCAGAGGACGCGCACAAATGCTTCAAACAAATGCAAGCTATGCAAAGCAGCCATCATAAACACGAGTGCACGTGATTAAAAGCTAATTTCTTCTCAGTCTTAGTCTTAGTAAACACAAGGATGCAGCTTCTGCTAAGTTTCTCAAATGAAATTCAAAGGGTAGCTGCAACATAGGACGAAAAAATAAATACATAAAATAAATACACTTTGATGCATCTTTAGTAGAGAATTGGAGCGTTTGTAAGAAAGAAATCCAGTTTTTAGATAATCAGGTTTTCCAACACCGCACTGCGTGTTTTTCTTGATATGTGCATTTAGCGTCTTTTTACGTTCTTTTCATTTAGCGGCTTATTGTTGGAATTGGGCTGTTGGAATCTAGCTTCTTCCCGTTAAGTAGATGTGCAGTTTGTGTATATTGGTACACATTAAGAATGTTTTTGGAATAAATTTGTACCCGGTAGTGCCTGCAGATCTGGTCCCAGGTCAGTTTGGTTCAAGGGGAAAAATCAATCTTAGGACTAATAAATCGATTTTGTAAAGTTTATATGAAATCGGTCCAAAATCGATTAAATACATTTTTTTTACCCAGCCCTAGTGAGAATGATCCAAAATGTTTTAACATGAGTCTCAGGGTCTTGCTCTGGCATTGCTGACAATTTCACTCTAAATTGCTCATCAAAATAGTCATAAGGTTATTTGAACATTTCTCAGTTGAGTTGATGCAAGTCTGATAATGTGAGACAAGTTTGGGAGTGGTTGATGACAAAACTTAGCCTGGCAAGCCATCCTATATATGTGAATATATAGTCTGGCCACGAACCATTGACGGCTCTCAGTCGTGAGGCGGGATCTACGGTTGTCTTTCAAAATGTCAGCACGCAATTGGATAGCGCTAGGACCAATCAGAGTAACGAACAACGTGACGTAATCACAGCGATGGAAAAGCGGGACCCACTAATGGCGTCAATGATTTCTGTCGTTTTTGTATAAAAACATGCGAATATCAGGTGTACTGGGACATTGCACTACTTTGTTTGATAAAAATAAGAAGCCGCTAAGTATATCAGACAGACTTACGCACGTTGGAGTCTAAATAATCCAATGTTGATGACAAAGCCGTTTCAAAAAAACGTGGCTCCGGCGCTGCCGCCATGTTGCTTGGGTTCGCGGCCGCAGCGCTGACGTCATCGGCTACTCCCGCTCTGTGATTGGCCCACAATATAGAGCGCTGTGATTGGCCCAACCAAAACTATAGCGAGTTGTGATTGGATAGACACAGCAGTGGTTTGTGCTGCGAGGGTTCCAATGAAGCGTGCCTAGACCAAACTCTGCAAAGCAAGAATTGGTCTAGTTCACTAGGCTAGACAAAACTGCAAATTAAATGGACTTTAAATGGTAAACAAACTGAGGCATAATTCACTGGAATAAAGTTGTGGCAAGAAAATCCACACAACAGTCACAATTTGATTATAATTATATCTTATTCCCAACATGACTCAACTATAGGTCAAATTTGTCATAAACTTGTATGTGGAAATTCCATGAACTTTCCATAAGAAAGAGAAATAAGCACGGTTAGTAATCAGCACAAAAACACCCCGTGACAGCCGAGTTGTGTGACCTGATTTGATCTTCAGTACAAACTCAGAGCCGTTTGGAGTTACTGCACATGACGACGTGGAATCTGTGTGCAAAACACGGGGCGGGAAGCGCGTCACACAGGAAACACTTCCTGGAACAGTCTGTCTGCAACTGTGTTTGTGTGCATGTGTCCGCTAAAGAGAGTTTTAAATTATTGTTATCATTTTTAATAAAGACTTACTTTTAACTCAAAAGAGAACATTTTTTTAAATTTTTTGACAAATGTGACTAATTCAGACAAGCAACAGGAGACAGCTAACAGGCTGTGCAGCTTAAACGGGTCAGATGGAGTTGTGTGAATACTTTGGGGGTGTTTGTTTCTCATTTTGACACTCAGTCTGATGCCACTGGGAAGATTGCCCTCATGGGACTACACACTAATTTCTATACATCACATGCTTCTAGGGTGATCAGATGCAGTATTGTGTGTGTGAGTGTGTGTGTGTGTGTGTGTGTGTGTGTGTGTGTGTGTGTGTGTGTGTGTGTGTGTGTGTGTGTGTGTGTGTGTTTGAATAGAGCTCACAGCTAATCAGTTCTGTCAGGATAATCAAAAATCGTCAGCTGACTAAAATCCCTGCTGCTCCGTCACACACGAACAAACATCACAAGGAAAGACGAGTTGTTCCCCTTCTACAATTTTCAACATGGAAATTCACACAAAAGAATTCTGGGGTGTGTTTTTTCAATTTAATTAATTAAAATGCACAACAACCTTAGACTCAAAGTGTCACACTAATCAGTTAATGAACCCAAAACACCTGCACAGGGTTCCTGAGCTTTTAGATGGTCTCGCAGTCTAAGTTGAATTACTTACATAAATAAACGTTTGCAAGATATTCTAATTTTTTGAGTTTTACCTGTATTAATCTGCTGTAAATGGAATAGATTTGCAGGTGAGTGAAAACGACTGGGTGCATGTGAGAATGCAGACGTCTTGCCCTCCTGTTAGCTGTGAGAGAAGGTCTCTTGCAGCAAATCTCTTCCTGTGAAGCATATAAAAATGGACCAAAAAAGCCGAAAGAATATTGACCCAATTATCGGCACATTCTCCCTAAAAGTATTGGTGCTTCTATGTGAAAATAGCTTCTTCTCGACTATCTTCTAGGTACTAAACTTGTGCAAAGTCAGATCCGGTACATAATATTGTAAGGTCATATGCGTGTGAATTCCCTCTGAATGTGTGTTTTTGTCTAAAAGGACAGGACAGGAATTCCTGCTATTTTAACCGGCCCTTCCCCTTCCGACTGGTGTCTGCAGACAGCCTTCAGACGGGTTTGGGCCTTGAAGAGCTAAGAAGAATAAATGAATAAAAACCACAACAAAACCGACTCTCTTGACCGATCCTTCACACCTGCAGCTCTGCTGTGAAGGTAGTTTCATCATAATTTCAACGCCCCCAAAAGGAACCTGATAATTGGTGTCTGATGTGATGAGCAGAATGGATAAACATCATCACGCAGAGTTAGAAACAACCCAGAGGGCCGCGACCAGAGAAAGATAAATTGAAAGTAAACAAGAGGAGACAGAGACAAGTACTCAGGAGAGACAATGGGAGGAAGAGACGCGTGGATGAAAGATTTAGACAAAAGGAGGCGGGGGAGGGGATGAGGCCAGTTGGATTTCACAAGGTGACAGAGAGAAGCATCTTTTGGGTTTTGCTGCAACACCGATTTATTTCTATTATTAAGATCCCTTAAGCCTGTTCTGGTAATTGGAGCCAAGATGAACTGCAGAAAGGTTTCAACTGTTCATCCTTCTAAATGTAATTTAATCCCAATCCAGGAGAAAGAAAGGGCAGCAAGCTGTACCACCCAACAAAAAGCCCCCAAAGACGTGAGGCTGGGGGGGAATTCCCATTTAGGCAAAAGCAGAAAATAAGCAGGGAATAACAGAGTACAAAATCAAGGTTGACATCTTAGTGCTGGTGATGTAAGCCCTAAAATTAGCAGCAGCATCAACAGCCGCAGACGTACCCGGTGCCCCGTATCGTACTCTGCATGCAGCCATGCACACTGTAAAGAGATCTGCAGGACGCAGGGAAAGGGACTTTAATGACTTCAAACATGCAAGCATGAAAAATGAGACACAGGAATAAATGCACTAAAATGAATTTCTCCTACCAGATCCTATTTTCTTTCATACCAGTAAAAGTATTGGCAAACCTGCTTGGTAACTAGGCTTTGTTAAGTGTTCTGAGCCTTAGCAACAGTTTGAGGAAGTAAATAAGTCACTGATTGAAACATGAGGTTGATTCTGGTCGCCCATTGCAGTTATGTGGTTGATGGTTTCTCCCCGTATTTGGTTTGTTATTGGTGATGGAGCACACAGAGAATAAAAATAACAGGAAGTATAAAAAAATAAAGACCAAGGTTTGAGTTTTACATGACGTGTTTCTATTTGGTTTTGAGTTCTTCCACGACGACAGCAGCTAATCAGAACATTTATTTTAGAGAGTGAGCTTAGCTTTAGCTGCGGTGTGCTTCTGGATTATTTATCACCCTACATTAACACATCAGTGTTCAGTGCTCGCTAAAGCCGTCATTAGTTGGTCTTGATAATCCGAGCAAATTAAATGTATGTGATTTGTTGCTTGGAAGCACTATTAACCAGGGTTATATTAATTTCCCTCTCATCTACTAACCTCCCAATCTATTTTGGCCCCATGACCTATTTTTCTTACCTCATCCTCCCATTAATACCCCCCCTCCCTCCCCGACATTCTCACAACCTTCACCTTTGTGTCTCATCACTCCTTCCGTACAACTCCTCCTCCTCCTTCTGCTGCACACCCACACATTGTTTACAACTGCACATCACAATCCATTTCTTACTTTACTATTTCCATGTCATCCTCTGGAAAATCCTTGGTTTGTTATCATTCCTTCTGCACTAAATTTTAGAGTCATTTATCAAGATAAAAGAGAAACTCTTTTCCATTTTGTACTTTTCAATTTTAAGATTTCCTGGCTAATTTTTCAGCCCTCTTTCCCTTTTGGATTCCCATTCTGCTTTAATTATTTCTAGAGTATGTATAACTTATTTGTAATATGGGTTTGTATTGGCATGAATCTGGCCATACGATATATTACACAATACAAGGGAGACGATACATATCACAATATAGGGGAGATGATACAATATATATCACAATACAGGGGGGACGATACGATATATATCACAATACAGGGGGGACGATACGATATATATCATAAAATAGGAGAGAGGATACGATATATATCACAAAACAGGGGAGACGATACGATACATATCACAAAACAGGGGAGACGATACAATATATATCACAATACAGGGGAGACGATACGATATATATCACAATACAGGGGAGACGATACGATATATATCACAATACAGGAGAGACGATACGATATATATCACAAAACAGGGGAGACAATACGATATATATCACAAAACAGGGGAGACAATACGATCTATTTCACAATACAGGGGAGACGATACGATCTATATCACAATGCAGGGGAGACGATACGATCTATATCATAAAACAGGGGAGACGATACGATATATATCACAATATAGGGGAGATGATACAATATATATCACAATAAAGGGGAGACGATACGATATATATCACAATATAGGGGAGATGATACAATATATATCACAATACGGGGGGACGATGCGATATATATCACAATACAGGGGAGACGATACGATATATATCACAATACAGGGGAGACGATGCGATATATATCACAATACAGGGGAGATGATACGATATATATCACAATACAGGGGAGATGATTTGATTTATATCACAAAACAGGGGAGACGATACGATCTATATCACAATACAGGGGAGACGATACGATCTATATCACAATACAGGGGAGACGATACGATATATATCACAATATAGGGGAGATGATACAATATATATCACAATACAGGGGGGACGATGCGATATATATCACAATACAGGGGAGACAATACGATATATATCACAATACAGGGGAGATGATATGATATATATCACAATACAGGGGAGACAATACGATCTATATCACAAAACAGGGGAGACGATACGATATATATCACAATACAGGGGAGATGATACGATATATATCACAATACAGGGGAGATGATACGATATATATCACAATACAGGGGAGACGATTTGATATATATCACAAAACAGGGGAGACGATACGATATATATCACAAAACAGGGGAGACGATACAATATATATTACAATACAAGGGAGACGATACAATATATTTCACAATACAAGGCGACGATACGATATATATCACAATACAGGGGAGATGATACGATATATATCACAATACAGAGGAGACGATATGATATATATCACAATACAGGGGAGACGATACAATACATTTCACAAAACAGGGGAGACGATACAATATATATCACAAAACAGGGGAGACGATACGATCTACATCACAATACAGGGGAGCCATGTGATATATATCACAATACGGGGAGACGATACAATATATATCACAATACGGGGGAGACGATATGATATATATCACAATATGGGGGAGACGATACAATATATATCACAATACGGGGGAGATGATACGATATATATCACAATACAGGGGGGACGATGCAATATATATCACAATACAGGGGAGACGATACGATATATATCACAATAAAGGGGAGATGATACGATATATTTCACAATATAGGGGAGATGATACGATATATTTCACAATATAGGGGAGATGATATGATATATTACGATACTAAAAGCCAGCAGATATTTCCAATATTTAAGACTGAATTTCATCAGAAAATTCAGGCCAGATGCTTCCAAGACACATCAAGTGTTATTGCGAGATTTTCGTGTTCCATAAGAATGGAGGCGCTAAACTCTGCTGCCACCTAGCAGTCAGAGTTTAAATTGCACCACAAAAAAATACAATAAACATTTGCATGTTAATTCTTAATACAAAAATCAATACACTTCGCTTTTAAATACCGATTCAGTATCATAACACAAAATATTGCGATATTTCATTGATATTTTCTTACATTCCTGTTAGTGTTGTCAAAAGAACCGGTTCTTCGGTACCAACCCGGTACTACAAAAAATGTAAACGTCACAGTACCAAGATTTCGTTGGTACCGGTAGTACCGAGGACCCGTCTAAACCCGGATCCTTGATGCGCATGATTCGCGCATTTACTGGGCGCGTGCAATCGCTTCTAAAGCAATGCTGCAGAAAGCAGAGTGACGGCGAGCGGTTGACCAGCTGATGTGGTAAATAAAGTTCATTCACGGAGAACCCCCCCCCCCCCCCCCCCCCCCCGCTGTCACGGAGACCGACAGGAGAGACGCTTCGCTCCAGCAGCACTCCGGTCTCATGCTTTCTTGTATTTTTATTTCCAAAACTTGACAGAATGTCCCACAGACCCCTGAATTCCTCTGTCAGCGCTAGTCATCAGGAACGTCCTGACACGACGCTCACCTCCGCTGATCAGTGACGTAGGAGGTGAATTTAATGCGACATGACCGTTCAGACTAGTCGCTTTCAAAAAATTTGCATAGGTGTCAGAATCAGTACTACATAGAGTGTGGTGTGAAAACACCATCGTCTTTATTAACTATTTAAATCTCCTATACGTTTAATTAGGGTAACAAACAAACAAACAGGATGACATAAAGGTGTCTGTTCACAGACCGGAGTTTTTCTTTTTTTAATGATTGTAATGTGTATCCAAAAGATGAACAACAATGTATGGCTCAGTCAGTGTTTATGTCCTTAAAATCAGTTTGTCAACAAAGCTGTTCTAACTAGATGTTCTAGTCTGGATAACTAGCAGGTTTACAAAAATATATGAACAAAAACACATTTTGATTGAGTGCATTAAAAACATGTTATGATAGTAGTACAATAGTAATTCAGTTCATTTTTCTTATAGACAGCACTGATTCACAAAAGATATCATCTCAAAGCACTTTACAGGAAAATTAATGTTTTTATTGATAAATTTAGTCTAAATTAATTTTTTGTTTGGTACCGAAATTGGTACCGAGAACCGTGGATTTTCACTGGTACCGGTACCGAATACTGAAATTTTGGTACCGTGACAACACTAATTCCTGTATAATACCCTGTTCTCTGTTCTCATTGTTCCTGACTCTCCATTTCTGCCCGCAGCCCTTTTTTTTTCCCTATAATGGCAGAACTAGTTAGAGGACCCTGAGGGCCAAGCTGATCCCAGGATGAGCTCAGAAAAGGACTGTGTGCATTAATGCAGCAGGCGGCTCTGAAACACAAGCAGGGTGGAATATTTTAGCTCTGCATTAGGACAGAGACAAGAGCAAAAACACACAAACTTCAAAACAAATACAACAAAACTCTAAAAAAATAAAAGCACCACACGCAGTGTTTGGAAAAACCATCCTCTCACAAAGACACTGATTAAAATCACAGTGATAAATAAAACAAAATAAAGGAATGTTGAGAACTTCATCATTAGACGATTCTCAGCAAAACTGACTGTTGAGTAATACTAAATTTCAAACAACAGGAGATGGAACTTTACAAGTTTCTCAAACAATTTCTCAATCAGCCTTTTCAATGTAGGAATCTCAGGAGTTGAAGAGATGAGCGGTACAATGAATTTGGCAAAGTTAAGTAGTTATTTAAAATTAGCCACAGAGTTCTTATCACCCCTCATTTGTGGGGAAAGATGCAGGGTGCATTTTCCACATTAGGTTGACACCACGATGACAAAGCACGCCTATGAGTCACAAACATGATGCATTTACCGAGCACGCAAATGTAATCTTTGATTTAACCTGATCGTAGGCAGTGACATCAGGGTAATTCAAGTAGGGCTACTGCATGACGAGCACCCGCTCATCAAATCGAGTAAAAAGATACCACCAAAGGCTGTGTCACTGTGATAAAGTCATCACCAATTTATTTATGCCAAAAAAAGAAACAAAATAATGAAGCAAAGACATTAAAATAATACACAAATAATAGTGGTTGTTTTCTTGGGTTTAACTAAGGTTTAGGTTAGCCTTAATCATAATCCAAGGAGATCATGGCTGATAATTCTCACCCACTATAGCCCTAAGTTGGTTTTTGGGTGAGAATTTTCATCAAATCATTTAGAAAAATCATGGCTAGAAATCACATTTAAGGCATTTATAACATAAAACGTATCACCCCTGTTGGGTACTTCTGTTTAGGAACAGCCATATTTTTAGAATTAGATTTATTTCTTATCTGTGGGTATTTAAAAAAAATTAAAAGTCTAAAGGTTCAAGAGAATTTTGATTTAACAATCTTTGATTCTCACTGGTGGCTCAGGCTTCTCAGGTGTGATGTTAATGCTTTAGTCTTTAGTTAACGGGAAAAAAGAAAAAGACTTTATGTGTTTTGCATTTTGACTCAGGAAGTTAGCAAACCACAGCTGTTGCATGAGACGCGTGAGTTTCCGGTGACAAGACGGGGGAAAGACGATTGCTTCAAACTCAAGAAGCACGCTCAGAATAGTTACAGTGACTTCTAGGTCAAAGGGTTCTTACACAAAAACAAAATCCACTTAAAACTCAAAAAGGGACCACTATTTGAAGATCAATTATAGGTGTGCAAACATTTATATTTTTTAATATTCTGATGGCAGATGTGTTTCAGACAGAAAATGCCAATTTAATAAACTAGGAATTGAGCGCAAGATGAATCAATGCAACACTGGTCTTTGCTGAACTTGAACTATGCATGTTGCCCTATTCAGTGCAGATGGTTGAGCTTGTTCTGAATTAATGATCCAGAGGTGCTGGAGAGTAGTCTGGTAGTAAAAGCCCTTCAGGCGAGTTTCCCCTGCAAGGCAAATGAGGTGATGGGTTCATCTATCCATCTTGCTTAAATGAGAAAAAGACGACAATACAGCGAGGAATCTGATGTCTAAATGAGGTGGCTTTCTCTGTTTGCATCTGGTGCTGTGCAACGTACGCACGTGTGTGTGTGTGTGTGTGGTATTGGCTGAGTCATTAGTGATTCCCAGCAGTATTGTAGAGAACAAATGTGCAGGATCCTCTGACATTTGCCTCTTTGCAAAAATGGCTCTGAATCAATGAAACTCCACTAAAATCCTCAAAACAAAGAAAATAAATCAACAAATAAAATGTTAAACTCTTTCATTGTCTCTGAAAAAGCCAATGGTTGACCACTTTGGTGCCATTTATTTGTAAAAAGAGAAAAAACTTTCTAAATTTATCTGGTAAAGGTGTAACCAATGCTATGTTTAACCCTTGGAGGTCCCTTAAAAAAAGCGACATTGGGAACCCTTTGCACAAAAAATGTCCTTGATAAAAAGGTCTAATTACAATTATATGTTTCATAAGACAGATTTTTTTTACACAGATTCCATCCTTGGCTTCAGCACTCACATAACATAATAAAATATTTGTGTTTTTTAGATTTAACCCCTTAAATGTCAGGTTTTATAAAAAAAAATCTGCATTGTAAAAAAACACTACCTGCACAAAAAAATGCATGAGGGACCTTTAAGGGTTAATGTTGATTTCTCATCATTTTTTAGGAAGACGTGATGTATTCCAGTCCTTTTATAGCTCCAGAAACTCCAATGACTCCAGAACAAGCCATCAAGAGACTGAGAGACATCAGACACTAGCACAAAGCAATGATAATGGATTACTGATATGGTTCTCAAAACAACATCTTCTGATCTACTGCACACTACTGAACAGTCCTATTCAGTGTGTTTAAAACTCTTGCAAGTCCATCAAACTCCATTATACACACAAAAAATTTAAATGTAGTAAAAGTAAATATTATAATTTTTAAAGGAATTTGAGTGGCTCTATTCAGTAATGTCACCTGCAATTTATCATTCATATAAAAAAGATTTTCAAAAACCCCAAAGAGAATAGAAATAGTGCTGAAATCTAAACTAAACAACTTACACTATCATCTTTCTCTTGGATGGATGTTTAAAGTCAAGGGAAATGATTTAAACAGATTCCAGCAGAAGTCACCAAAACCAGCCTCTGTAAAATGTAACTGTCATGAATAAAAACTTTGAGCAGTTTGTTGTAGTTCCCATGATGCATCTTGTTACCTCTGTTTGCCCTGTTCCTATCTGGCAGCCACAGTGACAGCAGACAGTGAAAGCATGTATGTGAAAACATCAAAACGACCTGCTTTCCTCAACGCCGCTTTCTGAACAACAGGTGTCTGAACCAAGGGTGAATTATCTGTACGGTTATCAACACACACACCCACTGACACACATTTTTGCCTTGCTAAACTTGTGAAGATCATTCATTGACCTGCATTCATTTTAGTGTCTGCATTATGCCTAACCCTTATCCTAACCTAACCTTCCCACTGGATGCGTAAGCGACTTGTAATGTAATATACGTGTTTAATCCAAGAACTCCCCTTTAGAGAATTTCAGAAACGAAACAAAAGCAAAAAAATTTCACGAAGCTGGTCCCGTGAGGTCAAGAAATCACAAAAGAATTGTAATACCACGCGTGATTTTGGAAGTTCACATGATAACAAGCAAGGAGACAGATGGCAACATGTATCTAAAAAGGTCTGTGGTTTATTTTTTGTTTTGTTTACGATAGCTATGGAGGTTTCACAGGAAATGACAAACGTTTATTTTTTAATATTTTAACAACTGGAAATATGCATGTGACCTTTATTTTGAAAGTTTCGGGATGTTTTACACTGCTTTCGAGTTTGACTTCCTGTCTGACCTGATCTGAACTTGAAACTCTGAAAGCGTATTATGTAAAAAATAGTCTCGGAACGTAGACAACGCGTCCCCACCCTTCTAGGAAGCGTCCAAAACGTGACGCTTTGCAGCTGAAGCGGTTAATTGCTGGGAAGTTAGCTTCGCGACGCTTACGCGTCCGGTAGAAAGGAGGGGTAGTCCCAACCCTAACATCCTATACCTAATTATAAACATAATTCATAACAACCATACCTCTAAAACCAACGAGTAGACGATGAAAACATGTGAGGACAAGGCAAAATGTCCTCACTTTACAGACAGACTTGCTTTTACTGTCATTCAACAAACACACCATTGGCGTACCTATCAAACGAAATATAATTGCTAGGTCCACAGTACAAGTATACAGTAACTTCATAGAGGAAAATTAAAAGTTGGTCTTCACATATATGTTTATCCATGCCCACACACACCAGACATGTCAATGAAAAAGCAGAGCTTTATTATTTACAGCTTCCTACCTTGTTGACATAATTCTGAGGGTTATGACACCACCAAGCACAGAAAACAAGCAACAAAAGAAGAAGAGAGACAGGATACAGTCAACACAGGAAACAGGCAAACACCATGTCTAAACATATGAAACTGAAAAGAGCATGGGCCAACGGGTTGTGATATGAACAAACAAGTCAAGGGTCCAACTCGTGTCACAGCACAATAATCACTTGTGACATTGATGTTATTTTAAACGTGTTATAAGCTCCTCCTGCTTTCCAACTTGGCTCACGTTTAATCCCAAACCCTCTTACTAATTCTCTTTATTTTCAGGACGTTTGTCTTCATTTTGCTTCCTTTGCAGCTCCAGCTCATTGCCGCGGATCTGCTTTTACATATTAAAATGCAGTCCGGGACCAGAATGTGGTGGGATTTGGTGTTGCTGAAGGCTAGAAATGTAATTTTAAAAAGTGGAACAATCACCAAGAGACTGCAGAGGCAGGTAGGGTCGACAGAGGACACTTTTAAGCTCTCCATTAAGCCCCTTTGCAACGCCCCAGGGAGCTTTGTGGACGCGGGGAAAAGTGTGAGTAGCAATATGCAGCTGCTTCTGTGTGAAAGCATTTGTGTGTATGTGTGCACGTGCAAGTGTGTGTTTGTGGCAAAGTGTGTGTTCTGATGATTAGCTGAAACTGTAACTGACACAATGTTGGCCCTGGTGATGCTATCAGAGGGAGGGAAACTCGGCATAGCATCAGGGACATACTGTACACAGTTTGAGTACTTTTCTTATGCAGGAATTGTTAACGAAATACAAAACTGCTGGTATCAGTCGGCCTTCAGAGAAACCTTGACAATGAACACAATTCCACATTTATTATACCAAGCATTAGTGGCCTGATAATGGTGACAATCACAAGAAAAGCTCAGCATCATCACTGAAGAAAAACGTTCAACAAGTGTTCTCTGTTTTGACAAACAATCCTTTGTATCCTTCAAGTAAAAGTGAGAAATGAGATATGTCTGACTCATTTAAAGGTCTACCAGCATTTAAAGGAAAACTCAGAAAAGCTCAAGAGAACGTCAAATGTTTCAAAGATCTACTGTTAGAAGGTCTAAGTTGTAGTAGTATGTCTATTCTTACCGTGCTGTAGCCGGCGGGTTCTTGTCCGTCGGTGATAAGTACCCGCTCTCCTTTGGGGTTTACCCTCCTAAACCGCCGTCTGGACCGCCTTTCGGACCCCTCTCTCAGTAGGAAGCTGTCGTCCCCCTCGCTGCCGTTTTCCACCTGCAATACACAGCCGACACCCTCCTCAGAATGGAAAGGTCTTTTGGATTTGCACCCGCAATCCTCCGGAACGGGAGGACAGCTATATGACCGGTCCACACAGTTTGAGACTTGAGAGCACGGCTCAGAGCAGCTGCGCTTCAGTTGTTCCGATTTTTGGATCGTAGGAACCACATCTAGATTTGCAAAATCCACGTTGTCATTTTCTGGTTTCTGACTCCCATAATCCACGTTTTGGGTCTGATGATCTGGGCTGCTATCCTTGAATGCATTTCCTTCCTTTATACGTGGCTCTTCTCCGTGTCCGGGAGCTTCTGGGATGTGGCCCTGCTCTTCTGCTGGCTCCTGGTTGAACATCCAGTTCTTCCAGAGCGCAGAGAGCCGGTGCCAACGGAGCACACTCATCCGGACTCACGGACGGGATCAGAAAACCACATAAAAGCAGGAAATACCACAAGGGAGGGGGTACAAAAAAACAATGAGAAAACACTTCTATGCAGGCGATGAATGAAAGTGTTCGGTCTGAAAGTTTTAATAGAAAAATCCAGAGGGATCCCTCGATGTTACATCCTCATGGGGAATAATCCAGAATAACAGAAAAGTTCCTTTAAAAAGTGATCCGTCTGTTTTTGGTACAAACTTGGCGAGAAAAGTCAGACCGGAGAGTTCAAGGCAGAGTTCAGCTGCTCAACATGTGGTATACTGACAGACTGACTCACATGCTCGCCTTGTATCGTTGTCTGACACACACACAAACACACACACACACACACTGAGCATACACTCAGCCCACAGCTTCCTCCAGGAAGCCGTAAATACACAAATATCCTCAGCAGGCAGAAAAAGACGGCTCAGAGCACAGATTCCGGCCATACAATTCATTCCCTGAAGACTTTTTGTGCTGGTTGGTTGTTGAAGGAAGTATTTATTTTCTTCTCCGTTACATAACAAGTTAATAACTCGATTATGTCAGTAAGAACTAAAAAAAAGTTACTAAGCCTACAGCTTTGATTTTTCACCACACTTTGTTTTTTACGTTTTCTTTTTTAATGCATACTTAGTTTTTAATTTTTTTGTAACATTTTCAAATAGCATGAAGAAAGGTCTATCTAAGATCTGATCTTATTAGATAGACAACTTTTGTTGTTTAGAATTTGCCTTTTAAATTATTCAATACATGTGATTCCAGTCAATTGTAATTTAAGTGGATTTGAATGCAAAACTTAACAGTTTCAATTCAAAATGTAAATATAAATAATTTAACTCAATTGGGTTTAAATTGGTCCAGTTTGCTGTCGGTGCCCAAAGATGAATTTTGTTATGAATTTATGCTACATTCACTACATAAAGTGTTTCTAGCAGAATTAGCGATAGTGCTTCTAATCATATTTCAGTGTACTTGCTTGGTGCCATCTTTGCCATGAATGCCAGTTGACCGCCAACAGTTTTATGGCTCTGGTATGCCACTAAGGTCCAAAATGCCCAAATGTCAAACGTGTGGCCATTTGTGGCCCTCCAAATTATTATGTGCAGCCCCTAATTGCATTCCAATAAAAGTGGACTTTTTTCCCAGCAGGCTACTGATCTAAATTAAACCGATCTATCAGCCCCGATCTCAGTTTTTCCTCAAGAACGGTGATCGACCAAAAACTGCAATCGGTGCACCCCTAGTTACGGTTAAATTGCTATAGAATAAGTTTTTTTTGGAAAACGTGTGTCAAAACAGGTACAAAATTTTTGTTTTCAAAATTAGAAAAATGAAAGTCTAAAGGAAAAAATATGATTTTGTAGTTCAAACAGCAATTCTATTATGTTAATTTATATTTGAGAACATTACCTCATGTCCAGTTGAAACTGGTATTGTTTCATGAATATTCATATTGGTTTGCTCAATAAAAGGAAATTGAAACATTGACATAATTTGCTTTTAGCTAAGATAAAATTGGTATCGGCAAACAATTTTTTTCTCAAGATCAGTGATTGGCCAAAAACTGCAATTGGTGCACCCCTATAAACACTTTTTTACATTTTATGTTCAGTTTTACTAATATAAAGCCCATTTTGAGCAATACATTTCTTAAATCACCATAAAACTGCTTTTTTTATTATGAATTTGAAACAAAAATCAAACTTGAGTGCAATAAAAGCTTCCTAAGGTGCTTTGCTAGTCTGTGAAGCATCTAAATGTCAGGCAGAATTGTGTTTTCTACATCCTAATGTCTTCTAAATGTGTCAAACTTGAATCTAAGGACAATAAAAACTAAGGAAGCTAGTTGGATTAAGGGAAGTATTATTGGAAACTAATAAATAGCAAACTAAGAAAAAATAATTTAAATCCTGCATAAGTGTTGCATTAATAGTGAAAAGTGTAATTTTTTCTTAGATTTAACCCTGACCTTCGTCTTTCTTCTTCCATTTTTTTTCAGGCCCTCCTCATTTCTTGTCCTGAACACTTTAAATATTCCTTCTCTTTTCATTTTTTCTTTAACTCGCTTACCATTTTTTACATTTATTTTTTAACATTATGTGAAACGTTTGAGGATATTCATCATAATCCCTTTTGCTCCAAATAAAGCCTTTGTTTGTTAGATTCTTTTAAGTGCATGTCTGATAATAAACTTCAGTTCTTTGATTTTTTTCCCCTTAAGCTGACAATGTGATAGGGGCACTCAGTGCTGTAGATTAAGCTTCTGTCACAGTGAATTTACACCATAAACAAGTTCTTTGTTGGGAACTGTGGCATATTGTCTCCTTAGGTCAGTCATGTGCATTCGTACGCCTCTTATGTAAGGACTCATGATGGGGTCACTGTGTTGTGCTAAACCATCGGGAGTTACGACAAATTTGCTAATCGATAAGAAGAAAGAGAGAAACAAGATCAACGATTTTCTGTCACGGCTAAAATGGAACTCAGTAACAGCTATAAGTAAAAAAAAAAAACAATATTTGAGACGAGAGTGTTTTTGCTACAATACACACCAGCTCCAACACTGTGTGATTTAGGAGCAGCGGTCTTTGAAACAACTGAGTGAGGAACATTTCACTATAACAGCTGGAAAGGAGGTGGGTATTTGTATCGACTCCCTTCACAGACAAAAATGTCATCTTGTTTTTAATGAGCCTCGTGAGACAGATGGCCTGAAGGTTAGCAGACAAAAAACCGTAGAGGTTAGATTGTGACACACTTCAATGTTTACTCTACATTTTTGTTCCATCTAGATCTAAGCCCCATCTGTGGCCACAAGAAAACTGACCAAATTTCCTGTTTTCTACAGAAACGTAGGTGACTGACTTCACGTACTCATCTGTCCGTTTACATTCCTCTCCATCTGATAGTTGTCTAGTCAGCGTGCGTCACCTAACATTTTATTCAGATTTTTTTTATATTCCCGTCTTGAATTCTTTCCCATCCGTTCCCAACATGTCCACATAGAAACATTGTAAGCCTGTGAATGTCGCTCTTGTCCATCCTGTGACCAGAGTCTTGACGACAGCCACGGATCACATTCCCTCAGCTATTCCCATGGCCCCAATTTGCTGATTGGCTGCAGTACAGCATGACTAGACCACAGTTCTCCTGCTCTTGTGTGTTTATGCACTCATTAAGCAGTGTGTAACTGCACCCATGCTTGTGTGCATTTGAGTTGCATTGTTGCTTCTTAGCATTTTCTCCAATAAAGCCCCTTTTTTTGGGGGAATGTTCACAGAAAGATGTTGAATACTCATATGTTAATACATTTGCAGTAGTCTCTAGTAGTAATGAATGTTTTGTAAGTTGTACTCTGGGGAAAAAAGCTCCGATGCGCCTGTTTCAGAACGAAGAACTGAGCCGGAGGAGAAAGTAGCTTCGGACTATAGAGGGTCGACCGATGTTGGTTTTTCTGTTGCCGATGGCCGATATGCACTGTCAATTTTTTGGGCTGATTTTCATGGTTGATACATAGATGTTTTCCACTTTATTTGCATGCAAAAATGTCACCAATAACATCAGTTGCACAAAATGTCTGAAGCTGAATCAGTTTTTGAACACTGAATTTAACAAACAACCATTACAATTGAAATCTGTAACAGCACCAGGCTGCCCGAGAATGTGCCTGACCTTAAATCGGCTTTACAAAGGAGGTGTATCGGCCAATGCCGATATATAAAAAAATGGTAAATATCAGCTACTGATATATCGGTCTACCCTACTTCAGACCCCACAAGATTGCAGGGGGTCCCCACAATTTGGTCTATCCTGAGGTTGTGAGGTAACCAAGAATATATTTGGGAAAATTACATATAATAAAATCCCAAAACAACACCCAATAGTATAATCAAACCTTTGTATAACTCTGAATAACTTCATAAAGTGTGTAATTAATCACTTTTAATGTGTATATGTGGGTAGGAGTTGGGGTTGGGGGTCGCTGGCTTATCTTGGACACAGGCAAGGGGGACCACAATCACCTTTACATGCAAATACTTGGAGATAAGACTATGCATTGCCATGTGCAGATGCAGAAAAGAAGCATCTTATTTTCTTATTTGTTTGTGCTACAAACATCTTTTCATTTTACCTGGAGACACTGAATGATTCTAATTCATTCAATCCTGTTTTAATTCTGCACCAATAAAAACTTGTTTTATAACTGAAATGACTCCATATTTTGCTTCCAGTGATAAATTAGCTGCTTAACTCTCCTGCAAAACCCTCATTTCTAACTCTAACAGAATCACACAAACCTTAGAGACGGTCATCAGCACGGCACTCTTTTACTGCTTCAATAGCTTCTGAATATGCCCAGAGGGCCCGTTTAGGATTAGATGTCTTGCTGAAAAAGCACCTCACTATTATGAAACCTCGTTCACTGTGGAACTTTTTCAGAGGAACCTGGGAATCTGACGTCCCTGGAACAACGCGGGTGAGGGTGTGAGCATCCTTCAGAAGTGCTGTCGGGTCTCAAGGCTGCTCCAACATCCGAACGGGTTTTAATGGCAAAGAACGCAACCACTGAACTGTCTCGTCACAAGACAACAGCCTTGCAGGTTGTGTAACAGATTAGAGGAGATAACGAGAGGCACTTGGAGAAGCAGAGAAAAGAGACCTGGCTCACGGCTCCACTTTTAGTCTGGATCTTTAAATCTGTCAGTTAGAAGAAAAGGGACGTTTAGTTCTTGTCCGTTTCCTGGCACATCTCGTTTCAGCAGTTGATTAAAAGAGGCTGTTAGTTTGTACCTTATTTTTCTACGTCTGCACCTACCTTTAAGCTCTTTTCATTTTCTCTGCTTTACATTTTTCATCCTCCGTCTTTTCCTGTTTTTTGGGGGCGGGGGTTGCTTTTTACATTTTTACTGTTTTCAGGCGTGTTTCTATTGTCGGAACTTCAGGGTAAATTCTAGGAGGGGGAAACTGACCGGGAGATAAGGTTGTCCGGTCCTCTCAGCTGTTGTGTCTCTATACAAATTCAGCCCTTTCAGGACTTTGCACATACGTCAGATAATCGCGACTGCTTCGGCAGTGAGTGATGTCACTGATCAGCACCAAAAAGCATCCACAGTAACATTAATGACAGTAAAAGTTTTATTCTGTCGAAGTACAGCATCCATTCAGAGGATGACAGCAGCTACATGACGTAAAATGTGGCGTTCAATGACTAGAAGAAGCTCAGTTTTTTACAGCGCCCTGAGACAACAAAGCCCCGTGAATTACGTTGATGTGAGGGAATTCTGCTGTGTTTTTTTCGGCATTGGGAGTTCAGTAACGTGGTTTTAAAGCAGCGCGATCGGTGCTTACTTTCTTTTGCGTCCATTCTGCTTCACAAGCAACTCTTCTATGCCGGTCGTTGTGGACGACGTCTGCTGATGTAATTTCCTCCTGAGTTACAACCAATCACATGAGTTAACCAAACATTTCGCTCATCTACTCCACCGGACCATTCCAAGTACCTACTCCTGTTCAGGTACTCCGAAAGTACCTGAAAATGACCCGTTCGGCCAGCCTGGTGAAGTGGAGACACGCGCATTCCGGGAAGTTCCGGTAAACTTACCCTGAAGTTCCGACAACGGAAACACGCCTTTTGTTTCTTTTCTTTCTCTCCTTTCAACATTCAGTTCTGATCTAATTTTAGAGTTCATTGTGCAGAAGGTATTTGGATTTAGTTAACTTTTTCCCTACAGTGACCGCTCACTATGATTTATAAATTGATTTTAAATTACAATATTGGCTGATTTAGGCTTTTACTGTGGACTTTGCATTGGTATATAAAAAACAAAATTAAACCATTTTTTGAGTTACATGTTTTTTTATATAAACATCATATGAGTCCCTAATTTACTTTATCTCAAGGACTTAAAATGAAGAAAAGTGATAGCACTCCTGGGCTCATGGCATAACAAGGAAAACTTTTGTGTAAATGCGACAAATTATATATCGGAAATTTTAAAGAACAAATTATTTTAGCAGCAACTTCCTGACAAATATGAGCCTTTTACAGCCCATCAGACATGACTTTTACGCATTAATCCTAATCCAGTTGAGTAAAAACCATCCAGACGTCTAAGAGACATTCTGGTTGTATCTGTTTTTTAACTCTAAAGGAAACATGATTTCCTGTAAATGAGGATACTTCTCCCATTTGAGAATAAGAATACTTTCATTATTGTTTAAGTGGCACTGAAAGGAAAAGTGACATTTTCATAGTTTACATGCAAGTCTTACACTTTGTTGCCTCAGTTTTAGGTTTAGTCCATCTAATGATAAAGTTTCATCACTTTCCCCCCACTACAGTAACAACAGCTCATTTTATAGATAAAATAACAGAAATTTTAAAGGTTTCTTCAAAATACATCTGCATAAAAGCATTCCCATTACTAGGAAATAACTACGTTTTTGATCATTTAAAAGAAGAAATGTAGAACTTCCAAAAATGTCTACAAAGCTCAATAACAGCTTTGCACACATGCGAGTAGTAAGTAAGTAAGAAAGTAGTGGTGTGTGTATTGTGTATTATCGTGGAGATAACGCGATAAATTGAAATAAAAAAAAAGTCAGATGATATTTGCAATTTTTAGGACCGAATTTAATATAAAAACTCAGGCCAGACGCTTCCGAGACTCATCCAGAGTTAGAGATCTCGTTCCATCAGAATGAAGGTGGTAGAAGCTGCTGCCACCTAGCAGTTGGAGTTTAAATTGCAACACGTGAAAGAAACACAGTAAATGTTTTCATGTAAATTCTGAATAAAAAAATCAATATGCTGTTTCTAAATATTGATTCAGTATCATAGCACAAAATATTGCAATATTTTAGTGTATCGATATTTTCTTACATCCCTAGATGCAAGGGGCTAGCATCCAGTATCTCTGGCACATTAACATTTTATGACCACTTAGCTGGAGGGGAAAAATTATGCAACAATTTCTTCAATTTCTTATTACTTTTCTAGCTATTATAACCAAAATTTTATGCTGTACATTTTTTTCCTCTCTAAGGTAGCCAATCAGATCTAACTAGAAGAGACATCTGGTAAACTCAAACTATTGCCAAGGTTTTATTTCTGCAAAAAAGATTTAACGGGAAGTTGTGACTTGTTTCCTGTTTTAATATAAAAAGCAAAATAGAGACAAGAAAGCAAATAATGTAACTAAATGCAACATTACAAAGAGCCTCCTGAAGAAAACGTCCAAAAAATGCATCAATATTTTCTCAAAGACTTTGGCATTATTGCAGATTGGAAAGAAAGAATGGGGAGAGGGAGCAACGTAAAAGTGAGCAAAAGAGGTACAGAAGTGGAATAAAGTGGGTAAATGAATAAAACATCAAATAAAGATGAAAAACAGGAGTGATTTCAAAGGGCGTAGAAGGGAACTGGAGAAAAAATGGAAGGCAGTCTGGGAACAAGTACAAGTCTAGAACCAGAGAGGAATAAAGCATGCTAACTCACCACAATCATTTCTGAGGGCTCCAAAGTGATGCATTCACAGCCGCGCCTGCCCCCCAGCTGCCTGCCAAAACTGCAAAGGGAGTGCACAAAGACAAAAAAAAATACATCAGCATAAAAAACAAAACAAAAACATACCCAAAGAAGGAATGAGGCGGTTCGCTCACAATGATAGCAGAGACAGATGCATTTAATCACAGCCGCCCACCCACGGAAAAGCACCAACAGTACAGGCCTTTAAATTACAATAATTGGCCAAATCATTGAGCTGGACAAGCATTAAATGTAACCTGATACTGAGTCTAGAAATGTCTTTAAGTACAGGAAAAGGAACAGCTGTTCAGGGTGAAGAGTATATATATATATATATATATATATATATATATATATATATATATATATATATATAGTATGAGTTGGTTTGCAGACATCACACGTTTTACTGCAGCAGGCTGAGTAAAATAACATAAAAAGTTCATTGGCATCAAAAATGCAGCTTATTGGATTTTATCTTTTAGAAAAAGAGGCCCAAGTTAGAGCAAGGTCTGCTAAATGAAAGAGATTTAAAGAACTAAGAGCCATTCTGAATTCAGTACAAAGTTTCCCTCTTTAAACAGCTTCATCAGATCAGAACTGCATGATATGGTGGTTGGATGTCACCATAGGGCATTAACAGATATTCACTGTGGATCAGTAAACATAAAGAATCATTTATACAGGCACAAGCTTACAGTATTTCTCTGTTGCTCTTAAAAATACTTCAAAGCTTTGTGTATTTTTTAGGGAAGCACGATATAGCGGCATCAATGTCAGTATACGTCGATGTTAGTCATTTTTAGCATATCGGTATCGGTCCAATAGGTAAAATTGGGCTGATATTAAAGGGGACCTAGAATGTAAACCAACATTTTCCTTGTTGTTGAATAAGACAGCTTGGGTGGTCAATAGTAGCATGCCAAAAAGTCAAAGCCGTGTGTGACCTATTTTTTATGTAAATTAGAAAGTTGAAAAAGGCGAGAGAAAACCTCCTGTTCTGAGAAAGCCTTCCTTAACACGTCATAAGGGGGAGCCACGCCTCTTCAAACCTGCATGTGTCTGAGGCCTTCTGGGGAAACCAACCAATCAGCATGTCCTGGCCGAGTGGGATGGGTCAACAGCTCATTTCACTGAAGGCCTGAATAAGGGTTTAGAATGGCCTGTATCAGGGCTCCTGGGACAGATGAAAGCCAAAAAAAAATTCTTATGCTTTTTGGAGGCTCAAAGCTCTGTTTTAGATTGTTGATTAATTGCATTCTAGGACACCTTTAACAACCAATATATATTTCCATCTAGATGCAGTTTGTGTGTTTGGGAAAGAAAGGGGATGGTCGTGCAGTAATTAGCCTTTTGCCGGCCCCGCCCCAGAACGGCTATTGTCCAATCACACATCATAGCAAACGTTACAATCCAACAACTCCAAACAAAATGATGAAGCTAAGCCTAATTTACTACTAAGCATTAGCCTCGATAGTAGTCGTGTCTCCTTCGTTTCCCTTCAGAACCTCCTCATTGAGCTGAACCAGCAACAGCCAAGCATGAGTGCTCCCCCCGCCGTGGCTGGGCGGAGGTCCGCCTCCCAGACTATCCAAGACCCTTTTAGATAAGACACACCGTGCCAGCAAATTAGCGTAATATTACCTCAACCGTGTGTCTTATAAATGCACATTAAGCCTATTGGCGCAACAGCGGGTGGTGTCATGATCACGTGATGAATTAATGCCGAGCTCCGGCCGGGAACTAATAATGAAAGTAAACACGGGCATAAAAAGTTACATTTTATAAACAGACTCAGCTAAGATGATAGCGATGCAGAGCGCCGGCAGCTTTTCTCCGTTAGAGCTGCCTGCAGCTCAGATCATCTGACAGCTCACAAGGACACCGCATCGCCGCCACCGCTCCTCGGATCCACGCATCCCCGGACGCCGGACCTTCTCCCGAAACTCCCAACTCCTTGTTCCCTGCTACACTTCGCTCCGCGGAGCCGACACTAATATATCCCTCCACTGCATACTGTAACCCTTTTGCCTCGATCTGGGTGATATTGAGGAGGAATAGCTCCAAAAAATGTCGCTGACACGCATCTGTCTACTTCTTTCCATCGCGGAAATCTGCGGAGCTGCAGAATTTGATCCACTTATTGTCGGAGTTGGCAACAGTAACTAAGGGGGCGGGGCTCGGCGAAAGGTCAATTGTAGATGTGCATGTGTATTTATTTATTTATAATATTTATACATACTAGGAATGTAAGAAAATATCAATAAACTGAAAAAAACGCAATATTTTGTGTTATGATACTGAATTGCTATGTAAAAGCAGTGTATTGAAGAATTTACATGCCAACCTTTACTGTGTGCAATTCCAACTCCGACTGCTAGGTGGCAGCAGTTTTTACCGCCTTCATTCTGGCAGGACAACGAGATCTCGCGACAACACCGGATGTGTCTAGAATGCATCTGGGCTGAGTTTTCCAATTAAGTTCAATCCTAAAAATCGCAAATATTTTCTGGCTTTTAGTATCGCAATATATCGTCTCTCCTATATTGTGATATATATCATAGTCAGATTAGTGCCAGTACACACCTCTAATACATAGAATTCTATTAATAATTTAATGCTAGTAAATATTGTTTATCGGTTAGAACAGCAATATGAGTATCGGATATTGACATCAACCCACATTTTCATATCGCTGCATCTCTAGTACTGGGCAGGCGGGTGGCGGGGGTGTGTGGGTAAGGATCCCAAACTCAGGAGTATTTTGAATGGATTTCAAATTTTGAGGCATTTCGTGACAACTTATGAAAAATGCCTCCCACTGTGAACAGCAGTGTTTATAAACTCGTGTCTCTGTGGTTTCTGCGAGCCGTGGAGAAAGTGTGTGTTCTGTCAGAACAGCTCAATCGGGGGGTGTGGTGAATCCTGGAAACACATTGAGCTGCCAACATGTCTCGCTCCTTTTGGCAAGTGAAAAGTGGTGATTCAGCTTTATTTAAGGACTGCTGTTTTTTGGGAGAAACCCCAACTCTGATTTTTCTCATCCGATGTTTTTAAAACAGTGTTAGTGTCTCCCTGATCTACATCTTTGTTTTCTATGCCTCTATACTTCTGTTGTTTCCTGCTTTTTTTTCCCTTTAAGCTCTCAATTTCTTCTATTTTTCAATATATCTGTTTCTTCTAACTTACATAAATCCATTCATCGCAGGCATATTTTCCCCAAATTGTCCCATACTTCTCTCAGTATGTCCCGTCTATTGCATTTCTCCCTTTTGCATCCAATTGTATTTGTTGTCCTTCATTCTCTGCACATCTCATTCTACATTCTCTTTAATCCTGTCCTTTCCTCCTCTACTGCTGGTTATTTCCTGAGTAAAAAGTAGAAAAAAAAACTTTTGTCTCATCTTGAATTGCAGTCCCAGATCGAGGCAGACATTACTCAACATCATGATTTAGGTCTCTGATGCAAGTCTGTCTTCATAATGAGCTCTAATGACAGAAACAATGATGAAAGTGCTCTTTACACATTTCTCCGTTTGTCCTCTGGCAAATATTCCAGGAAATGATAAAAGGTTGTGAAAAGGATGCAAAAATCAAAGCCCCTGTGAGACCCACTGAAGGAGGAATTGATCCATATCCACTGGATTCAGATAAACAGAGATGTGCACAAATTCTTCTTTATATAATGCTTTCCTTTTTGAAAACCATTTTAACACAGAAGAACATAAAAGATCAAAGCAGGCTAAATGCTTTCAGGATATGCTCGTTGCATTTTATGAACTTTATCTTCTGACACTATCTTATTGTTAAAGAATTCAGCTGTTTTCTTGTCGGTGAGGTCACATGCCAGAGTCAGCTGCAGAAAACATTCCTTAAAAGAGCAAAGGATTTCCTGGAATCCGCCAATGACCCCTCAGGGTGCAAGATGACATGAAACTCCTCAAACTGTCCCACACCTTAAAATTCCTTAAAAGGTTATCTTACATTCTTGAGCTTCAGAAGTCACTCAACCTAGGCCTGTAGTGATAAAACAAACAATAAATGATTATAGTTATAGAAAATCCAAGCAGAACATGAACATTAGAGTTCCCCAGAGGGGAATTCAGTCAGCTAGGCTCTTTGGGAGCTCTCCACCTGGTGGTCAGCCTGACTCTGACAGATCTCTCTACACTCCACTGAGGCGAGACGCCTGCTCCTGCCAAGGTTGTGTCTTCAGTCTATACGCAGGGGGGTGAGACGGTCCGTGTAAAGACACAATGGAGACATGCAGTATTCCATTCATAAATAACCTTCAGCAGAAGTGAGGTTTTTAAGATTTGTTTCCTGTATGCATCCTGCGCGTGTAATCACTTTTGCTTTTTGCGTCATCATTTCTTGTCTCTACTGAATGACAGCAAGAAAATTCAGCAACCTTGATTCAGCTGTTGGTGACAAACGGTGTGTGTGCACACAAACGATGCTGCTGCTCTAACTGAACTGAAATGTGATGCCTGTCTGTCAGCAGGTCTGAATCCATCGTCCACAAGCGGAAAACCTCTAAAACCACAACACGACTAAAACAACAGTTTTTTGTTCAACGAGACAAATGTAGGGTTACAGTTTCATAAAACAACAAAAGAAGAGAAATTGTCAGAACACTCAAAAAAAATTTAAGTTTAATGAAAGATACAGTCATATCTTTAACAAACTGTATGCCCAGCTTAGATTTTTTTAAATTATTACATTTTTCTTATTTCTTTTTGTGCTAAATTATGGTGAATCTGTGATTTTCTGTATGTATTTGGAAAATTTAAGCAAACAATCTCCAAGGTAGCTAGCTTATATAATTTGCCAACTGGTATGTAGAGAATAGATTAAACTAATCATGTACGAGTGTATGACCACTAGGTAGTATAAAGCTAAAAGTTGAATTTTAAGCTACAATCAATGAATAAATAAAATAATTCATCCAGTTTTTTTGTTTTAGCTTTCATGTTTAAAACAATGAATCATAGCTAGAAACAGGAACTGCTTTTAATACGCAACAATGGGAAGTTTTAAAGTCAGACACCAACTTCCCACATTCTGTAAAAACGTTGAGTAGTATTCCACGAAGCAAGGAGGCTGGAGCTCTCAGGTGAGTATTTATTAGACGCAAATAAAAACTACTACTAACGTTTCAACACCACATGGTAAATCTGATGAAGACACATATGGTGTGGAGTAGTTTTTATTTATGTCTAATAAATAATCACCGGAGTGCTCCAGCTCTCTTGCTTCATATTGATTGTCCACCAGCTGTAGAGCACCAGCTTGAGAGTGGATGAGTGGATAGACAAGCTAACAGCTAGTCACCGTGAGGTCAGTAACAAAAGTTGATTACTGCCATCTTAAAACATCTATAATATTATTACACAAATATCAGATCATGCCAACCCAATTTTTATACCCCCATAAACAGCCAAAGGGTTAATTACATAAATATTCCAGCAGAAAGAGATATTATGGAATTTCCGTGAACATGCTACAAATAGCTAGCTATTTTGTAAAATTTAAAGCAGCGTTCGAATGAACCATTTTGATATTTTCGAGATTACAGCTGCTTTAAGTTTACAATAATCCACTGTAGCGCCGTCCCCGCTGTGACTAGCCATTAGCTCA
>SSNS01000014.1:878080-1084673 GCA_006937985.1 Aphyosemion australe
TGAGCTACATAGCTACAGCTGCCCTGGGGCGCAATGACAGAGGCGAGGCTGCCGTACACTGGCGCCACCGGTCCCTCCGACCACCACCAGCAGGCAAGGTGGGTTAAGTGTCTTGCCCAAGGACACAATGACAGCGACAGACTGAGCGGGTTGCAAACCTGCTACCTTCCGATTGCAAGGCGGCCACTTAACTCCTCTGCCACCATCGCCCTGCATTTCATCAAAACCGAGAGCTACTGATGATCTCCATTTATCAATTGATATTTTTGCTTTTATTTTATATTTCCTTTGGCAATGCAAACATATTTTCCCCAAAATGTTAGGACTACAGGACTACAACCACAATTTTGTTTGGACCAATCAAACTTTTCAGTGTCAACGTGCTAACGTAATTTTTACAAACGTGGTATCGTAACTTCCGTAAGTCATACGTTCAACCAATCATCTAGTGTGACGTCATCGGCAGTCGCATGACCCCGAGCTGATCTAACAGCTCGAGCAGATCCGGTACCTACACCGGCTGAGGGAAACTGATGAAAACCAAAATGAAAATGTAACCATTTTGAAAGCCGTAACTTCTGCTGAGATCTGCAGAAGATTTATCCAAACCGTTTTCTTATTCAGACAAAACCCTCAAAACAGTGTTTTTCTGACAAAACCTCTCAACTGGGAAGGATTAAGAAGACCGCATGCTGGTGTTTGACTAAAGCTTTAGCCATCATCCTTAATTTGGGACCAATTTGTGAGCCCCATAACAGGCCAGAAAGTTCTTTAAGATCCCATTAAACAGAAGGTATTTGCTTTCTCCTTTCAGGTTTTTGGCAAGAGCTGGTTCCGTTTCGGTCCAACTACAACAACAGAGTGGAGCTGAGGCCTGACTTCAGGCCCTTGCTGTCACGGTTTCTCATTAAATCAGACTCGGTGTTTAAACAGGTGCAACACATTAGCTCAAGGTATTTTAAGTAGTTTTTGGCTATCTGACTGGTCCACGGAGGGCAGCCTGGTGTTTTGTTAAAAGTTTATCAAATCAAAAAAGGACTGTTGATGTCCAATGGCTTCAAAGTGCAGGACACCTCTGGAGAGACGTTTCCTCCTGCCAGCTGGACCATCTCAAAATGTATTTACTTTTTGTTCTGCTGTCAAGTGTCGGAGGAGGGCTATCAGGAGGGAGGAGGTATGTAATTGTTGCATTTAAAGTAGGAAAGTCAGTACTGAACCGCACAACCTAAAATATCACCTTTATGCTCTAAAATAGTGAATTTCTGAAGAAAAGGGTTGTATCTGATAATGTGTCAGTCAGACTGTGGCCCTATGATGACTGACTTTTGAAAAGAAAATGTCAAGATTTATAAAGTTGAAGAGCTAATAAAACTCACTTATTAGGAATACAAGAAAACATCTGAAATATCACAATATTTCATGTTATGATACTGAATAGATATTTAAAACCAGTGTGTTGATTTTTTTGTTGAAAATTTACATGCAAACATTTACTGTATTTCTTTTATGGGGTGCAATTCAAACTCCGACTGCTAGGTGGCAGCGTTTTTTACCAACTTCATTCCGACGGAACAACGAGATATTGCAATAACACTGGATGTGTCCTGGAAGTGTCTGACCTAGTTTTCCTATTAAATTCTATCTTAAGAATTACTAATATCATCTGGCTATTAGTACCTCATTATATCATAGCATGTCCTCTGTATTGATAATTATATCACCAGATTCTTGCCAATATACACCCCTATTAATAATATTATTCTATTTTAGGGATGTACATAGTTAACCGGGAAATTGCCGTTAATGTTGTAACCAGGTAAAATAGTTTTGCCTGGTTAACTGCATAAGCATTTCATTTCCTTCTACTGCGCTTGGGTGTAATATATGTTATGCCACTAGAGAGCACAAGAACACCGCTATCAAAATATGTTTACTGGAAATCCACAGAAGAAGAGGTGAGCTCGTTGTAGCGTTATAGATGTGGCTACCCATTTATAAAATGATCAATGAGATGTAATATTCCATATAAATATGAATTATCAATCTTATTGATCTTTGAATGTTCAGAAGATTTTAGGTTTGGCTCCTGGCTGGCTCGCCATTATATGTAGCATTATGGATGTGGCTACATTGTCACATGATCAAATAAATGTACTCAAAGATGAAGTGGGTAAGAAAAAGCACAGCGTGGGGCCATTTTTTTTCTTAGCAGTCAACACAATATCGAAGCGCTTAGCCTGGTAAACATGGAAATTAAGCCATGCAGCAAAATGAATTGAGGCTAGCAAGAGGTCAGTCTCTGCCATGACACTCCTGCTCGGTGACAGCTATTTTGCGTCTGCCTCCTGACAGTAATTTCCAGTAAGTCCCATTAGTCATCATCCCACGCTGGTGAAATTACATCTCTGCATTTGACCCATCCCCGTGGGGAGCAGTGAGCTGCAGCAGTGGCTGAGCTCGGGAACCATTTGGTGGCTTAAGCCTCCAATCCAACCCCTTAATGTTGAGTTAATAAAATAATTATAAGAAATGTCAGTGTAATTATTTAGTTCAATGTAAAGAAACTGAAGTGTTTTTTAAAAGTGTGGGGTTAAACAATCCCTATTTTATTTTTATGAAATTATGAGAGGATTGATGGACACAAGAGAAACTTATTTTGTGCAGCACGTCTTTCCTTAAACACTAATAAAATCTGATGCTTGTACGTTTCATTTTGGTTCGGTGATATGTCATGTTTCTCATTATCTGATAAGATGAGGAACACACACACACACAAATGTGTACAAACATCACCACCTATAATCTGACAAGCTGCATAGACTATGTAGCTCCAAGTATCCTGTCACATCAATCCAGCTTCTCTATATACCTCTGTTTTGTGCGTGCGTGCATGTATGTATGCGTGTGTGTGTGTGTGTGTGTGTGTGTGTTGGTACATACCAGCACCTGGCCAGGTGCATGTGCCCCTTGACAAAAACAGATCCTGAGAGCAGAATATACCAGCAGGTAGCGATGCTTTCTGGACTGGAAAAGTTATAAACAATTTAAAAAGTACACATTGAAGAACAATCAGAAGTTTTATTTTTAACATCTTATGTGTGAAATTAAGTTTAAAGAAATGATGAAGATACCTCAGGATGAAAAATATTAAAGCTCACAACTGTTCATTTTAACTTAGAAAGAAAAAAATGTGACAAATTCATCTAAAAACATAAAAGCGTATTATATGTTTGCAGACATTTTGCTTTATAACTGTATACTTATAATATAGTGTAAAAAAAGCTAACATCTTGACGGTTTATAAGCAAACAGATGTTAATGATTTAAACTAAAGTTGATCAGGCTCTGATTGCTTTCATCTACCAGTTGTTCGGCGAGCGTTGGCGTGTGTAACAGAAGACTAATTAAACATGTCAGCTGCTTTGGTCTGAGTTCACATGAAGACTTTTGCATATAAAGGAGAACAAATAAAAGACAGACTGAGATGCGTGTTTATCTGATGGTAAATGAAACCACCAAGTGTCTAATGTGACTCCTGTGCATGATAATGCGTCAACATCACGTGGAGACTCTGTCTCGTCCTTTCATCCATCTCTGTCCTCCCTCCGTCGCCGATGCTTCCTCCTCATCCCTCTTCCACTTCGTGTTCTCATTCCTCCGCTCAGCTCATTTCTCATTTCGCCTCCCTCTTGACGTTGCTATTCTTTCCTCCTTCTTCCTCTTTAGCATATTCTCACCGTGTTTTCTCTCCTCCTCGGATTTTAATCAAATCTCCCAACAGCTTTCTATTTGATGCCACGTTCTCTTTTCACTTTCCTCCTCTTAGTCTGTCATTCATCTTTTATCCCTTAAGTTTTCCTCCATCTCCGTTTGATGTATGACGTTAAAATAACAGAATTTAGTCGATTAACCTTGGCTCACAACAATATCTGTGTTTGACAAAGCCTGTGATGTGATTCTGAATCAAGGCTAAAAGATGAGGAAATAGAAAGACAACATGCATTTTTGTTGCAGGAGTTTCTGTACTTACTAAAACAGGATGTGGTGAGCCTCATGTCTCTCGTACCTGGCTGAGGTACACATCGACCTAAGAGAGACAGGCAAAGATGTTAGCTCCTTCGTCTCAGATACATCCATACATCTCTTGCTCTTGCAACCCCATCACATATCCACTTTTTTATTTTATTCTCAGGAGGCACGGAGCTAAGAGGACACCTTTACTGTCTGTCAGCTCGCTGCAGTAAGATGAATAACTCTGTTCCTTTTGGTGCAGCTCAATGGTTTTTAAGCCTGACTCTGAGTCATATTGTTTGTTTAATTAGTTTACATGGAGCATGTCTTCATAACTAGCTGAAAATCTATCACTCTTTTCCCCAAGGAAGCCCAACGATGAGTGATTTATCTGTTAAAACCCTCCTTTGAGGTTGAAGGATCATTGGCACCTCTTTAAATGAGTTGAGGTAAAAGGAGCGACATTAAAACGGTGCATTTAAAACAATTCTGGTTTGAAAATGTGAATATGCAAAGGGAAACTAATTTTAAATGTAGTTCTAATCATAAAAAAGCACAGAAGGAACTAATTTAAGCACTTTAGTGCCTTTTTTGAGGAAGGTGTTTAATAACGGTTCAATAAAAAGTGGATATTTCAGCCATGTTTTACAGTTACAAAGGTTAGTGCGGAATATTGGTTTTAAAATGAAAACTGAAAGAGCTCACCTTAACTGATGTTCCCTGAGGTGGGAGAGGACGTCCATGTGGTAGAGGTGGCAGTAGATAATATGCAGGTCCTGCAAAACATAAAAATGGTAAAATCAAAAACCATTGTCACAGGAAAGAGCACACCCAGAATATACAGTATTTTGTTACTTTAAGACAGACGTAATACACGTGTTCTGGCTGCTATCAGATCCACGGTCAGCTCTTTAGTCCTATAAGACAGTGGTTCCCAACCTGAGGTCCGTGACCCCCTAAGGGGGGGCCACACAATTTTGTCTGTGCCAAGGTTGTGAAGTTACCAAGATTATGTTCAAGTAATCAAAACTCTGTCTGTATGAAGTAATTAATCAATTTTAATGTGTGTATGTATGTAGGTAGGAGTGTGTGTGTGTGTGGGGGGGGGCTTGTCTTGGACACAGGCAAGGGGGTCCTCTTGGAAAAAAAGGTTGGGAACCACTGCTATAGGAGGCCATTCAGGACGTTATCTGTGTAGGACAGCGATTATTCAACACCTTTACTCTAAAAACACACTTCAAAATGGCCAAACTATCCCTTTAATGTGTTTCTAGCATCCTCAAATTGCTAGATTAATAATTTAAAGACCAAGTTCACTCGTTTTTTTCAACACATTTGCAGTGGTTTCTTGTATAAATGAAAGCCTTGTGAGTCGATCTCAGTGGGAGAAAAGTCCTGGCGTTCCTGTTTCAGAAAATAGAAGTGAGCCGGAGGAGAGGTGAGGGGCAGATGGCAGGGTTTGGAGTCTTATTTCCTGATATTTGGACATCTCGCCTCTGATTGGCTAACAGCAAGATGACTCTATCACTGACTCCATTTACCTTGCAACGTTGATGTTTAATCTCCACAAATAACACAAGCCTGAAGGAGTTCTTCCATACTGTTGAGCTGCTAATGCTATTGGTTAGCTTCTACTAGCCAAGGCTTGCTCTGCTCTCTCCTGGACGCTAAAGCCTGCTGCACACAAGAGCAAACAGCTGAGCTAACGATCATTTATGGCTGTTTTCTCAGCAGATTCCATCCTAGCTGTGTGCACCTAAGTTTCTGCCTCACAAGACGCTGAGGTGATAATCAAACCGGTTTGATATTTTTCGCCTTACAGGGGGCAGAAACTCGCTGTGTGTGCACTGCGCGAACTGTCGGCTGAGGTGAAATCTTCAAGTGGCCAATCAAAGCGCGTTCTCCCCTCACATGATTCCAAGATGGCAGCCTCCTGTCTGCATGTCAGAGAAATAAATGAAACAAAGACAGAGCTGGATATGGAGGAGATACTTCTACTTGTTTTGTTGATGAGGCGTCGCCGCCACCGTCATAAACTCCTTGCCTGGCCCTTCTTTGCAGCCATGACCATACCCATACTTTCCTAAACTTCAAACGACGGTGGCGGCGACGTTACTATTTTCACATTTGGCCTGCATATGAAACTCAGAATGACCATTCATATATGAAAAATAACAAGTAAAAAAACTGTTTCTCAGTGAACTTGGTCTTTAAATACTGAAAACCTGTATAAAATTTGCTTTAGTTGTCAAAGTGAACTGAAAGTCTCCACACATTGTGAATCACATCAGATGCTGTAATCTGACAGGAGCCACTTGGCCTGTTAAACACCGACTATCAAGTTGACACCTTCAAAGCAGACAGACAGGCCTTACACTTACAGTATGTGCCCACAAGACAGCAGCGAGACACACACACACACACACACACACACACACAGCCTTAAAATAGTACACTATCAGGGCCAGCTGTCAAAACATTTAGAGGACCACAGAGTGTGGAAGAGAACAGCTTCGTAAGCACATGCAGCACCACACAAACAGGCTGCTGGTGCCCCCAGACATCTATTAGAAACAGGTGGACTGCACATAAAGTACATGTATCCAACAAAACGTGACTAGTGCAGTAAATAAATGACAGCTGGGAAAAAAGCACATATTTAAATTAGTGCCAAAAAGTTGAATAACAAAAGAAATATATTTCAATAAAATATCTTTATATCAAAAAAGGATTGCAAAAAAAGCTTGAGATGTTCCTCAACTGAAAAAGATTTGAGATCTCCATATAAATCATCTCCAAATGGTCCATAATGCTGTTGCAATGCTTTTTAATGGACATTATGCCAAATCTTTCCTCTCTGCATTGGCTCCCAGTCAAGAATCAAGGACCTAGGGCCCTAAGTATGTTTGTGACCTATTAAACCCATGCACTAGCCTAGAAATCTAGACAGAACGTAGCAGTAGCAAAAGAATTTGCTCTCCAGGTCGGTCTAGGGACACTCCATTGTAGCCTCAGCAGGTCTACCACTGGTCTGAACATTTGTCTTTCCAATCACATCGCTCTACATTTGTTGGGCGGGCTTAGCACCAAAGCTGCGACAAAGAAACACTACAAAGATGGCGTCTGCTCAGGAACGGCACTTGTTTGAAACGGCTTTGGCATCAACCTTGACCGATTTAGACTTGAGCTTTTCTTTGAAACATGAGCAGATAGAGGTACTCAATTAATTTATTTCGACAAAGGATGTATTTGCTTCTTTGTTGACGTGTATGGCAGCCTGCCCTGTTGACTGACATCCATAGAAATTAATATGTCACGTTGTTCGTCGCTCCAATTGGTCCTAACGCAGCCATTGCCATTGAAACCACTGGGTGGTTAATGGCTCCTGGACAGACTATATATCTACATATAGAGGATGGCTTGCTAGGCTACCCATACACCTCTGGTTGAACCTGGGAAGACATGTCATTTCAGACTGTGGTCCCAAAATTACGGAACGCCCTGCCGACTTCTCTTCATGAGGCTGACTCTATTGACTCTTTTACAAAAATGCAGCTGAAGACGTTTTTATTTAGACAAGCTTTTAGTTGACTGGCTCCTGAAAGTATGATTTTTCTCTTATGTGTGACTGTATTTGGTTTTTCCTGCTTCTTGTGAAATGCTTCCTGCTTTTATCAGTGAAAGGTGCTATATAAAGCTTCTTCTTTGTTTTTAAAGCTGATTTTGTCAAAACTGTGTTAAACTAGTCAGCAAAGCAAACAAAACGATACTGACCATTGACACAAGGACTTTCCCGGTTTTTCACACTCTGACATGTACCATGTTACTTTGTCATCACAAGAGTATTTACACCAAAACATATTCATGTTGCAACACCACTGGTGTCAGAAACGTATGTGCAATTTTCTGAAATCCAGAATGTCGCTTTTCATTGAATTTTTTAAATGTCAAAATTTAGAAAAGAACAGTGAAAATGAACGGTAAAGATTAAATATATCCGGTGGAATCCAGGTTAGAAATACCTGAAACTTTATGTTTGATCTGGATGAGTTATGTCCTTTGACAATCCAAAGTTTCTGCATTCTTGCAGAAATCTTATGCATATAAACTGGAAATTCACAAATCCAACAACTTCAGATTTGAATTACTCAAACTGTTACAGCAAAAGTACCAAACTTTTCTCCCAGTAGGATAGGGTGGGTTAAACAGGTTTTGGGAGTTGTTGATTTGAAATGCACTTCAACGCATCAAAACTTTTTAAAAATGTATTTATACTATTTATTTTTAAATTCAGGTGCACGTCCACACAAAATGACTTCAAACATTCTTACATAATTCATTATTTTTCCAAAGCATCTTTTAAAATGTATTGATTTGCAGTAAAATAATCCAGAAACAGGTTTTTCTACAGTCCTAGTTTGCCAGCAAACTTTTGTAATCTAATGAAACAATCAATGCAAGTCACACTGTCTGTGATCTGACTGGGTCTCCATCACTCCTACCTGAGATTTCAGGGCCACGATCAACTGTGTTTTAACACACAGCTGGTATTTTACACCTTTATGCAGAGCTATTTTTTCTAAAACACTTATTTAGACCTAAATCCTGAAGGTAAAACAAGATTTTATGTCGCTAATGGCATTACAGGAAGAACCAAAGCCTTTGTTTACTTATTGTAAGGAGTACTGAGAGAACAGGGAAGTGAGAGAAGTGAGAAAGTGAAAGTGTATTGACTTTAAATCACTGCTAACTGGGTTAGTGAACACAGCAAACTGCTGCAGTAAGCACTGCTGTCGTGCTGCTGAGAGTGTGTACGGCTAGGAGAGCATGCTGAGATACAAAGCCCTGAGATGCTAGCTGGTACTGAGTTCAAAATGATAAAGCCAGACAAGCTACAACCCCACCTCACCTGGTGCTGGAATGACTGGTTAGCTGTAAAGGGCCTTGGGGGTTTGTAGAAGGCGATAAATACAGGTCATTTACCAAGAAACCCGGAAAAAACCCACACATGCACAGGGAGAACACTCCACGCACAAAGGCCGCGCAGGTGGGATTCAAATCGGAAACTTTCTTGCTGTGAGGCAGCAGTTCTACCAACTGGGCCACCATGCTGCCACAAACCGTTGAAGACAAATGAAACAAAGGCTTTATACACCTAGTTGAGTATCCCAAAAAACAAAGATATTTTCTACGGTTTGACCTGACATCCACAGAATAGTTATGATACACGGCACCAAAAACATTCTTTCAAAAACCTCAGAAGAAGGTTGAGATTTGCAAATTTCTCTGTTGTCAGCGTTCGGATTTGGACGTAAATAACCAGGGTTTTAGATCTTGCAATTTTACTACAGGCAACAAAAATGCTCTGACATTACGTGTGACCAAAAATACGCACCTTTAGCTACATTTTGACAAATAAACTAAACTAAGCAAACATTCCACTGGTTGTTTTCTATCAAATATGTCTTTAACAAGTTAAAATAAATGTATCCCACATCTGTCCTACTACACAATAAAGGTTAGTACTACCAGGCACATCCATGTGACACCAACTGCCCTCATTTCATGTATTGATTATTGTAAAGCAGGTCATCAATGGCAGGTCATCAATGGGCCCAGACAGATATATGGCAGGATGTCCGATGACGGGATATCTGCTTTTCTGTGGTCTCCCAGGGAGACGATGGTAATGTGATCGCGGTGTGGTCCATTTTCTGTTTGGGTTATCAATCTGTACATACAAACACACTCAATCTCTATGTTTAAACTTCTACGAAAAACATATTTCAATGTAAAAATGTCACCATAGTAATTGTTAAGTTGTTCACATATGTAGACCACGTGTGTTGTTTGTGTTGTCCTGCCCCCTCTGTGGAGTAAAGCATTATTCCTCTGTGACTTTTCGTCTTTAGAGACCAATTCGGTGACCTTTTGACCCCCATCTGTGATTAGAACGTCCCAACATCAGTTAGAGACATAATTTAACTCATCACCAGCTGACACGTAGCATTTCAATCAATGTGGCGGGGTCAGAAAAATGAAAAAGATGCAGAATTCTTCAAAATTTATGAAGACAAAAAGGTACAAATAGAATTTGCAACCAATGCATTATAGGTGTAAGTATAAGGAGGCTATGATAATGAAAAAACAGAACAAATATGAAATTTAATCTCAACCTTTCCTTTTTTATCTTCTGAGTGGCCCAAATATGCCCCATATGAGACACGTTGCAGTAATGGTAAATAATAAAAATATAAAAAACAAGAAGATGAAAGGTTTTCAGCTAAACAGTGGAAAAACTCAAAAATCAGATGGCCTGAAATGTGGCTCTGAAAAAGAAATCAGAAACGATGCAGATGCAGACTAATGCACGGAGCTTGTGTCTGGTATAGCTACAGTGCTGCTGCCATCTCCTGGCAGACCCACCCATCAGATGCTGCATATTCTCCTACAAACACATTGGACTACAACCAGTGTGGATACCTTAAATATACCTTAAATATTAAAACTGGTTAATTTAAATCACAACAGGGTTATTGCTGAAGCTGGCAGTATACAATTTTCTGGTGTAAAATTGGCCTTTCCTGTCAAAAGTCAACACTTCAACACTCAAAAGTAAATTTATATGGAAGAAGAAACACTGCTGTGCAAAAGCTCTTCTTTATCACTTATTACTTACGTCATTGTTTTGTAATGGTGAGACGAACACTTTATATACAACTCATAAAACAACGTGACTTTTCAGGAATGAACCAGGTCCTGTTTTCAGCTGTAATCAACCAGCGGCCTACGCCCGCCTTCACCAGAATGTACAGTATGCCTGTCGAGTCTGCTGATAACACAGGCGAGACATTGTCAATAGAAGACACAACACGTCCATTCAGGGCGGGTGAACATACGGCTTAGCCAGCATTCTGGATTCATAAACTGGCCCTGAACCTTTGGCTCACATTGACTACCGGGTCCCCAGCACTCAAAACGCCTGAAAGCTGGGAACAAAAAATGCTCCTGTGCAGTGACAGATCACATTTCAAATCTGTGGTTGTGACCTAAAGCTACAAAAGCATTCCATCTTGTGATTTGCATGTTTGGAAAAACACTAAAAAGGAAGTGTGTATAGACATTTTAAATACAGAGATATAAATATGTATAGACTTTAAACCACCGAAGGCATAACATAACCCTCAAGCGTTCATTTTTAAAGATGAATACTAGTGTACCCTGTACACACATAGCCGGGTAACCCACAAAACAAAGATATTTTTCTAGGATTTGGCTTGTTGGCCACATAAAAGTGAAGATAAACAGCACCAAAAATTATTCTTTCAAAAGCTTTGACCAAAGAGGAGATTTGCGAATTCTCTATTGTCAGCATTTGCTTGTGAACGTAAAAAAACTGGGTTTTAGGTTTTTTAACGTCACTGCCCGCAACAAAAATGCTCTGACATCACATGTGACCTTGTTGTTTTTATAAGCTCAATTACTGCTCTACAAGACCAACATTGACCAGGTGAAGGACAATGTTATGGGTGGTTAATACCTACCATCTAGTTATTCCCATAGACATGAATAAGTAGACGCGCCTTTGGCCGCTGGAGAGCGTAACAGCATCGCCGCCATATTGGATGGGTTCCTCACTCTCCAAACTCAACTGGAGTCAATGCAGGGTGAGCAACTATGCCTGTTTATTGTGCAGCCTATGATTGCAGCAACTGGCGCACAATTGAAAACAGATCACGTGGGATTACTATTGACTTTTCTAGCCTACCTGTTGGAATTTTATATTTTAATTTATTTTATTATATTTATATTTTAATTTTCATGCCATACCATATTTATGATTTTGTGAAAAAGCATGATAAAATGTGTGTTTTTAGTTGGGTGAACACCTTCCTCAGTATAAATAAATGCACTGGGGATGAGCGGGGACCCATCCAAGATGGCGACCCGCTGCTACACTAACTCCAATAGGCAGCGCCAGCCCACGTTGCATCTACGTATATGTTGTCCGTGGTTATTCCATATCCAAGGAATGTTTTTCGGCAAGATTTGGGGAACTACTTCCACCTAAAGGTTTGACATGCCTTTGAATGTGCTTCACAATGTGCTAGATTGTTTTAGCTGAAAACGAGTCATACCCAAGTTTTTTTCCTAGATGGGCGGGGGTGGATATTCAATTTTACAAAAACCTAGCTACGTGTGTTCATGGCCTGAGCTGAAATCCAGCTATTATGATAAAAACACATCACACAATTTAGGAGAAAAACATCAAATTACATCAAAGGTATATTTTCAACGTCTCATCCTGCCCTAAGAAGAATGTCAATGTTTTGTAAAAGGAAGGCTAAAATCAAGAAACTAAAAAGCTTTGTCTCAGATTCTGCAACGTAAATAAACAGCAAGTAAAATCTTAGGCCATCAGCAGTTGCTGAACATAAGGAGAGTTGAGAGAGTGAATTTTCTTAAGAGTATCATAAATCTAGGTCTAGCAATGGGTGGAGGAAATGACCACAAAGAGCTGGGACAAGCAAGCCGCAACCCAGCAGAGTCATTTCAGAAAACCAGCATAACACTGTTTGAGATAAAATCAATGAAAACTAATAAGAATATGTTTATTTTTATTAGTCATGCACAACCATGTTGTTTCCTGTGAAAAATGGTTTCAGAGTGACTCCTGTCGGACGGTGTTTACTTTTAGCTTTTACGAAACATTAGCAAATTTTTTTTTTCCTGCAATCCACATTTATGCTTCAAACTGGGCTTGAACGATTTTAGGAAGTCACTGAATTGCGATTTTTCTAGGAGAAATTGCGATTTCAGTCCGATTCACGATTTTCTTCAAGTCAAGGTTCAACACATTATTCACAATATAGCCATAAATCATACCATACAAAATTAAAAGCTATTATGTTTTTTCTCTCATTATGATCTTTTTAAAATATTTGTTTATTTTTTTAATGTGCTTGTGAAGCGAATCTAGAGAGGTGCTTTACAGAAATCATTCCTCTTCCTGTTCTACTCTAATAATGCAATGAGAAAAACTGAAGGCAAAAAATGCTTTCAAATGTATTTATCAAAAATAATGCAACCAGAGTTTTCCCTGCATTATTTTACCAAGGTGGGCCATCTAATTGTTTTTTATATTTTAGAATTTTTTGGTTGCGTCTTATAAAGATTTTAAAACTTCTGTGCATCCACAAAAGCAGGGAAAAGAGCGAGTCTGGCCCAGAAAGCACCACACCAGCTGCCATCATTTCACCAGCCAAACCAAACATCCACACACACATGCGCACAAAAATACTGCCACACACAGAAATGGAAAATCTGACCATCAATGTAATCTAAGCTGCAGTTTCTTCTGCAAAAATGAATGAAAAGAAGCTAATTTTATGTCCGCAATGAGTGTTCTGATTTTATCTTCAGTTTTCTTTGTTGAAGTTGGTTTGAAAACAATCATATCAATTGATCACTTACAAAAAAAATCATAAATTAAGTCAGCTGTGAACATAATTTCACAATTAATTTTAATTATTCAGGTCACGGGTTTTAACAGTTCAACACTTGAAGCTGAAGTGCTTTTCACAACTTATGATTTCAGTCTCATTAGTTCTCTTCTTCCCCCTTTCTGCAGCTTTCAGATGGACAACAGAGCAGCCAGAGAGGCTTTAGGTCGGCTCAAAGCAGCGGAGACCAAACACGCCACAGTGAGCTGAAATACACGCCAGACAGAGATCAGCTGGCAGCCAACAGTTGGGGCTAGACTGCTCAGTTTAGGCAAGAATACAAAACAGAGATGTGCAAACATGAAGAGGCATGTAAGCAAATCCTGCCGTTCTGGCTCTAAAATTAAAGTGGTTGATGCACGCACCCGTTAAAAAGGCTGTCATCTCCTCGTAAGGTAAAAGCAGGCTGTCAAATCGCCAAGCTATGGATTACTGGTGTCTTTCACTAGTGCGTGCACACAGGCGGCTCTGCTTTCCTCACTCATTGTAGCGTCATAAATCAAAAACAGAAGCAAGCAGCAAAGTTTTCATTCATAATTTGGGAGAGCAAAGAGAAACACAAAGTCTCACAGCTAGACTTGCTAGCTTTGACTGAATTTTAAATTAAAAAGGAAAAAGAAAATGTTTCATTTTTGTATGATTTCATTATAGGAGCTTCAAGTGTTTCCAAAGACCCCGGGAGTTATGCAGAAACCAGGAACAACTGGAATGCATGCTCTAAGGGAACTGTGCTCATGTAAATGCTGCAGCAAAACATCAATACAAGAGCACGTGGGCAGACCCAAACATTTACATGTATTTGGATACATCTGGATGGAAAAAAGACTGTCATGCTGAATCACAACTGGACGTTTGTCAGACACCAATTGAACGCCAAGGTCTACCGAAAAACCTAACACACCTGGTGGTCTATTTCACTGAGCTCACTATGTAGATTCACCCAACAAGGACACTTTCTGGGATGTAGATATCTGTATTTTAAGGCAGTTTAGAGATTTGTGTGTCATGTTTTCCAACGTTTTTCAAGCACAACCGTCAGTCTTAAATGTGGCTGCACCTAAAACGGGGAAGAACGTTTTGTCTGAAATGTAAGATTCTGTGGAAGTGTGTTAAATCTTTTAAGTGACCTGCTGTTTCATTGTTAAAAACAATTATGTTGGTGTGGCAGGTGGAAAGTTCTGGAAATCGAGCTGTTGCATTCCCAGCATCTCAGAAAGGAGTGGTGTGTGTTCATTTGAAATCCGTCAGCAAAGGTGAACGAACAAGAACACAAGTCGCCCAAAACAATGAATGAACGAGTTTGGTTGAGGGTCAGAACAAGATATGAATAGATAAATATTAAGAACACTGTGGTTTCAGGTCAAAACCTAAACATCGTTTGTGCCCAGGTCAGCTTACAAGAAGCTACATCAATAATAATGCCCCTTTTTTCAATAGCACTATTTAGAGTGATTCAGAAGGGTTTGGTTCGGTTGGACAGTCTTTTCCAAATGCACAGATCGGTATTTCCCCCTAACTTTTCAGTCCCTGCTTCATTGTGGTTCCTAGCATATACCGAGTCGTTCCGTTGTCTCGGCAGCCGTCTCCGTTCAAAGTCGGACAAAAAGCCGACGACTGAGCAGAATACCATACCATACTAGGGATGCACCGATCCGATCTTAATATCGGTATCGGTACAGATATAGAAGAGAATTCTAGATCGGGTATCAGAGACTATGGGCCCGATCCATAAGAAGTTATCTATTCGGTATATTTCTATGTGCTGTGAGTGATGACGTCATGTGCTACAGTCCCACGCTGTGCAGAAGCTCACGTTGATTTCAAAATGGAGCGAGCAAAATGATCGGCAATTTGGAACTATTGGGCCCCCGTACATAAGGATGATCCCAGTCTTTTTCATATAGTAACAAACAGTTCATTATGTAATACAGTTTAATACTGTTTTTCCATATCAGTATCGGATCGATATCGACCAATACTAAACTTCTGATATCGGTATCGAATGTGAAAAAAGTGAATCGGTGCATCCCTATACCATACCGTAAAATACCATACCATACCAACCATATTTGTATAGCACTTAAAACACCCGCAGGACCAAATTGCTTTACACAGAACAAATAAAAGCAATGAAATGTTCAACATCACCATTATTGTTGTCCTGTGTTGTGATTGTGTGACATACAGATCACCTCACGCTACTTTGGTATCGGATAAAGATTGCGAATGCCGAGGGTGCCACTCTGAGCTGAGCTGGGTCAAGTTAAGTCGAACTGAGCCATGTTCAGCAAGGAAAAGAGGCATAAGTAAACAAAAAAAAGCACCGGTGAGTAAATCCATAAGCGCAATAAAATATTGAGTTGTTTATAAATATTACTGATGCCACTGCAAAAGTGTATTTTGAACATTGAGTCAGTTTAATGTGCCCTGCAGAAGACTGCAGCAAGAGATTCCCGACATTGTAATAGAAAATAAAAATTGCAACTTGTTTGCAATAATAAATGCTACAGGCAAACTGTAACAATAGATAAAAGGATTGTTTTATCTTTTCCACATTTAGTCATAAATGCGGGTATTGGTGCATCTTGAATGCGTCCCAGAAGCGTAGCGTCTCACCGCTCTGCTAAATTAACCTGCCCAGTCTATTTTCTACACACTACGCTTGCAGAACATGTCAAGCTCGAAATTACACACGATTTAGCAATGCTCCTGTGATTTGTGATCTCGTGGGACCAGCTACATGGAATGCATTCGCAACTACTGTGCGTATGAAATGTTCCCGGTACAAAAGGATGTGAAAATGCATCTATTACGTTAAGCGCCACATACACATCAGATGGAAAGCCCTGGTTAGGATGACTGACAACTGAAATGTTTATTTTGTCTTCAGTAACTGTGTGTGAGTCAGTAACAGAAAATGTAATAGAATAAAGTAATAGAAATGAGAAATCACGTTGATTATTTTACTACTTCTGTAAAGAACATCTTCGTTCCGAATGCATTTAGCTCACCATCTAATTCTACTGAATCCTCTATAAATCAAATCACACCATGTCTAAAAGAAACCACACACTCCATAATAATCCCAAATTGCAGAATAAATAATTACTCATGTGTTGCACAATCACTTTGCTTTGATATCACTTTCATTGGAAATACGGTTGAATTCTACCTAGGCAGAATTTGCATGTGGGCTTCTGAATCAAGCACCAACTTGCAGATTGCTAATTAAAAGATTATTTTTGTTAGCTGACATCCTTGAAACAGTAAAACTTCAAACCCATTTGCACTCAATCCATTCACAGAACTCTTTTAACAAAGTGGCTTAGAAGATTTCAGCTAAATGACGACAAGAGGGAGAAAGTTTCACTTGCTGCTCAGCTTCATACCTTCGAAGGTTAAAAATATTGGCGAGGTAAATGGTTTTGGTGTTCGTCTCGAAGGCGGGAATGTTGTCAATACATGTCACGTAGTGACAGTCTTGTTTTCGCTTAACAAAAACATGGTGCTAAGATCCCTTATCTGGAAATCTAAAGCTAACTCCACCTGAAGCAGATGAGTAAATCTCTGTTTTCAGTGTTGAAATATCAGCTGGCACTCAGTTTATATGAGACTGGTAAAGTAATGTGATATTAGTCGAAGAACACCATGTTTTTTTTATCTATTCAAGGTTTAACCAAACCTTTGCCACCCTTAAATCAAAACAGTATCTGCTTAGAATATCGGCTTTTTCCATATGACAATGGAAAATCTAATTCACACAGGATCTTCTGACTGTACTGACAACATCCTTGCCAATACAGGCAAAACAAATTTGAGCAAAATGTTTGTTGTTGCATCTAAAAATCCTTGTAATGAGTTTGGGGTTTGGGGTAAGAGAGCTGAATGAAAAGCTGAGAAGCGAGTGCATGAAGTAAGGCCAACCAGTGGTTGTGTACTTTTGATGTGGATGGTGACTCAGTGTTTCCACACTGGGATTTGCCAAACATGAGGCCTCCACCGACACTGCTTCTGTCATTGTTTCAGTCTTAATCACAATCAATAACAGCAGCTGGCAGCCACTCTGTCAAGTGATGAGACAGTTATTCCTGACGCTCCAAATCTTAACTAAATACAGCCGGATAGGAAGTAATCTCTCAGCAGTAAAACTGGTTGGTTTCTGAACACTTAAAATGTGATGCATCAGTTTAAGATGAGGGTAACTGAAGAAAAATCAGCAGCAAAGACTGGTTGCTGCTATGTAGAGAGCAGATGTCAGAATCCACAACAGAATGAAAATATGACTCCAATTTCAAGCAGAGAGGCATTGGGTCCCATTTTTAAAGTCTTTGGTATGACCCGACCATGGATTTGAACCTACGATCTACTCAGTCTCAGGGCGGATACTCATACTCACACCACTAGGCCACTGAGCTGGTTATACACATACAAACACAAGAACAGTGTAAAACATCCAGCAAATCTCAACTTTTAACTAGTAAAATAAAAGTACATTATTACTTGTGACACCTCTTTGGAAAAAATCACAGACCTTCTGGATACATGCTGCCATCTTTTTCCTTGCTTTTTATCGTAAAAACTGGCAAAATTATGCGTAATCTTACAATATGACAGTTACAATTCACGGGACCAGCGGCACAGAACTAGCATAGAAATCTAGAGCCACGGTAGCAGAAGCAAAATAATTTTGCTTTGCAGGTCGGTCTAACCACGCTCCCTTAAAGCCTCAGCAGGCCTGATCAGTCTTGTATCTTGCCAATCATCGCGCCAGCAGTAACATCCTGCCCACCAAACTGATGTTTCTGCAACTGGGCGCAAAAACAAAGATGGTGATGGCTAGTTTTTTAAATGGCTTTGACATCAACTTTAGACTATTTAGACTTGGGCTTTTGAGTCAAGAACAAATAGAGACACTTAAGTCCTTTATTTAGAAAAAAGATGTATTTGCGTCTTCTTCAACAGTGTATGGCAGACTGCCCTGTTGACCGACATCCATAGAGGTGAGTACGTCACGTTGTTTGTTGTCCATGTGGAGACAGTTTGCAAGACAATCATAGATTCTGACCCACGACCGAGCTCTGTCTATGAGTCATGGCCAGACTATATATTCACATATATAGGATGGCTTGCCAAGCTAGCGTATAATACTTTCACTGCTGACTCACGTCTGAAACACTCCCGGTGGGAAGGGTTGTGCTGCTGAGATTGCGGGTAAAATGATTTTATTACGTTATGCACCACTTACGCATCTGGTAGAAAGCCGGGGTCAAAGGTACAAAGTGGACCGTATTTACGGAGCTCAGTATTATTGATTGTCTCGATGGACGAAAGTCTAGAAATGCTGAGTTATACACTCAAGTGCATCTAAAGATGCAGGAAGCAGGAATTCACCGAAGTATCGACCAAATCAAAAACCGCTGGAAAAGTTTGAAAGCGGCGTATTACAACAAACAAAACTAGAGAATAAGAATAAAATGCGAGGGAAAAGACGTGCGGACAAGATGGCGTTTGTTTACTTTTTTTTTTTTTTCGAGAAAGACAACTCTGCGCATGCTCAACCTATTTAATCTGATTGAATGCTTGGTGCATGTATACTCACGGCATGATCGGATCATGTCAGTTAGTGTCAATGTAAACGGAGATCTGGGATTTCCGATCAACCAAGATTTGAATCAGATAGGGAAAATTTGGCGCATGTAAACGTAGCTTATGAAATGGCCCAAAAAATATCAAACACTGTTTTATTTTTAGATTGATTTATCCTTCTTAAACTTTATAATTATTCTTTCTGTAGCTTTTTTGAATGCTTAAGCTCACATTGTGTTTTGTGAAAGACGGGATTTTTAGGCTGAAGAAAACACACACAATAGCCGGACTAAACAGTGCAAGGAAAAACATGTATTACCCAAAACCTCTAGGCTATTGTTTTGCTGTTTGTAAGTGACAAGCTCTGTTTGCACGCAGTGTGTGTTGCCAGAAAGCACGTATCAGTTGTACTAAAAGAATATTTTAAAATGAGGACAGCTTCTGCCAGTAAGAAGGCGGGTGACCTGAATGTGCCAATCTGTGTGGAGACAATCAGGAGCCATGTGGTGCTGTTGGACAGGGTTTCCGTGGAAACAAAAGGGATCATCAAAGATGAGATATTTGATGGAAATTTAAAAAATCACAATCTTTTTTATACATTTCTTCAAGTGTAATTTGTTTCTGTTGTTACTAGTTCCTGATTCAAGTTACATTTATCAGAAAACTTTATGAAGTTCCTATAAAGTGGATCTGTCCTGAACTGAATTTATTCATCCATTCGTGTAACGTTGCATCGAATTCTCTGCCCTCCCGACAGAATCGATAAAGCCTTCAAAGATCTTCAAGGGGTTAAAAGAATTGCTCTTGCACTTTGGACCGAGGTCAAAGACAACTCATAGTTGCTGACAGTGTGTGGCCACTTGCAAGAATAACAGTAAGTGAGAATTATGTTTTGGCTGAGACCACACTGCTGAGGTTCCAGGTTAAAAGAACTGAAGACAGCCTGAAAGAATGTGGGGCAGATGTAAACACTTCTACCTGCGCCCTCCGCCAAGATCTACAATGGTGTTTCCAAAAAACAAAAAATGTGTTAAAGGCGAGGTTAAAGGGAAAAACAGAAAGTCTCTAACCCAGTTAAAGACACGTTCATGTCTTTATTGTAAAATATTTTATAAGTATTACATTCTTTCAATAAACTGTCTATTTATAATATTTTAAGATTGAAAAATAAACAAACTACATGATTTTTCTCTTAAACACACCTCTAGTTTGCAACAGAAGAGACTGGCAGTACCTCAGACCTCTGGGGAGAAGGTTGTGTTCTCTAGCGTATCGGTACTACCTGGCTACCGTGAGGAATGCTGCTGCTGCTGCTGACTACAGATGAGTCTCTGGGGCAGTTACAGGAAAAATGCTGCGTTCTACTGAACACATGGAACATGCTTTCTTTCTAAAGCATGAGCAACGTAAATGAAAGTCAAAATACAAAACAAATGTTTCAGAAAGCAAAAATAATGCAAAAAATACATCAAAACAATGTTTTAGAAAATAGATTTTATACTTCTAAAGGAACATTTTTATACCATGTTCCCTAAAATACTGCTCTGTCCTTTCTTAATCTTTGTTTTCTCATTTATATTATATGTGCATGCGTGAGGTTGTTTTAATAAAATTACCTAAAATGCTCCAAATAAAATATATTTTAAAAATTACATTACATTAAATATCACAAATATAAAGAGTGTTTATGTACCCAGGCTTTCCACTGGATGGGTAAGCGGTGCTTAACGTAATAGGCGCGTTTTCCCCACGTCTCAGAAGCACATCAACAGCACCCAGATGGTCTAGCAAGGTCACAAATAGACCAAAGAATTGCAAGAACACTATTTTGCCAGTTCACGCGATGACACGAAAGGAGAGAGACGGAAGCATGCATTCAAAAGGTTTGGTTTATTCTGTTCTTTGTACCTCGGCCACAGAGACTAGTGCTGTGTTGAAAAAATCGATTCTCCGATTCTGAATCGATTCTCATAAAAATTCATAAAGATCGATTCATATGTCCAAAGATCGATTTAACCCTTTAACAGCTAAAATATAAAAGTCCAGATAGTCATTTTGAGGCTTGGGTGATAAAGGGTTAATACGGTTTCCACACGGCTTTACACACCCACCGTCATGTGATTGAATTTATGCATGATTGCTAGGTGTGAAGATATTAAAAAAACATGGCATCGGATACTAGCAGCTAGGGGTGGGCAATATAAACGATATAAGGTAGAAACAATATAAAATTGGGTAATGATAGAGTATTTGGCTCTATCGCGATATCGCAATAACACATGACGTCACCAAGATGTGCACCGACATTGGGACAACAGAATGGCAGTGACTGCAAGCATGGAGCGGGTGGAGGACGAGGAGCATTCTACACAAGAGATTTTGGACGTCTTTATTCTGCTGTAATATATTTGTCATATGAGGATTTTTAAAAGCATGTCATTTTGACATATAAACAGAGGAAAAAATGTATCGCAATATATATCGTTATCGCACATGCTTCAGATTATATCGCAATATAGATTTGAGGCCATATCGCCCAGCCATACTAGCAGCAACGTTAGCCAAGCGCTGGGTTTGAAGACACTCAAAACTCTTAAAGCTGCAGTCTTCACCGAGACATTGCCAAGATCACGCGTGCAAGCAGATGACTGGTCTGCAACAGATAAAATTCAAGGAAGCACTACAACTACCAACTAATTCTACACGTTCTCACAAAATAAATGAAGCGATAGCGAGTTTCATTTGCAAGGATATGCGTCCGTATTCTGTCGTTGAAAACGAGGGCGTCAAGCTGCTAATGCACGGAAACACTGAACATTCTGGGAGAGGGATTGGTCCTTACAGCCATTTTTTTCTGCCAACATTTCATTAATTTGTCATTGAATGTCAATAACATCAATATACTGCACAACTACACAGTCATGTAAATAAAGTCACTGCAAAATAGTTTTAAAATCGATGACCCGAATCGATATCGGATTGGAATAGATCAGGTTGAATTCTAAATCTTGACATTTGAATCGATACCCAGCACTAACAGAGACCACATGTAATGCCATTTTTTTTTCCTTCTACTCATTGTGAAATACAAAATCTCCTCGTGTCTTTTATTTTGAACGTTTCCAGATGCTTTACACTGCTTCCGCATTTGATTTCTTGTCCAGCTCAATCTCAACTGCTGGGCTTGATATGTTCTGGAAATGTAGCACATAAAAAATAGACCCAAAACATAAATTTAGCAGAGTGACGTGACAAGAAACTTCTGTGACACATCCATGACGCACCTCTCCGCACCCAGTGGAAACCCATTGACTATAACGGCGGCTATTAGCTGAGTATTACACTTGGCGGACGTTACACAACAAATATGCATCCAGTGGAACATTGGGGTTATCTTTTAGAAAAGTCCTTTTGGGCCAGAGAACACAACGCCAAATTTGACCTACATACTATTCAAGCAAAACCACTACAAGACAAACGCATAACTGTAAGCATCTCCAGCTTTCTCTTTCAGACACATTCCAGACTAGATTTGCAAGGCCATAAAACTGCCTCCATAAAACAGTCATGCAACAGGTTCCAATACAGACAGCTGCTTGGTCACATTCTGCTCAAACAGAAAAAGAAACATTTCAAACACAACTAAAGCCTCAACATGAGCTAAATGATCCAAAGTTTCCTCAAGCGAGCTTTGAGAAGTTCAGCAACATGTGGAACCAAATTAATATTTAACTACATTAGCTAAATAGTTAAAAGCAACTTTTCATACTTTATCTGCTCATAACTAAAAAACCTCTTTATCTCTTATATCAGTAACCTCCTGTAGCGTGCAATCGCAAATGAATGGCTAACTTTTTCTCTTCCGATAGCGAGCGGTAGCAACTGTTCACCATCAGATATAAAACCATCTCTCTCCATGGCAGATAAAGCTTTAAAAAACACTCATGCTATCATGTTGCTACTTCTCACTGAAGTGAGAATAAATGACATTACAGTTAAGTGGTGCTGGTGAATGATCAAATAACGTCAGGCTAATTCGTTCCCTAGTTGGCCCAGCTATGCAAGATGGGTCCAAGCAGGTCAGAGCTGATGATATCTGCACACTCACACTAGCTGCCATGTTAGGAATGCAGCTACCTTTATCTCACACACACAACACACACACGCACAGTAGCAGTGACACATTGTTTGCACGTCCATGCAAAGCCAAGCATGTGCTCCCCGGGAAGCCCAGAGAAAGCTGACAGGTTTATATTCAAACAATGCACGGCGGGAACAACGCTCAGTTTTTGAGGTCCTCTCTATGGAACCGGGATGTCATAAACAGCTTTTTAAAAAGACAATCTCATAATGGCAACAAGTGGTTTGAACACAAGCGTAAAAATGTGGATTACAGCAAGGTTAGAGCAGAAAACACAAACTGCAACGGGTTTACGACTCCCACATTTGTGCCTGTAGCAACACACCCTCACATATTTAGCTCTTGCGTTTACATTCTTGTCAACTGTGTCACTGAAGTGAATCTTCAAAAAAAAAAAAAAACACCTTAAGGTTGATTCATTTTCCGGTGCACTTTTACTTTATTTTGGAAGTTGATTTACTTGTGTTTGTTGAACACAAGTACTTTGAAATAATAGTCATGCTGTTTGAATTATGAGTTCTTTCTTGCTAACATTTTTCACACACGTCTTACCTTCTGTCATTGCGACACTCTCTAAGCTAACTATGGTGTTTGCTAGCCATCCAAATGAAGTGCCGTCCACCTAGGCATCTAACCTATAAGAACTCACCCGATTGGCTAAATGGGTGAAGGGCTCTATTTGATTTGTCAAAATCTTCATACTTCCATTTGATTGACAAAATGCATTATGTGTAGCAAAAATCTGAGATGACCATTAATTGCGATATTTTTCTGTTCTTTGCGATATGCCTATTGTGCATGCTGATATTGCGATAACGTTACATTTTCGATATATTGTGCAGCCCTACAGAATACCATTTCTTTTTTATTGTTTATAATCTGTTTTCCCCTACGATCAATTTCTGATAAGTACAGCTCACTCATTCGCCTCATGGTTTTGCAATTCACAGATAGTTAAGAAATAGTTGTGATTCAGGCTACAGTTTCAGATCTGTGTTTATGGTTTGACTGTAACCAGCTGTGTCATGTGGTTCAAAGTATGTTTCTGAGACAGGAAATCACCTGTTTAGTTTCACATCAGATGGTGAAACTGTGAACACGACAGCAAGTTGTGAGAATAAAAACACAGTTTTTATACTGAAATAATTAAAGATGGCCTTTGCTTTTAAAAAGGTACTGCACAAAATATGTACATTTTCTCTTCTAAAACATCACATCTAACCTCTCACCTCATCCATCCAAATCCTAACAAATTAACCTTCAAATGCACCAGTCAACTTAGTAAAACACAAACGGTCAGATTTTTTAAAAAGTTTACCAGAACTCTGGTGCGTCAGTGTTTTCACAAATGGTCAGAGCTCAACGTGAATATGGGGTGGGCAGGTGTTAATGTTATTCCAGCTGTTACATTAGAACTACATACTGAATATTTGGGTAACTTTTATTGCTTTGCTGATGTCTATCAAGTATTCCTAATTACTAGTCAACAACAGCTCCACAAAGACACCAATGCTATTTGTAGATGAACGCATGAATTACTTATTTTTTTATTCAAATTGTGTCTGGTTTTTCAATTATGTATAAAGTTAAGTTGTGATTAATTGATTGGTTTGGTTACACTTTATTGACTGTAACATTGAGAATTTGTCCATATTGGTTGTTCTCAAACAAAACAAAGTTCACTACACCAAGGGAACAGATTAACCTGACCGCTGTTTTTATTGCTACACCTGGTATTTAACAGGCTCTATAAATACCGGACTCCATTATTGTCCAGTAATGTCATTGTCTAATGCAACCGAACACAAAACTATAACAAGAATGGCAGAAAACTAACCCCAAGGCTCCTGTCTGGTGTTGCTGGAGTCTAACTGGTTTTTCCCTCGGCTGTGTGCGAACATGCATGTTTTCAAGAACAGTGCCTTCTTTTCCAGACAGAACCGTGTAAAGCACATATTTACATTTCTAATGTAGTTATAACTTTAAAAGGCACTTTTTAGTTAGGAACAGAATCACCTCAGAGTCCCAAACCAAAAGGTCAAAGCTACTTTTAACTTGACTTATAAACTAGTAGTTACATTTCATTAAAAGCAGTTTTTTACCATTAAAAATACTGAAAAACTACTGCCAATATGTGTGTGACTAAGAGGACATTACAACGGAAGATAAAAGTTTTATAAAAACCACCTTCCTAAACTACTGTTGTCTTCTTTACTGTAGTTAATCACCACTGAGGTATTGGCAAAAACATGCAACGAGCACAACAAATTCTAGTTAAAGTAAATGTAAAGAAAGGGGTAAAGGATGCAAAAGGGCAAAAATGGAAAAACATATGAGTGTCTTTTGTTGTCCCCCAAAGTCCCCTGTGACCCCCATCATCTGACTCATAGCAGCTGATAGCTGACAAAAAGGCCCCAAACCAAATCAAGAGAATTTCAGTTTCAAAGCTGAGCAAGTGTTTGTTACAACTTCTATTTTTTTCTTCATAAGAAAAAGGAACACTGGTGTCCTGTAGGGTTTGGTTTTACCTCGTCTTTTTTAAAATGTACGCAGTGTAACCCTTTAAGCCTTAAAGATGTGGTTCAGTCTTTAATCAGTACATTTGCAATGATCTCTAGTAGGAATGAATGCCTTGTGAAGGTTGGTTTATGCTTGACGCGTCTGCGAGGTCCACACGGCTGCGCACGGCCAAATTACGTCATTTTAGCAACCACGCCCCTTTGTGTGGCCTCCGTGTGGCCCAAAGTTTCTGCAACGCGCACCTAGGAAATTTTCTAACTATGTGGATGGTCCCGCACGGAAAAACATGGCGGACTGGCAAGAGCTCGTAGTGGCGAAGGTTCGTAAATACAAACATCTCTATGATTCGGCCCATAAGGATCACTGTGATCAAAATATTGTTAATAATTCGTGGAGAGAATTGCTGTCACACTCGGAAAAGACGAGGAAGCAGTAAAAAAATGTAAAACAACAGTGATTTCTACTTCTATTATGGTGCAGTGTTGGATGTATGCCGTAGAGCCCCATGCCGCCCCCTACAGTCTGGGAGAATATTGGTTCACAGCAAAGACAAGCCGCAGAAGGTAGGAAGGAACCATAAACACTGCAAGTTCCGACGCAAGTTCCATCCGTGCGGAATGTACATATGTCAAGCATAAACCAACCTTAAGTCTGCTGGTGAAGGTTCCCAGTCATTCAGGTCATGGTAATCCAAAGGGGTTCAAATGAAGGCAACTGGACTTTTTTGGTTTCTTGAAGACGTTTTGCTTCTCATCTGACGAACTTTGTCAATTCTGACTGAATATGGGAGGGTCAAGCTTATAAACTGTAGCTGTCTAGTGTTGCTTAACGAGCAGAACCTACCTATGAATACCACTACCTACCCCCTGATGAGTCTCTATTGTGTGGGAGTCGTATTGATTAGATTCTAATCAATACAATGCCTTGTAAGTCATACTCGGTGGGTGGGGGGCTCAGGAGCGCCTGTGTCAGGAAGTACAAGTCAGCTGGAGGAGAAAGCAGCTTCAGACAGCAGGATTTGGAGTTTTATTTCCTGCTATTTGGACATCTCACCTTGGCTTGGCTAACAGCAACGCAACTTTACCACTGAATCTGCAACATTTGATGTTTTATCTCCACAAATAAGACAAGCTTGAAGGAGTTCCGCCGTGTTGTGGAGTTGTTTCCTGGACGCTAAACCAGCAACAACCTTCCCCATCGCGAGCCAAGATGGGCGAGTCCATGAACGTTAAGCAACAGTGTGACGTAGATCTGTCAGGCTTTTCCAATTCCAGCGTTTCACCGTCTATTTTCAAAAGCTAATGCAGGAGATAGGTGTAGGAGACTATTTTCGTGTTCAGCCTGCATGAAAAAACTCCTAGTGACCGATTATTATCAAAAATAATAATTAAAAAATGTTTTTTCAGTGAACCGTAATTATCCCAAACACTCATCTCTTTTTTGTCACATCCTCTAAAAAAAGTGCTTTAGTTGCATGTGAGTTTTTACATCTAATCTGAACCTGATACATGCTCATGTTTCATTCTGTCTTAAAGGATTTAAATACCAAATTAGCTGATGGCTTATATAGATGTGTTCTGTCAGTGTGTTTGTTCCTGTGGTCACTTGTTGCCACTTTAATATGTCAGTGAACCAAAGACATTTTCACCCACACACAACAGAGTTGACTGAAAAGTACTCCATCTCTCTTTATTACTTATTTGCTCCATTCCAAATAAAGTGTAGCTGTTGTACCAAAAAGATGATCTGAAACCAGCCAAATAAATGCCACCAACTACCCTCTTTTAGGGGTGAGAGTATTTAGACTTATTACAGTTTGATTGAATTGTGATGCATTGTTGTCAGGATTATCAGTGCTTCCTATAAACAGTGAGTCATAAAGTCATAAAGTAAAATATTATATATCAAGTTAGGATAAAACATATCCTTGGGTGACTATAATTTGCTGAAGTTTGTCTGATTTCAGCATTTTTCCCCTTTCTGACCACAGTTGAAAAAAAAAATCTCTTTAAAAGGGTTCCAAGAACACAGCATCGACCACACACTGGTCTACTTCTCCTCCTCCGTTCTGTTATGGCAGTTTGAGCGCTCACTCCAAATGCAGAAAGTCACTACTTAAGCCTATGTTTCTCTCCCTTCTTTTGCACATTCCCTTGGGAGCCTGTGGCTCTGCGATGGTTGGAATTCCCATAAAGTCCAATCTGCGCTGGGTGCAGCCGAAACCACCGTTAATCATCGACGTGATTTGTCGTCCGGTACCACCACGGCGTGGGTAGGAGAGGGGCGAGAGGAGGGCTGGCCAGAAAACCAACAAAAGTCGGAGAAGTTGACGAAGCATTAAACCTGTAGCGGGAGAGGGAGTTCCCACTGAGCCAAGCATCTGCACAGGAGACAGGCCCACCTACAGCACATCTGTGACTTTCTAAACAAAGTTCTCCAACACTTTCTTACAGACTTTTATGTAACTATAAATGGATTGATGGATGGATTATTTATACTCCAATTCTGTAGCTAGTAGGGATGTGCATTGGGAAAATTCTGGCGATATGATATGAATACAGGGGACGATATATTGTGATACATTCAGCCAGATGATATTAGCGATTTTTTAAGACTGAATTTATTGTAGGAAAATTCAATAAACACTCCAAACTGATACATAACATGTTTAACATGAGGTAACTGAACCATAATAGAGGGATTTACATTTCAACGGTGGAAACAAAACCCATTGCTCTTTAAGTAAAAAATAATAGGAGTAATTAACATCTGCATTATCAGAAGTCATTTCAAAATAAACAATAAAGGCAGTCTCTGTTGACAACTAGCGGTCAGCGTTTGAATTGCACCAAAAGAAAAGAAAATACACAAATGTTTGCATGTAAATTCTTCCAAAAATTCGATACACAGCTTTGAATATCGATATAATATCGCAGGAAAAAATATCATGATATATCGCCATATCGATATTTTCTTACATCCCTAGTAGCTAGAACTACGAATTCCAAGACACCTGTGTGATTTTATGCCCTGAAGAAGGTCGCACGTGACCGAAACGCATCGGCTAATCCTTTCAGAATAAAAGATTCTTACACTATTCAGAGTGGCTCGGATCCCCCTTCTTTTCTTCCTTACCTCAGAATAGATCACAAGGTACTTCGAAATAAAAAAAGTTTAGAACAGGACATTACGAGTGAGTTTGAACATAGACTATAAAAACTTACCTATAACACCTGATGTTTTCAAATCACAACTATTGGAGGATATTCATTTTTTTCACGAGTGCACTGCAGGAACTGTGGTTAGCGTTGACGTAGGGCTGGGTGATATGGCCTAAAATCAATATCACGGTATATTGAGTTCACCTCGATAACGATAAATGGACGATAACTACATGAATGCACAAAAACAAAAGCTGTCCACTAGATGGAGCTGTCACGTACATTATGTTGAATAATGCTGTCATGTGACTTGAGGTGGTACAGCTTCTTAAAGGGACATGAACATCGCCAACCTACAAATGTATTTTCATTTTTTTTTATTACCAAATTTATTGACATGCAAAAATTTATATCGATCAGAGTCAGAGATTTCGATAACGATAAATTTTCAATTTATCTCCAAGTCCTACGTTGACGTATAATCCCTCTAATGTGCCCTGGGTCAATTCAGGGGCCTCTTGCCAGCAGGATATGTCCAAAACACTTCTCCTGGAAGGCATCTAGGAGATATTTTGACAAAATGCCCGAACCACCTCAGCTGAATCCTCTTGACATGAAGGAGCAGCGGCTCTACTTCGAGTCTCTCCCAAATGTCTGATCCTCTTCACCTTAACTCTAAGGCTGAGTCCGAACACCCAGGAGGAAGCTTCTTTCTGCTGCTTGCATTCACGATCTTGTTCTTGCATTCAATACCCACAGCTCACAACCATAGGTGACCATATTGGGACAAAGATTAACCGACAAAGACCGACTGAGAGCAACAGAACAGTTCAGTGTCTAAGATTTGACAATGCATGGAATTTTTACAGCGATATTTATCAGTCCAAAAAATGACAAAGGGCGATATATTCACGGCGGTAACATTTAGACATTTTGCGAACCTGACACACACTGCACGCCGTGCTCCACCAATCATACTCGTTATTACTCAGTTTGAAGAGGCAGGTTATGAGGGCTCCTCATGCTTGAGATCGCTGTTTTTCAAATTTCATTGGCTATTTGATGGGTCAATCAACAATATACTGTGCCGCAATTTGGTTACTCATAAAAATAGAGGGTGGAGCTTCTGACCTAACAGCCAATAATGTAAGCTTTTGCCTTAGCAAAGACCTCGCCTGGGTCAGGTAAGATGTTGAGCAAAAGTCTGAAGCTAATGTGAGGATGCTAACAAAAGTCAGGATGAGAAAGAGACGCATCTGAAAGAAATTTTGAAGATTTTTAGCGGTATATTACGATGAATTGTGGATGTAAGAGTTTTTGTGAACCAACTATTTTATTGGAGTACTTTTTATAGACCATTGTGGATGTAAAAAGACTCATTTTGTTATTATTTCAATGATATGAGGCTTTTAACAGTGACTTAGACATTATTTTGGATTTCTGAGTGGTTTGACCAAAGTATTTACTGTGTCTACAGTTATAGTTAGCATATAGCTTCAGAATTACAATAACCCTAGCTTTTTAATTATGTATATTTACATCAAATGAGTGTTGCAAAAAAAAACTTATTTGGCGTGGAAGGTTGGAATATCTAATTCATAGGCATAAAAATATCACTCATTAAAAAACTGAACAGCGAAGGGCTTGTACTATCACCAATGGTCGATAAATTCATCCAATCACCCAACCTTAGCATCCACCCGTCGATCTCCCGCTTCCTTCTTCCCTAACTTGTGAACAAGACCCTGAGATACTTAAACTTCGCCACTTGGGGTAGGACCTCTTCCCCAACCCCGAGTTGGCAATCCCCCTTTCTGGTCAAGAACTGGTATTTAATTTAGTTTTCTGCATCCTTTAATATCATGTTTGTTTGTAAAGACCCTCTGCTGGCCATGACAACTAAAGTCATTTGCAGTGAAGCTGAACATATAGCAGAAGGAGAAAAGACCTGAGCAGCATTAAAGAGCATCACAATGACTAAACTGAGCTTTTAGACTGTGTGTGATAACTTTTATATCGGGTCGGTTTACTGCAACTCCTTTGAGAACTTCACCATCTGACATGGATTTGAAGATAAACCTGCTACATTTCCAGTTACTTCCAAACCAAGACCAAACGGTGATTAAGCTTTGACTCATTCGTGTTTGCTCAAGTTTTGAGTGTTGTGAGTTAATGGTTTTATCTGTTGGAACACGATGGTATTAAGCTTTTAGGCATCCAAAATCCACAGATGTACTCCTGTAAACACAGTTATGTTGTAGAACTGCCATGGAAAAAAGCTGAAAGTCACTTTATTACTTTATCAAAGTGCCAGCTTTCTTCACCGCTGTCACATACTTGTGGACAAAACATGGTTGTTATGGTTTACACAAAAGCTCTCTGTAGAGGTGTAAAAGAGTCTTTTCTCCCAGCTTGTACACCCACAAACAAACGGGGGATCAGAGAGTTTTTCCAACGCGTTGAGGGAAACAGAGAGCTTTCAGTTTAACCATGTGTCTGATCGTCCTTGTGTCCAAGTGTTCAGGAGGATTACCATCAGTCCAACATGGAAGGGAGTACAGCAGGAGCTATTTTTGGGGGGCAGAGAGCAATGACAAGCCGCCAGCTGTGTTTCCACAGCTTCATGAAGGGAGGAGGCGAAGCAGGCCAGAGGAGGAGGGATGGGAAAGCAAAGCAGCAGTGACCAAAAAGTTCACACCAACTCCAGGGATAAAGCAGGAGTCGTCTGATCAGAAGCAGAGGTGGATTTATGAACAGGACCAAACCTATTTTTTCTCTCAATGACTCAACCAGGCACATCTGGCCTCCTATTAGTCCCATAAGCCACCCTAGAGTGAAAAGCACTGGACCATCCATCTCATTCATTTACTTCCTGACCGTCCACATAGAATTCTTATTTCTGTACTGAACTACAAACTGCTCTAATGTACTACAATTAAAGTTTACAAGCTACCTTCTGATTATAAACGTGTTTTTATGTTTGCTAGCTGTGTACAGATTAACATACGATCGTGTTAATTTACTGATTTGCTTTAAGAGTAATTTAAGGGTAAAGTTGCTACTTGGTGATTCGGTCATACTTCACAGAGAAAAAGCAAAAGTACGATTTTCCTACTGGAGAATGAAGGGACATCTGAGTAAAGAAACGGTTGATTTGTTTACCTCTGTCGTCCGGAGAGAGGGCGGCTTCTTCAAGGCCGCCCTAAAGTTAGATTCCATGACTCCGGTCATTTTCATAACTTCGGTTCAGACCCACCTCAGGTCTTTTAATCCTTTTTAGTGTCACTTTTGCGCTTTTTCCCGAGCAAGCGTCAACACACGTACATCCTCGGTGATGTTCGCACTCGCCCCGCCGAGCGTGGAAGGAGTTAATTCCAAATCCACCGGAAAAGAGAAGAGGAAAAAACTCTTTCACCTACGAACTCGCCGTTTTCTCCGCGTGCGAGAAATGGTTCAGGGCGCCAAAGTGTGACAGAAAGTCAAATATGTGCGACCCGTTGGTTTTAGTTAGGTACATCCTTAGTAAAAATAAATATCCAGTTTAGTAGTTAGCGTCAGTCATATCCAGGAGTTCAGATTTGTTCATCCCTCCTCCAGAAGAGCTGAGAGCCGAGAGTTGACGACATCTGTTAGCCCGGACAGGTGGTGCGTTCAAAACCGTCGGAAATTAGAGAATATTGTGAAACAGGCCTCGCTTACGTATTATTAAAGGTTTTAAATTCTCTTTTTTGGCTGAAACACAAATATCGACTTTTAAAAATATTTAATAGAGTTGAAAATAATAGAATTGTACAAAACGACGATGCCGTATTCTGTTAAATGACAAATAAATACAAAACATTCAAATAAACTATATACGATGATTTAGTAGAAGATAAACTTATGAGTTATTTGGTTATTTTAATTTAGATGTTTATATCAGATAGCATGTAGTATGTAATGTCTTAATTAAGCAGAAACTGTAAAATACTGATAATTGCATTGTATTGAGTTCAATTTACTCTTTAAAAATTGAAGCATGATAATTAAAAAAACTTTATATATTGATTTTTTTTTCTCAATTTTTGTGAAAAAGCAAGTCAATTGTTGCTCATCAGAAAGCCAAGATTAATAGCCACAGTATTATAATTAACGTTTTAAAGATTTTAAAAGAAGAAAGTTTTATATAGCTTTCAATGTAAGAATCACAAGGTGTTTCACAACCACAATAAAAAAATATATTTTTTAAAAATAAAATAAAAGCTAAGTATAAAAAATGGGGAAATAAAAAAAGAAAACGATGGGGCCTTACAATATAGGAACACAGAAATGTTATGAGACACCAGCATGAAAAAAAGCTGAAGTTCACACAAAAAGGATGTGAAATTTAAGTTTCTTAAATGTACATATACATTAATACTCTAGTTTGAAAAAAAGTTTAAAATGTTTACTTTGTTTTAACTTCAATGCAATGGCAAAAAATGATTTTGCTTTGATTTGGCAAAACCAAACACATCACGTTCATGGGCAAGTTACGTGTTGTAGAGCCTTCAAATCACCACAGGGGGGCGACAAAGTTCCTCGATAAGAAGAAAAACAGCTCAAACAGAAACAAAAAGCAATCACACTTCAGGGGGTGATCTGGAGCTTGAGAGATGAAATATTATAAAAGTGGTTAAGGCTGTTATGCAAGCACGATGCAAGTTTGGACACATCTCTCATTATCAGTTTAAATGAGTATCATTAGAAATTTAATTCAAAGCTGATTATGATTAGACCTATTTTTTCCACTATATCCATTAGTCTAGAGGAGGAACAGACCTGCACTGCACACAGCTGCATGGGCAATGTAGTGCAGTTTTATTATATTTCATATATCAATCTTTCATACAGGTAAGGCACACATGTGTTTAGCCTATGTGCTTTGTTTTTATAACCTCAATGCTTGAGAGCCAGCAGATGTGAATGAAGTCAATCAAACAATGTGATACATGCAAGATTTATTACAAGTTTATATTTGACATTTTTCAGTTTCTTTTATAAAAGAAGGTTGTGGGACCTCAGCTGAACCTTTCAGCTGTGTCCCAAGTCTAAAATGGCACATGTGATTTCTTTTTGTTACTTATTATTTTCACTTGCAGTCAGTCAGTATGATTACTGAGGTCCCCAAGCAGAATTAGACTCACTATTGAGAAATTTTAATGACTTTTTCACACACACACACACACACACACACACACACACACACACACACACACACACACACACACACACACACACACACACACGGCTAGTTGTTACCATTCACTTACATTGTTTTATGCTAAGCTAAAGCTAAAGGGGTACTACCAGATCATGAGAAAGACTGGGCTGGTTGCAAACCTTTTTTTCCCATTTATCAAACTATGGGGAATATGGCAACAGACAAAATTTTACTTTGGGGGGTGGAATATCCCTTTAATGCAATATCACCAAATAACCACAAGAGGGAGATAGTCATCAACATTTGTAGAAGCCAAAGATCTAAAAATCATAAGATAGTTCACTGTTTTGCACAATTGTCCTAGTTAACCCCTTACTGACATTTTCAGTCATTAGTTTGAATGCAGTATGCATTCAAACTATTGTTTTCCTGTTTCTCTTTATTATTCTTCTTCTTCTTCTTCTTCTTCTTATTATTCTGCTTCCGTACGTTTTTTGAACTGTATCTCCTTCTACAGTTTTTCAGCTATTTCAGCAAGTTTGGTATCAAACCGTTCAGCTCATTCAGCTCTTTCCGGCTATATCTCCTGGTATTGATATCTTCAACCGTTTCCGATTAATTCAGCTTTTTCTGCAATTTTCAGCCCATTGAAATGAATGGAAAAGGCTTAAAATCGCTCAATTTTGCACAAAATCGTTCATCTTTTTGACCTCTTACTTGCCAGGGTTAACTTCAACCTAGAGACTTCATTCAACTTTTAACAAACTCAAAAGAAGTTCAACTATTTCAAATTTTTTCAGCTTCTTGATATCTTTTACGGTTTTTCTACAATCACAGGTTAAACTTGAGGTACGATTTTGGAAAGTTCAGGAACGTCTCCTCCTCCCCCCATTCAAAAGAATAGGGCCAAAAACAGACTTTGCTCGACTTCAGGCCGTGTCCTGAGAGAACCGTAGAACCGAGGGAAATGAAACTTGCGCTGGATGAAAGCTGACGGATTTTCCTCCGTTTTGAGCTATAATTTATGGACGTACTCCAAAAATTGTGGTCGTAGCGTTAACTAGTTTGGAAAGGTTTTAAAATATTTCTCCTCCCAGCAGCTGGGCTGTGCTGTCCCAAATATGGTCATNTATCTCATTCTGCTAACTTTGACAATTGAACTCATTTTCAACTTCACTTCAGTTCTAATGCATGTTCATCATTTTCAGCTGCTAAATTCACAGTTCAGCTAATTGTGAAAATGTAACTATTAAACTATTCCTACTCAAATACCAGCTGTTTAAACATTTCAGCTGTCCAGTTTTTTAAACTGTGTACTGAGATTTCAGTTTTCTGATGTTTAGATTTATTTTCTCTTTTCTCCACTTACTTATTTGGCTTTAATACACTTGTTAGTGATTTTTTGCTCCTAAATCTTTCAATCTTTTCAGCTCATTTTTACAATTACGCTAAATGTTCGCAGCAGAAAACTGCTTATTTCAGTTCAGCTACTCAGCTATCAGTTTCAAAATTCAGCATATCCTGCTAATTTCACAATTCAACTAATTGTGAAAATTTAACTACTTATACTCAAATATGAGCTGTTTAAACATTTTAGCTACTCAGTTTTTTAAACTATGTTTAGAGATTTCAGTTTTCTGCTGGTTCGGATTTTTTTCTCTATTCTCTACTTACTTTTTGGGCTTTTTAAAACTTTTTAGCAATTTTTGCTCCTAAAACTTCAAATACATTCAGCACATTTTGACAATTAAGCTTAGTTTTAGCTTCAATTCAGCTGTTTCAGCTATCGTATTCAGCAACAAAGCATTCAAACGTATTTCTGCAAGAAATGCAATTTATCTAGTTATTATTATTATTATTATTATTATTTTATTTGTATTTTTAATGGAAAATTCATCTGCATGTTTTAAAAAAAATAGTTATGGATCTTTTTTGGCCACATGTATTTTGCTTTGATGTGAAAAACTTGTGTGTGTGTGTGTGTGTGTGTGTGTGTGTGTGTGTGTGTGTGTGTGTGTGTGTGTGTGTGTGTGTGTGTGTGTGTGTGTGTAATTCAGCTATTGAATGCATCACACACCAGCATGCTTTTCTCTGACCGCCTGAAAGGGAGATGATCAAAACCTAGGATTATCAAAATACCATAATGTCAGTGAATGCAGCACCTCAGTCAATGTATTTGTGGCTCATTGTCACGTTTTCTGCTTTTATTTTTCATTAGAATTCAGGTTGTGCAATAATAAAATAAAATAAACACGTTTCTTTTGGTTTGTTTTAGATTAAGCTACTTTATTAACCATCTTGATAGTTATGGTTTATTGGAGCGCGTTCATGCATTGCTTCAGCATGGACACTCCTTTATTCCTTATCTTGTTGCATAACTGTGGTGTGTTTGTGTGTGTCTTATATATACAGTCTTTGGTGTGTGCTCAGTTTATTTTAACTCCTCACCACATGAGATGAGGAGTAGAAAGGGATTAGTGGACTGTCAATTTAAAATGGGGGGAAATGTGGCCTCCAGAATTTGAATAAGTAACAATAGTCAGGAATTATTTATTCAGTGTTTTGAAAGAGAAATCCCATCTGCTAATCCAGTAAAACTAAAAAGCTAGAGGTGTTGCGACTCAGAGCCTTATGGTCTGTTTGTAATGATGATTCAGTTTGTTCATTTATATCCTGTAGAAAAAAACTTTGAAAGCATTTTTTTAATCACAATTAATCCTGCTTTTAAAGGCATACTATGCAACTTTTTCATATTTTTTAAATTGTTTTCTTGAGCCAGTTTGTGTTAAAATGACCCTTTACAGGGTTAATGAAATGTCACTCAGACCCCCACCGCCCTCTGTGGCCAGAATACCGCACTTGCAATTTCAGAGTGGTGGTCCGGTCCTTGCTGGACTTAATAAAGTGGAGCAGACATGCCTGTCGCTGCAGTCTGCTTCCAGTATGTTTTTCTGCATGTATTAGAACACAGCTGATTTGTTTGATTTAGTGATGAATCGCTCCTGTAGACACTAATGAAGGCTGAGGAGACACAGCGAGGAGATAAGTTTCACTTTGGTTTCACTAACGGACACTAGGGGGTGCTAAAAGCACGCCAAAACTGCATAATATCCCTTTAAGTTCTGGGATAATCTTTTCTTGATTTCTCTTTGATTCCACAAAGTGAACATCTCCACAGACTTGTAAGTTCTCAGCATCTTTATTGCACAACGTTCCCAGAAAATTGGGAAAAAAAAGAAAAATAAATTGACGTTTCATAAAAGACATTCTGTACAAACACATGGAAATAACTTGAGAATGTATAGTTTACAGAAACCGTTACAAGTATGAGCAACTAAATAACTTATTCATATACAAAGAGGGAAAAGCAGATAAATATATATATAAATCAATAACAGCTGTCATGTACAAAATGTAGCAGAGCATCTTTAATACACATCAGTGTGAATTTATTCACCTCAACAGCAACATGAGCTTTTCTAAAATAAAAAATGGTGAAACATTCATGCTTCTCTGTTAAGACTTGGATTTTAATCTGGGTGTGATTTAGACAAAAACGAAGCCACTGTCCACTTTTCAGGGTGGCAGTTTCCATAGCAACATAAAGTCTTCAAAAATGAACAAAAAAAGCAGATTTGGGGATTTGTCGAATGATTTACTGGCTGCAGACGTTTCTATTTTGTCCATTTTATTCCCAGGAAAACACTCGCTACTGTAAAGAAAAAATATAGCCTTTCTGTAATTTAGTTATTTTACGGGTAAAACCGTCATCAAAAGTAAAAGAAATGCACAAATAGTGTTAAATCAGCACGTATGCATCTAGGAAGTCGTCTGTCCCAAACACTGAAGCCGTAAACATCATATAAAGGTGACGGATATAAAAATGAGAAAAATACTTCAGCATCTCATTTGAAAAATACACAAACAACACAAGTTAAAGCTTTTCCACAGTATTAAAGGACCCTCCTCCATCACTGCGTGATGCAAAAATATGTATTCCTTCCATTTTTATGAAAATTAAACAGCCTTCCCTTTGTTTTTGTTTTAAAGAACACAGCATAGAGTCGACACAGTTGACATTCTGATTAAATTTCTTATAAATTTACCTCAGGGGTTTTCTATGGAGCAGCTGATGCAGCCCATAATAAGATCTGAGGTAGTGCTGTACCTGTGATGACCTCAAAGCCACTTATATAGAATCTGTAGAACTCAAAATGATTTAATTACTCATAAACGGCCAAAAGAGGGGAAAAAGCTTCCAAAGTCAGGTGAGCGTCTCATTTAGCCAAACAAATAAATTACTGATATGAAGAAAAAGGTGGTTTGTAAACAAGCAGAACAAAACGACATAAATGGGTTTAACAATTTCTATACGTCAAAGTTTTTAAGAAAGAAAACAAAAATCAATTTCCATTTAACTGAGTCCATCACTTCATAATGCCAAGTTTAGATTGTACAGGTAAACAAATGAGCTGGAGAGTTAAAGTTCACGCTGTCCTCGTGGTGTGCATCAAAACATTTTTTATTTATTGTGGGATAAATCTGAAGTCTTTGGCTTTTATTTCCAAAAAATAATAAAGAAAAAGTTCTGTTCAAATAGGAACATTCCGGTCGTATCAGAGTTGCTTCAGTCATCTGCTGAGCCTCACTCCATTCCTGCTCTCTACCTCCACCTAGTGGTGCTACATCCACATGGCTCGACAGTCTGAGTCCATGAAGAAGAGCGACACTCCAGCTGGAGGTAAACTTCACCATGTAGGCCAGGAAACCACGGAAGGGGGTCAGCTGTGCAGCATGGACGGCTGTATCTGAGGGGCACCACTCTGGTCTGACTGGTCTCCATACTGGTTTAGTCCTATTGGTGCAGTTTTATAGTAAGATCTGAGCGACGTACGGGGAGTGAGTGCTGGCCACTGCAGCCAACAGAGGAAGGTCACTGGACTCGATTCTGTAGGGACGAGAAAATAAACATCAGTTTCCTTTTTAAGCAACACTAAAGAGTTTTTAACACTTCAAGCTATTGCTTTCAAACTGGTTTCAGTGCTTCTTGAGCCACAAACTTAAAGGTGTCATCACCTATAATACCGGGGATATCTACGTCCTATTGTAGTCTTTTAGACCATTAAAGTAAATTTAATTGGAAAAATAACTAAAAAATGTGATTTTTTAGTCCTTTATTGTGAAGGGCATATTTTCTCGCGTGATCACACGCGATATTTCGGCTGTCTTGGACGCGCGCGGGACTGAGGAGCGCGTTGATTGGTGGAAGGAAGCAGGACGCGGGTTCAGCGTCTCGCTCCAAAACAACAAAAGTTATAACTGAACCCGACCTGGCAGTGACCTACGGGATCCAACCCTGTATTTATGAGCCCGAGCCTCGCCTCGTGCGTAATGGCGCCCTCGCTTGTTGTTGAGTTGGGACAAAGCAAGCTAACAGCCAGGCATCGGCTCTTATGCTGTTGTGAAGATGGAATACACAAACCGATCGGAGTTTTGTCTCCCATAACACGGATTATAACATGAGTCATCAACGGTAAGACATAATTTATGCGTTTCACGTTATGAAAAGAGCTTTGTTATGCTGGTTTGTTCACTGCTGGTTCATATTTGTTTATATTCTGCCTTTGTGTCGGCAAATACGGCCAGAACTCAAGTTCTCGTGTTGGAGTGCGCATGCTCGTGGGGTGCATGTGAGCTGGTTGAAGAAGGCAAGATTAAACAAACACGTCAATGTTAAATATCGGCTTCTCAGCCAGTGAAAAATCATTAGGAAGCCATTATAGACATTTTTTCAAGTGGCAAAGTGAAGATTTCAGGTGACTCCTTTAAGCAACTTCTCACGGGACAGCAGTCTGCAGACCTCTGCTGACCAGAAACCACAATCAACAGTTTTGTGGTTGGGTTCGGAACACTAGTGGGAGGTCTCTACTTGGCAATATCCGTTTACTGTGCCGGTAGCTCATTTAAAGGCTAGCGGTTAGCTTTTTTAGTTCGCTGACCATCAATTAAAAGCACAAGAAGAAGAAAAAGAAGAATTTTGCTTTTTTGTTGGCATCATGGCCGTACCTGGTAGTAAAAGTAAGAGAGTAATGTCCTTGGGGGTAAAGCAAAGAGCTAAAACCAGAGTGAACATCAGCGAGGGCTACACTCGTTTGAAGGAGCTGAGGGAGGCTACGAAACCACGGACTGATGGTGACCTGGCTTTGTTGCTACTGGACTTGTAAGAAATAATATTTTTTGTCCAACAGTGTGGATCTTTTTACTTCGTGGCTTATTTAGAATCAGCTGGCTAATGTTAGCATTAGCTCGTTGTTAGCACTAGCTACAGCAGGGTTGTTTACGACAGTTGTAATTCTGTTTTCAACCAGTAGGAGGGAGAAGTGCAAAACTTATTAAGTGTTACTTTAACAGCTTACCCTAAAACCATGCCCAGTTCTTTCACGTGGACTCTCGTCTGGCCCTTCAGATACTCAGCAAGCATCTTACTCTTAAAGTAGATCTCCTGAAGTCGGTCCTCTAGGTGCATTATACACTGAATACGACACAAATGGGATGGGTTAAACAAGTGCCAGTTTAGAATTTAAAAACTCAGACATTAGAAGGAAAATACTGAGCTCTAAACATACAAAGTTGGGTGATAGGTTGAGCTTGTAGAGCTGGTAGGTGGACTGTAACAAGCTGGCGACCAAGTTGGACACCAGAACTTCTTTCCCCAGCTTGTTGACGTCTGTAGCTCGTCTCTGGCTGCTGGCCACCTGTACCGTCCACTTGTCCGTGTCCGCTATAATGCAGACGGCCTCGGCTATGGGCTCATCCAGTACAGGATGCTACATTAACAAACACACATGCATTTGAACAATGAAACACACGAACAAAGATGAGTCTACCAAACTGAAGGACTTCGGCTGTACCTGAACAGTGTGGGTTAATTCCGTTGTGAGGCTTTGCCGGAGCTTCTCGTCGCTCGGGATGCCGTGCAGTACAAAGTCTGGAACGTAGGTGGGGCAGTAGCCTCCAAAGAGAGTCCAACCGAAGTTGGCAATTGTAGGTTTTGAGTAGTTCTCTACTAACTTTGCCCTGTTGAACCAAAATGTGAAGATTTTTAGTTTAGAATTATTAAACGATTGGTTTTCTCTACTTAATACCAAGATTATAAGAACGAGAGAAAGTGTGTGTGCAATGCATCATCGACTCACCCAGGGAAGGGAACCATAACTTCCTCCTGCCAGTCCTCCGTCTCCTCGCTCTCGCTGTCTCCCAATGCGCTGTCCGAGCTCTCGTTCCGAGGTATTTCCCAGTCATTGACAGGAGCCACCTGCCGCTTTTGGTCCTTCCCGTTGTTGCTTCCGTCGTGAAGGATAGGGACGGACAAGACAAAATCCTTGTCCTGCTCAGCAGGACAGCTCTTGCAGCAGCAGGAGTCAGAGGAGTCTGTAGAACTACACCTACACCTCCTGAGGACACCAGATAAAGCATCTCCCCTCCTGCTGGAGTCCACGTCTCCACTACCCGGACCCCTAACTGCGCTCTGAAAGCTGTGATCCCTCAGATCGTGAATCTGAGACATCCCCGATGGGTTTAGTGAATGGTTTTGCAGATTGTTCATGTTGGTTGCCTCCTGCTTGCCTATGTAGTCTATAGTCCTAATCTCCACAGGGTTCTCTGGACTGAAATACTCATCAAAATCGTCCATACAGTTCACGCTCCACTGAGGCATCTTGCTGGACACCCGCTGCAGAGCTGCAGTTGGCTTGGTCTGTTTGGTTTGGTCCTCAGATGTGCTGGTCCTGCTGGTGGGTGAATGTGCTCCTCTATGCTGCTGTTGAGGCTGCAGGTATGGGAGCGGTTTTTCCTTGGGGTGTTTCCTGTGCTTTCTTATGTCCATCTCTACTCTCCGTCGACGGCTTTCTGTGTCTGACTCAGGAGACATGGAGTCCCCAATAAGGAAGGTGACTTTAGTTGCTGGTTCCTCTCCGGCCAAAGCCATGGGACTTGTAACAGCGCTCCCGGGTAAAAACGGTATAGGCACTGCTCCAACCAGGTTCTTATCTGGAGGTTTCTTCTCTAAAGGGATTCCCAGCGGTCGAAAAGGCAGAGCCCCCACTTTGGCATCCATCCCCACCTCAGCTCCGGCGTTTTTACTCTCTGTGGCAACAGAAGAGAGGGACGGACTCAAAGTGGGTGTGAAGGAAGAAACAACGTTGACGTTACTCTTGGTCTCTGTGTCCAAAGCACAGCCCTGCTCCCTGGAAGAGGCTGAGCCGACCCGCAGCACCGTTTCCAACTTGACCTCGAGGGCCACCGGGCTGTTGGACTCCCGTTTCAGCTCCCCAGGCTCATCTTCTGCAGTCCTGATGATAGAACCTAGGTCCTCACCGAGCCTCGACTGAAGAACGCTACTCCTGGACCCCTGGCTGTCATTTCTGTCCTCCTCGTCTTCGTCCTCATCCTTCTCTTTGAGCGGATCCCTGGAGCTGTTCTCTACCTCCGTGTCAGTGTACGTGCTGCTCTGGAGGCTGTTGTCAGAGCGGTAGCTGCCGTCTTCGGCCTCAGTCTGCTTGCTGTGGACCCCTTGGGACAAATAGTCCCCGCTGGGTTTATGGACAGTAACCAGAACATAGTCCGACTCCTCTACCTCGCCCCTCCTGAGTGAAGTGGTGATGAGGGAGCCGGGCATGACGATGGCCTCGTCTTCAGCGCTGTCCAGCATGTGGGTCTCCAACAGCTCTGAGCAACGGATGAAGTATGTGAGGACATACAGGAGTCTCTGGACCAGCTCCTGACGACGGCCAACCACCACCGTCCTCGACAGCCGTACTGGTGACCCTATGGCCCCATAAAGGTCCCCTACAAACAGAGAGGACAAATCAAGACCTTTTCTGTCTCATCGTTAATGTCAACAATGTTCTTAAAACATATTTGCACACATTTAATTTTGTTTCCTGTTTTGGACACTAGGTGTCACCCTCGACTCGTTTTCTAAAGGTCTGAAACTCAAATCAAACTGTCTTCTAAATATTCATCAGTTGCAAATATCTTTATGCTGTAATGATTAATAGGTTTCAAACGTCACTCCCTTCCTTTGAACGGGAGATTTAATCGTTGAATCGTTACGATCAAACATCTCACCAAGCTGAGCCCACAGAGGGTTGTAGGGATGCGTCTTTGCCAGCATGTCGACGCTTTGAGAGGAGTGTTTCTCCAGGAAGATCTTGATTGGAGGCTGCCCGTTGGGCATGACGGTGGGCACCCAGGCCAGATGATTGGTCAGGATGGCGGTTAACAATGCAGGAAGAAACCTGGAATATAGGATACAGCCGGGTCAGGAGAGAACAAAAAGATCTGATTTTACTCTAAATTAACTGGATCGTTTCCAACACAACACAGACTTTGTGATGCACACACACCTGATTCATTTCTTGGTTCTGACCACAAGTGTCTACTTCCTTTCCAGTCTCATGACTCAACACAGTAATGGACGTCTAGTTTCAACACGTGCCAGAACACACTGCTACCAGCGGCGGCCATCAGTCATGGGATCACTCATAGGATGCCTCATAAAAGCCATGATGTGATACAGTAAAGACAAGAGGTTCCCACGGCAACGTGACAGCTCACTGAGTCAACAGCACATAGACATGGCTGGGTGTAGGCTGGACTAACCAGTAGTGGTGGAAACTTCAACATTCAAACAATGATCGTATAAAAAAAATGATTACACAGGAAACCATTTCTATTCTTAGTCAACAGGTAAAAACAAACAAGGAATTAATGTCCTAGTCTGTTGCATGTTTTAAAGGTGGTGAACACTGATATTCAGGAAGTACAAGTCAGCTGGAGGAGAAAGTAGGGTAACACTTTACAATAAAGGTCCCTTTATTAACGTTAGTGCATAATTAAGCATTAATAAACCATTAAATGAAAGTATTAACTGCTTAACCTTATTATGCAATGCATTACTAAGCAGACCCCCGGCCCTTTGTCCTAACCTTAAGGACACCTAATAGTTAACAATACCGGAAACATTAATAAAGGAACCCTTTGTTTATTAATGCTTAATAATGCACTAAGTAATGTTAATAAAGAGACCCTTATTGTAAAGTGTTACTGAAAGTAGCTTCAGATGATAGGTTTTAGACTCTTCCTGATATTTGGACATCTCACCTCTGATTGGCTAACAGCAACGCGGCTCTACCAGTGACTACGTTTGCTCTGCAACGTTGATTTTTTATCTCCACAAATAACACAAGCCTGGAGGAGTTCTGCTGTGTGGTGGAGTTGCTAATGCTAACGGTTAGCTTCTACTAGCCGAGACATTCTCTGCTGTTTCCTGGACGCTAAACCAACAACACCCTTCCCCGTTGTGAATCAAGATGGGTGAGTCCATGAATGTTAAGTGACAGTGTGATGTAGATCTGTCAGGACTTTCAAATCCTAGCATTTCATTGTCTATTTTCTATCAGAAGCTAATGCAGGAGATGGGTGTAAAAGACTAATTTCATGTTCAGCCTGCATGAAAAACTCTAATAATCAGAAATAATAATTCAAAAATGGTTTTTAAGTGTTCCACACCTTTAAATCTTCTCAGGTGATAATGTTTATGTACATGTAATGACTATTTAAAAACAAAAATGTAGCATAAATATGTCTCTTAATCCTCTGTGATCAATGGATAATTAATATAAATGATGTGATTTTGCAAATTATAACAATTAAAAAATGTAAAAAAGAAAGAAAAAAAATAGATATTTCTTTGTTTTTGTGTACCTATAATATCTTGTACAATAAAAAGAAAGGGCACCTGTTATCTTGGTCCACATAATAATAAATAAATGCATTTTGGTTGTAGGTAAATAAACTTCAATTTGACTTATTTTACAAAATTATAGCTATTAATAAAAATGTAGCTGCAACTCTACTATTTACACGAACATAATGTCAACGTATTTAATGTCATATTAAGTTTTGTTTCCTGAATGCTACTTAAACTGTAGTAATGTTCAATAAAGCTCCTGCTACCAATTCACATATGTACAATTATCAATGGCCTGACATGGTTTTGTAACTGCAACAATAAGCAGTTAGAGACAGGCAGGGATCTTCTCATTCAGATAAAATGAAAAGAGGGGGAAACAGTCCCAGTGTGAGTGAGTGAGTGTGTGTTAAAGTTTGTGTAAAGATTTGTGAGGGAAAGAATAAACTGTGTGTGTGCGTGTGTGATTCTCTGCTGATAAGCTTGATACTAAAGTACAAGCCATAAAAGATAAGAAAATAGTGTGAATATGGAAAGTTTTTAAATGTTATAAATCAAAATGATTAACTTTATGAGTGCTAAAAACTTTGATTTAAGTCCAAAACCTGTTGCATTTACAGTAATAAAACACTCAACTGGTTCTTGGAGGCCTGCTCCATTAGTGAGGAGAACTCCCTCATGAAGTGACCGCAAAGCTGGTTCTTCTCTGATGCTCCAGACATCATGGTCAACCAGACAGGCTCGGCCACGCGGGGCATCGTGTAGAGGTCGCAGATGGTCATCCTGGAGGGATGAGGTATGTCAAAGGAGGGATGAAAGAAAGAGAAGGAACGAAGAGAGGGAAATTAAAGGGAACGAGGGGGAAAGAGAGAGAACAGACAGATTATTGTCTCTGAGGGAAAACAAAGGCGACCTTAGTTCACAGAGCTTCACTGTCTGCACGGAGGCCACGGGAGACCCTCACTGTGTGTGTGTGTGTGTGTGTGAGAGAGAGAGTGTGTACATGCATGTATATCTGTGTGTTGCTCAGCTTGGGCATTTGTCCACTGAGGAGGACAGGAGTTTTCCATGGAACGTGGGGTGTTGGTGAGCCCGTCTCGGCCACAGGCCAAGCGTTCACACAGGGGCAGAGGGGAATCTCTGCAGCGGGAGCAATGTGGGAAAAAAAATACAGTGCACTTGCTATATTTGAGGTTTAAAAATGTTAATCTATACAGATGATCAAAACGTTTTAGGAGTCTGAAGAATCAACCGTGACATCGTCTACAGACCTTCCTGTGATAATCGTCTGCTATCAGCTCAGGTCATCTGTCACAAGATTTCTAAGTTTTGCTGATAAGTACTAAAAACCTCAAGCTAATTGATTGCGTCTAACTGGAAGCTCCAACAGCTCTCAGGTTGTAAACAAGGCTGACTCAGAACCTTTGACCGATAAAGAAGCCAGTAAAGTGAGAAGTAAAGCCAGGCTGAATGCTGAGAGAAAACCCAGAGTCACGTACTGAAACGTGACCGTCAGGGTCAGTCCAGACCAGACCTTCAGTTATTTTAGGATGAATTACTCGCCCCTCCCAAAAAATATTTAAATTCAAAAAAGAGGAAGACTCATGTCATTCTTATTACAAACTTAAAAAAGAAGAAATTTAGTAAGACTGCATTCCATCTGTTGCAAGGGCTTCTTTTTTAACTTTGTGGTCAGTGATGAAACCATCAACTCCTTCCAAAGAATCATTTGAAGAAGTCAGGGTAGTATTTTTTTTCACTAAACCCTTTGGTTTAGAGGCAAGCCATGGTCAATTTTAACATTTGCATTAGAGATCATGTGAAATGATTCACTTACTGGTAGGGTTGGGCATTGAGCAGCAATTGGAACTGGGATAAATTTTTAGTTTTCCCTGAATCGTTAAAAATTTTAAATTTTCCGATATCTAGCTATGATTTGTCAAATACCAACGAAGAAGAATCCGCCAGAAGTGTTTGCGTTATTGCACAATCATGGAAAATATGTGGAGGCGTTATAAAGTGTGGCGTACCCTGGCTTTCCACAGGGCGTGAAAGCGGCGCGAAACGCAATAGCGTCGCTTTACCCACGAGCTCATTCCCAACCGGGAGTGATTTTGACGCGAAACGAGAGCAAAAGCGCTCCACACAGCTCAGGTCACAAAATCACGCGAGAATTGCAACACCATGGGTGATTTTAGAAGTCCACACAATGACAAGCAAGGAGAAAGATGGCTGCATGTATCCAAAAAGGTCTGTGATTTATTTTCTGTTCAGTTGACATTGGCTACGGGGGTTTCACATGTAATGACGCACTGCACATGACTTTTATTTTGGAGGTTTCTGAATGTTTCACACTGCCTTCGTGTTTTGACTTCCTCTCTGTCCCGATCTAAACTGTGGAGTTTGACGTGTTTCGGATGCGTAGCGCGTAAAAATAGACTCGAGATGTAGTGATAGCGTCCCTTCGCTTCTGGGACGCGTCCAGAACGTTACACATAGCTCCCGGTCCACTATAATGGTGGCTATTTGCCGTGTAGTACGTTTCACGACAGTTTCGCGCCGCTTTCACGTCCTGTGGAAAGCCGGGGTTAGAAAATTCAGACTGTTTCATCAAGCAAGATCTTTGGTTAGCTGGCTCATTTAAAACATGACTCTGCCTCTTGACATAATCGGAATCGAGGATCGCTACGAACCAGAATCTAAATCGTTCAAATTCAGACGATGCCCAACCCTATTTACTGGTGACTTGTCTGCGAGCTTTGCTTAGTATTACTCTTGAATGGTTACCAGTAAACTACAGAATCGAGTTCAAAGTGCTTCTACTAGTTTATAAATCACTCAATGGCATTGGGCCAAAATACATGTCGGATCTCCTTACAGTATCTACACCCAGCAGGGCTCTGAGAACCTTAGGAAGCAGTCAGCTGGTAGAACCCCGGGTCAGAACCAAACAGGGTGAAGTTGCTTTTAGCTACTATGCTGCACACTGATGGAATCAACTTCCTTATGAACCCACATGTGCCCCAACTTTAATAACTTTCATGTATTCATCAGCCTTTGAATGAATGTTTCTTATGCTGCACCTTCTGCACTGTAACTGCTGGTCTTTTTTCTGATTTTTAAATCTGAAATTAGTGTATTTAATTTGGTTTAAATTTATTTGTGTATTTTAATTGTACTGTCACGTTGATTTTAATGTTCATGCTTTTCTCGCTAATGGAAAGCACATTGAATTGCCTCTGTGTATGAAATGTGTTATATAAATAAAGCTGCCTTGCCTAGTATTTGTATTTATTCAGCAACTGTTCAGGTGGACCAATAAACTCAACGTTTTATCAGAAATTAAACAATGTGAAGCTGAAACATCTGGCTGGATTACGAGCCGGTTTAAAGGTCGTTTAAAAAAACCCAATCAGATCAGCATAAAAATGGTTACCCAAATATTAATGTAGCAAAATGTAATTTATAAAAATAAGCAGCCAATTAATCAAATCCAAGCCTGCAGTGTTTGGTATTTTTCACCTAAAGCGCTTCACAAGAAGAGACTTGCACCGCGTTTCCTTCACATGTGCTCACAGAAGACTTCAACCTTGCTGTCTTGAGCGATGATTCAGAACTGCAAGCCCTGACATAACCCCCCGCCCGTGTTGGCTGGAGTGACTTTTATGTACACACGTCTGCTAAGTAAGCACCTTATCTTTGCCAGCATGTGTGCCTGTTCTCCCTCCGACGACGTCAGAGCCACAGGAGCGTGACGGAAAAGAAAAATGTTCCAGTTTCCTATTGTAATGTCCCATGATGTCAAACCCCATTAATGGCATGGATGTCTAGCCGTATATGTGGCTGCTGTCTGGAGGTGAGATTTTATAGATATTTTTGCGAGTCCCTGGCACAAGTGTTGCTCCTGCTGGCTCTCGGTGTTTACTATTCTGGTGCTTGCTTGTGACCCGAGTCTGAGGGAGATAGGGTTGCCACTTGGGCAGCTTGGGTTGCTGAAGCCAGGTGTCAACAGGCATATGACCGCAGCAATGTGGACACCTCCAACTAGGAGCTGCCAGCATGTGTGCAGCAAGGGAAAGTAGCAGTGGAGACAGGGGGGTCCGTGCACATAGATCATTTCTTTTATGAGTGGATGGAATGCATATAATGCTGCAAGCATGCACAATTCAGCAGCCTATTATGTAAGAATATTAAAAAGTAAATAAAAGTCCAAAGCTTTCTTGGAACTGATGTTTCCAAAAGGCCTAAATAAAAACAACCTCTTTAAATTCAGCCTCTGTCTGCAGCCATGGTTACAATGTAGCGGCCATTGTTCAGTCAGTGCCAATTAGTGGGCTTCAGTTCAACAATTTTCATACTATTGCACATATTTTCGCAAATTTTCAATGATGTGTAGGTTTTTTATATCTAGGAAGAGAAAAATGTGGCGATAAATATTTTTTAAGCAGAAATTTTGATTTTTTTGTCAGAGGGCACCATCTAGAGGTGGAAAAAATGCATTGCACCTAAAGTTCCTCTTCCTACTTGGGTGGTTACGGCTGGAAGCAATGCCTCTTGTTCGTGAACGTGCAGAAATGTCGCCAACTCTGCATCATTCTAGGAACTTCCGCAAACTCGCATGCACGCTCTGTGATTGACATCTGTACGTAAGCGTTAGCTAATGCTGAGCGGGGCTCAATTCAATTTGCATGGGACTCTACAGGACAGGGGGTGGGCTTAGCAAAACTTTTACGGATTTCTAAAAATGAAAAATCATACATAATTTCTGAAAGGGGGAAAACTCTGGATTGATGGATAATGCATGGATAACTGTATCTCCATAATAAATGTGTTTGTGACAAACAATGGCATAAAGTAATTTCTTTGTTAAAAGTGAGGAAATGTGAGTCCAACCTGAACTCGTTGAGTCCATCGACCATTCGGCTGTAAGCCAGAGCTCTCTGACTGGCATCTGCTGACCGTCGGCTCATCTTCATGGCCTTGAGAGTGACACAACACACATGCACTTTCAGATATTTGGCACCGAAGTTGGTAAACAGAGGAATTTATGGGGCAGGTGATGCAGAAAGAAGAGAGCTGTTCCAGCAACAGACACGAATAAACTCAACCACAGATACACAAGGCATGTCAACAAAGCCTAACAGCAGAAAGGACAGAACGCAGTTAAAACCTAAGAAATAAAGAGAACAAACACATTTGCATGAATTTACCTGCTCAATGGCACTCTTGAGTTTGTTCATGTGGCTTTCAAATAGAGGGAAGTGGGAGAAGAAGAAGTCCTGGAAGCGGCTGTTCTCTACGGGGTTGGAGGACAACGTAAAGATGACTCCGATAGCGATCTTCTTCTTCCTCATCACCCCGAGGCTCTGAGACCCGCTTTCATCAGACATGTTGAAGCTTTCTTCCACCGACCTGATCAGAACAGAGTTCACCGGGAGTCAAATTCAACGCGCAGACCAAAACAGAAATAAAAGTCAAAGAACTCATTTCACAGCAAGTGAATAATAAACATTAATTTTAAAAAATGAGGTAAAAACATAAATATTTATTTAATCTTTATTGCTGAAGCTGGTTTACATGATGGATTGGTGCTGCTGAGCTGGAATGAAGGGCAGATTAGTGTACAGAGAGCCTGACCACTGAGTTCACATTAACAGGCCAGCACAGCATCCTGTCTAGTCGCAGCGCTGTTTGTGTGCAGTTATTAGCACATAGCAGCAGTATGTGTCATTTTCCCAGCTGCCTGCTGGATTCTGAGGAAGTCCATGCAGGATAAACTTTACAAAAGCCAGACAGAGGCCCCAAACAGGGACTCCAGTGATTGGGAGGGACTGTGAGGGCTGCTGCAGGGGAAGTTGTTTGTCTCCCTCTGATTAACATATCAAGTGTGGGATTGTTCGAGTATTTGAGTTGAATAGTAAACACACTGAAAACTTGTTTTTAAGAAGTCTGTGTAGAGATTGAAATAAAAAAATGTAGAAAATGTTCTTGGGAAGATTGCGATTAATATTAAACTGAAAAAAGCTCAATAGGGATGAAAGTAAATATTGATACACTGAAATATCGTGATATTTCGTGTTATGATACAGAATCGATATTTAAAAGCAGTGTATCAATTTTTTATTAAGGATTTACAGACAGTTACTGTATTTTTTTGTGTGGTGCAATTCAAACTCCGACTGCTAGGTGGCAGCAGCTTTTACTGCCTTCATTTTGACAGAACAAGATCTCGCGATTAGGGGTAGATCGGTATATCGGTCGGCTGATATTTACCGTTTTTTATACATCGGCATCGACTGATATTTGTCCTTAGTAAAGCCGATTTAAAGTCAGGCATATTTCCGGGCAGCCTGATGCTGTTGCAGAATTTAATTTAAATGTATTTTACATTCACTAATAAAATCTGCATAGTAAAGTCTCTAAATTTACTTTTTCAGATTTAACAGGTAGTTAAATTCAGAGTAAATTTTAGTGGATAAAAAAAGGCGGATAACAAAATATGGTGGAAATAAGGTGGAAAATGTCTAGATACCGGCCATAAAAATCGGCAGTACATATCGGCCATCGGCTGACCATGTCTCCTACATATCAGCATCAGTATTGGCAATAGAAAAACCAATATCGGTCGACCTCTACTCGCGAACACTGAATGCGTCTTGGAAATGTTTGGCCCGAGTCTTCCAATTATATTCGGTCTTAAAATTTAGAAATGTCATCTGTCTTTTTAGTATTGCAACATATCGTATCGTCTCCTCTGTATTGTGAAATATTAATATAATCACCAGATTCTTTCCAATACACACCTAATTTTCCAATGTCAATGATTCAAACGTGTGTGTGTGTGTGTTTGCATGAGGGACTTCTCGTCTCACCATCGAGGGAAGACACCGTTCTCCAAGCTGGTGGTTTGACTGCGGAGCCATCGACGCTGGTAGCTGGACGCACAGCTGCTGGTCAAAGAGGAGCCAGGGGATGGGAAGGGTGTGATCAACAGGCTGCTCAACGAGGCTGGAATGAGGGATAGAAACAAGAGAGGAGGGATGTAAAAAAAACAAAACAAAGAAAACCAGAATGAGTAGGAGATGGATAGAAGGGAATAGGGAACAGATGGAGGGAGTTGTGGGTGACAAGAGTAAAAGGACAAGAATGAGTCAGGCTACAAGTACGTGGGGTCATTCACTTACGACATCACGCACACACACATACACACACACACACGCACACGCGCACACACACACACACACACACACACACAGACAGAACTGAAAAGAACAAAGTGTTTCTAATGTGGCGAAAAGAAAAGGCCCTTGAAATAAAGAGTAAATAGACAGAGCGATCCAAGAAACTTGTTCCTTTTTTGCCCAGACACGACCTCTAATTACTGAACAGCTTTCATATCAGATCTAATATCAGCCAGCAGTCACATGCTGCAGCAGCCCAGCATTACACCAAGCTTAGCATGATAACAAAAACCTGCACACACACACAAACACAAAGTTAAGGTCCCCGACTACAGGGTTATTTACCACCCAGGCAGCAGGCATGGATCAATGGTCACATGAATCATGTTGACAATGTGCGATCTTCAGGGTGTGTGTATGTGTGTGTGTCTTAAAACAACCTTAGAAGCTGGATAAAGTGAATATGTTTGATGAAGAGCAGGCAGGAGATGGCGTGTTGATGAGGGACGTGAATGTTTGCATGTTGGCGTGTCAGCGTTGGGTCGAGGACTCATCGGCTGTGACACGGCAGGGTGGTGGAAAGTGCAGCTGAGAGGATGACGCCTAAATTAGAAGCTCGTTTACTAGTAGCTGGTTTTGAGAGCTGCTATATTTAATCGCCTCCATGTGACCGGTCGTGCCAACCGGACGTAGTGATGTTTGTAAGGGGAGGGGTACGGGTGAGGGCAGAGGTCAGATTCTAAATCTGTGGAAGGTACATAAACATCTAAAATACTGGACTTTTTGTTTTAATGGTTTAAGACTTTATTGTGTCTTATTCCTATCAGCGTTGCCCTGGAACAGCCATGAGTCGGTTTTATGAACAGAAAGCTGCAGCATGAGTTTCTTTGCAGCACAGGAGTAACGCTTCCAGCTAAGGTTACGAAAGTAAAGTTATAGCAGCTAAACCACAGGAAGTGCTGAGAAAAAAAAATACACTCATCAGCTACATCACACACATTCTAGGGAGAGGAAAAAAACCTGAAACTATTTTTAGAAGCTCGGGTTCGACGTGGAAGATGTGACGTAAGCATGTTGGTTTTTGTTCTCTGGCACATTTTCATCCTCAGAACAAACTTAAGTACGTTTCAAATCTCCGCTACGGGGCTGAAAGCTGCCGTGACTGTAGGTCAATCCTGGCTTTGGGCGCTAGTCTCATTAACGTACCTGATCTGGCGATGCCACTGTCCCTCTCGTCGTGTGGACCTCGGCCTGGCATGTCCATCGGGTGACTGTGACCTGGAGGGAAAGGAGGAAGAAGATGAGGGAAGAAATAAGTGAGCTAGCAAGAAAAAAGGATACAAAACCAACGAGAATCAGTTAATTGTGCTGAATGAAACCAAGCACAGACCTTCAGTAGAAGATTGTAGTGATTATATAATGGAATCACCCCACATCCAAGCTACAAGTGCTAATTCTCCCACTAAAGGGCTGATTGACTCTTGTTAGCTCTGTTAGCAAACCAAACATTTAGCAACTTCAATAACAGGAAGTTTCCCAGAAGAAGACCGTTACTGTTGTCTTTAAAAGACCTTTCAAGTGTCTGATTTGAGTTTTTTACTTTTAAAAGAGTCAAAACTGAGACTGAGAAAACCATCATGGCTGCTTCTCACCATTGGGAGTTAATACCTATCCGAGAGAATCACTGAGGGAGGTCATGCTACCAACATGAGGAAACTTAGAAGGCTCGCAGTCGTTTTGACACATTTTTAAAAAAAAACCTCCTTGCGAATATCATCCACAATTTGTCCCCAATATTCACACCCCTGTGAAATACTGACGCAAGTTCCACCTCACATGTGGAAAATGTGGTAATAGCAACAAATGAGCTCTGTAATTTAAACAAACGTGAACTGTGTTTCTACCTTAAGGTTAGTTACAAATGTGTATGATTAGTAATAAATTCATTTAGTAGCATTTAAACAAGGCAAAATGATTTAGTTGAGGCATAAGGGAACTCTTATTAGTGAGAAAAATAAGATGTAGGAAGGTGTGCAAAAACGCCAGGGCCTTAAAAAGACTGAATTTCAAAAACACAAAATCAAAAAAAATATATTTATAAAAGAACAAAGGAAGCACGGTACAATAAATAATTAATGATGATAGTAATGATTGGTAATCTGGGCCAGATTTTAAAACCAGTTCCACCAAGAAAACGTCACGGCTTTTGCCTTTTTTCACAATGACTGACAGTTTAATTGTGGAACCATTTAGCTGCACTGTTGTGTGAAAGATTTCTCTTAAAATAAACATGCTTAGACAGAAATTAATGATTGGTAAAGTCTTAAAACTCAACTTCCCACTGCAAAGAAAGCCTAAAAGCATTGCATAAGTTCTACAGACACAAAGACAAGTTGGTCAAAGTAAGATGCTGAATGATATGAGAAGAAGAAGGAAAAGAAACTAAACACCTTTCCCCATGTGATTGATTAACATGCAATAAACCTGGGTCACATACTACTGGCTGGCATGTTTATGATCTCCCTAAAAAACCTACTGGATAAAAAAAAATAAAGGAAAATGTCAGAAATGGCTAATTTCCCTTGTGACCACTGAGTCATTCTAAATCTGAAAGTCCTGACCAACAGAAATTAGATGAAAACTGGTTCTTAGTTTTTACCAGCCTGAACTATATGACCCAGGTCAATCATCAGACATGCTGTTACTGGCTGCCAACCACCTCTAGGACAAGCTTTACCACTCATGCATGCCGCGCTAAAGAGTCACATCCTGAAAAACCGCCACTACTCCAGCTACAGCCTCTACGCACACATGCAACTGGCGCACAGCAGCTGTGGCCAGTTTTGAGCGCCAACCTGAAAAGAAAGAGGCGCTCTTGATGAGGCGCAGCGGGCCCTGTTCAGAGAAGGCCCGTCGAGGGCTGCAGGGCTGAGAAAATCCTGGGCCGCATAAACAAATACATGGAAGAGAGAGAAAAATAAAAGAGAGAGACAGAGAGAGAGAGAGAGAGTAGAGGGGTAAAGAGACAAAAACATGATTAGCGAATAAATGGAGAGGGAAAGCTAGAAGTATCCAGCTGTCGGGCCATCTGGTTAGTTACGGGAGATTTTTTAGTCTGGAAAGAAATCAACAAAACAAAACAGCAACTATCACTCACAGAAAACACTTAACATGTTTTATTATAATCCGTCCATTTTTCTCATTATGCAATTATCCAGGAAGGGGTTCAGCATCACCGAATCAAAAAATCTTTTGTCTTTTCTGTGAGGATAAGGAATTTAACACAATTTAACACACAGAAGGACAGAATTGACCAACGTTCTAATACTACTGCTTCTACTCTCTAAGCCGGAGTCGAAGACTCTGTTGCGTAAGGTTGAGAAACTGATAACGGAGTTTCGCCACCAGCAACGAGTGCTGTCATGAGACCGAGGGAAGTAGCAAACACATCAGCAGTGCTCGACAGTAAAGTTGACTAAGCTGTTTTCGCTCAGAAATCATGTGGCTTTGAACAGTTCTGCTCACAAGACGAGTGGAAACTTAAGACGGAGTTGTTGGACAACCCTTTCCAGCCTGGTTTGTGATTAAACAGAAAACTGAAAAGCTCCTAAATAAGAAACGATGGACTAAACAAGAGAAACACTCCAAACTGGACTTGTTGACTAATCAGTTAAACGCGTTAAGATGGTGAACACGTATAAAAGGTTTGGTGTGATGTTGGGTTGCCATGGTTACCTAAAAGGTTGCTGGGCCCGGTGTTTTGATCCGGCCTTAGGGTACTGCTCTCCTGTCCAATGAACTCCAGGCTGTCCTGTAGCCTGTGGGGATTAAACAGCAAACCACCCAAAAGGAAAAATGTAACAGTAGAAAAACACAAACTGTTATTGTTGAAACTGCATGTGTGTGTGTGTGTGTGTGTGTGTGTGTTAGGGATGGAGAGATTCACAGATCTGAGCCAGTGGTTCGTTCATTAGCGATGCGACTGCACCCGTAGCTTCAGGATACAACTGACAGCTAAGTCACGACGTATCTTTCCTTCAGTAAAAAACACAGTTACATAGATTACTTCATAGTTTACCTGCTATGTCCTCGTTTTTTTTAGGTGCATTGAACGCACCATCAATGTCGGAAGCCAGATGGTGAAAATCCAACCATCCTCAGATATATTAACCAACGAGTTCCTGTCTTAACTTTAATAAAAATAAAATAAACTTTCTGAAAACCACAAACTGCAGACTGTTTGCACACATGGAGTCCGTGACAGGTCTCTGATCTCTGCAGCAGTGCACTCTTCTGAGCATTTTACTTTATCTGTGCTCCAGAAGCTTTAAGCGAGGTAATTTAAAATAATTCTTTAATATTGTAACATTTGTGCAGAACTAAAAACACCAGACAGAATGACATTTTGCCCTGAACAGTGGTTTATCAGAGTGGTCTAACAAACAGCGGTGATAAACCCACAGCTCCAGTGTTCACTTTCACTTTTCTCTTAAAGGAACAGTACATTAGGAGTGGCTTTCTAAACCTCATGGTTAAAAAGGTTTTGCATTTTGCAGAAAATCACATTGGTAGTTCTTTTTTCAAATTATTTCAACAGAGTATTGTAGCAATAAAAATATGCATAATATGTAAAAATCAAGGCTTTTGCAAACACTGATGGGAGGGGAAAAAGAATTGTGATGTATAAAAACCAGATGTGGACTTTTAAATTCTTTGTAATGTGTTCAATCATTTCAAATTAAATCATGATTTGTATCAAACTAAAAATGGGTGTCAAATCAATAATGAATTGTCAGCAGGGATGAATCGTATCGCTAGAGGGTTTCACCGTATCGCTAGTGTATCGTATCTCTGGTAGAGTATCGAGATGCGAATCGAATCTGCCTCAGTGCTGGGGTTTCACATCCCTAGAGAGAGAGAGTGTGTGTGTGTGTGCGCGTGTGCTTACGTGTTGAAGCTGCCGTAGACGCTGCTTCCTGTCCTGGCGGTGAAGACCTTGCTCAGCATCAGCTGAGGTGGTGATCTGACGTGACGATAACACAGGAACAAAGGTTATGAGCATGTGAGCTTAATTTAAAGGAAGCTTGTGCAACTTTAATATCTGTCCTAATGGACCCGTTTACTGCAGATGTTTTTGCTTTAAAGCGCAGCACGTTTATTAATGAGGGCTGCATTCATGCACATTCTACAGAACGGGTGCAGGAGTGGGATGTAAGCTACTACTTCACCTGCTGTTACCCTTCCTTCCTGTTTGTTTACTCCTTTAGCTGATGCGTTTATCAACAGTGACTTAGAATGGTGGATACAGCAATGCAGCTAAATAACCTAACATGCATGTTGGAGGAAACCATAGCCCCTAGAGAAAACCCTATACGTGCACAGGGGCGACATGCTAACTCCACGCAGGAAGGCAGCAGCTGCAGCCATGATCATGTTCAGTTGGGATGTAAGAAAATATCGATACATTGAAATGTCACAATATTTTGTGTAATGATACTGAATCTATATTTAAACAGTATATCGATTTTTTAATTGAGATTTTACATGCAAACATTTACAAATTCTTTAGTGTGGTGCAATTCAAACTCCGACTGCTAGGTGGCAGCAGGTTTTACCGCCTTCATTCTGATGGAACAACGAGATCTCACGATAACGCTGGATGTGTCTTAGAAGCCTCTGACCTCAGTGTTCCAATTCAATTCAGTCTTAAAATTACAAATATCATCTGGCTTTTATTATCGTGATCTTATCGTGATTCATATCGTATCACAGACATCCCAACGAGAAATAGATATATTCACTGATTTTTTTTCTCTTAATGTCACATGAAATTGACGTAATGAATACTTTTAAGGGTAAAAAAAAGACAATTAGTCTCTGGTTTATAGTTTATTTACCTGATCTGGTGGATTTTGAGAGTGGACCCTTTATAGCTCATGGCTACAGAGCCAAACATCATCTCCCCCAGCATTACTACATCGGAGGAACACCTTGAACCCTGAGGAGGAAATCAATCTTTTATTGCATTTACCTGAAATAAGTAAAGTTTAGACCATCCATTCACAGCGTAACAACTCAGAGCTCTACCTGGAAGCGGAGGCCCTGATCCTTGGATTCCCTGGCATCAGAGGCACACGAGGAGGAGCTGTCCAGGGAACTGCTGCTGCCTCGTGTCGGACGGAGGTGGCAGCATTTTCCAAACATCTTCACCTGGGCATCGGCGCTCTGCAGGTTATGAGCAAAAATTATTACTTCAGATCATCTAAAAGCTCATTTGACTCTGAAGTCTGCACTAAAATTTTCCTCATCACTAAAAAGAAATAAAAATAATGTGGAAAATATAGTGCATATTAGTTTTCAACAACATTACATAAATACATTTTCTGCTCCAAACTTGACAAGCTTAATTTGTCATGGGAAAAGTGACATGAAGTCAAACTGTGTGGGTCTCAAACCACAGAAACCTAATCCAGAGGCACTTGGGTAAACAGCTAACTGACAGCAATGTGAGCTCAATCAGCCAGAGTCATGTGCCTTCTTAGCTTGGCAGCCTATTCAGGAGGAATGCATTGGGGAGGGAGAGGGTGTGTGTGTGTGTGTGTGTGTGTGTACTTTCAGCTCAGCCCTCATGGCTCAGCTGAAACCACTGCAGAATGAGGATAGACAAGCGGGCGGATTACAAGAAAGAGAACTGTTGCTTCATCCTCTAAAGATGCAATCACCGCCTGACTAAAAAAGTTGTGCACATTTTCCTATTTTCTCCCGTTGGCATGTTCGTTTGAATTGTGCAGACACATGAGCTTGTAGCGCTGAGTTTGAGCATGGGTGTGTGTGTGTTTGCTGCAGTGCAGTGTGAGGTATATACACTGAGTCCAGCAGCATGTGACAGCCAGTCATATGACTCTCGGAGAACTCGTGACTGAGCAGCGCTGCAATCACTCCCTGCTTATCTCCCTCTCCTCTGTCCAACACTAAACTCCACACCCCTCCTATAAGACGTCTCTTTTCTCTGTTTATATTTATTCTCCAACCATTTTCTTACATTTCACCGCCTGGACATCTGGTCTTCATTTCTGATTCTTTCTAACCCTTGTTTTGTCGTCATCTGTAGCTTGATCCCTCGTTTTCTCTGTCCCCCATACGTGCTTTGCATGTTTAAGCTCTAAACTCCAATACTCACAAAGCAGCTGGCAAACCCTTAGCACTGCAGAATGCGTCCAAAAACATCAACATTCTTTAATGCAACACTCATAAATAATGCACAGATTTCCCTTTTTTAGAGTTCTCTTCAAACAAAATGTGAAACTACATCTGACGACAGCATTATTTACATGCGATGCTTCAGTAGTTTCAGGAAAATCAGATGAAAAATTTAAGCAAGTATTCTAATTTCAATGCCAGGGAGGCGTTGTTAGAGACGTGACAAAACACAGGTCACAGAAAACAAAAAAAAAACATGGAAGGCTAAATAATAGATAAACAGGATCTGATAGAAATGAAATAAAACGCTCAACAAGCAAAGAAAAGAACATTAAATATCTTTAAAGGAAAGATGACAAAGAAATCCGAACAATCAAGTACCGTGATAAAATGAAGTCACATTTTGATCTGAGACCAGAACAGAGACAGATTAAGATTAACGAGGAAAACAGAGAAGAATAAAGACAGCGAGTGACACGCCTGTCATGTGAGGATGAAAGAATGCTGCTTACACACGGGCCGTCAGCTGATGCTATTATTATTGGAGATAAGAGCACCAGAACAAACCGGTCGAGGTTAGCTGGCAACGCGCCGCAGGCTTACAAAAATGTTAGACAAGTTGTGTGGATTTAAAAAAGAGCCAGCAGTGGTGACAGGGTGTCATCATTTGCAGAGGAAAGAACAAATAAAGGCACTAATGAAGAGGCAACAAAGCTGCTGACGTGATCAAAAGTGACATTTTGAAAAGCTTCTACTGTCCTGATAGTAAATAAGGGTCATCGTCAGTCACTGTCTGGTTGACATGTACTACATAACAGAGACCATAGGTTAACCGAAGCGAAGGGCTTTTAAAGGACCAACAGACACAAAAGCCAAGTAGACATGTGACTCACGGTGATGGGGGTTTCCTCCGTGCCCTTTTTCTTGGCATTGGAGTCGAAGAGGACATTTCTGCCACGCCTCTCGCAGTCCTGGTACACTATCAGTCTGATCTGACTGGGCTCCAGCTGGGGAAGTGGCCAGCTAAATGGAAGGAATGGTGGACACAAGAAAAAAGATAAGAGGAAGAAAACAGGATAATGCAATCAGGACAAAGTAATCTAAAAAAAATGCATAATACACCAATAAGTATTGAGTTGTGGAATACTATAAAGACCGAGTAACATTTCACTTCGACCTGGACAACTGAGGATCTTTACAGATGCTCAGCATGTGAGGAAATGTAAATAAGATGCAGAAGCTAATCAACACTGTTACGGCTGACATCCGTTGGACTGGGCATGGCAGAGGCCGCAGGTTCATACCACAGCTGCCATTCACCCAGCTCATTCCTCAGCCAACAGGGAGTCACAAAGCACACAATAAAAGCCACCTCCTCACAGATCTATAGTCGACCCGGAAAATGAGCGACTCCTCAAGAGAGCCAAAAAGTTGAGTTACCAATAAGACTTTCTCAAGTGCTGAAACCATTATTCACCGCCAAACCCAAAGAGTGACTAATGGTCATGAGGTTGCTTTCAATGATCAGATGACAGAAACTAAAACTGTAACACAGTTACGCTACGTATCCATGGAAACCTCATTAGAGCAAATGTGGATTGTAAAAACGTTGCTGGTTGCACATCTACATCTTACTGTGGATACTCGTGGCCCTTCATGAGGAACTCGGTCATCTGGGTGATTTATTAGGGGCTATAAAGCCGACTGGTGATTGGACAAACTTGATGATGGTCAAGGATTTACATCTGAACTGAAAGATAGATGGGTCAGGCAGACGGACGCAGGACAGGCGCTAAATATAGTCGTAGTATTGGGAACTGAGCATGTGCCTAAACAGAACTGCTCATAGTAAATGTGAGGGGAGAGGTGGAATGGGAACAGTTAAGTCCGTCTGGCTTGCCAGCAAAATACCCACAATCCCACAATCAAAAGCATCATTCCAATAGTTGGTCAAGACATGAAATTCCTGTCAGCGATAGTTTGTTTTGACAGGAGGTGGTTCATGTGCATCATCTCTATGCATGTACCAAACACTGTTGTCAAAATATCACACGTTCTTGAAGGTGAGATGATTTAGTAATGAAATCAGCAAAAGAGAGATGAGTCGTGTGCAGCAAACTGGACTCATGTTGCAGGTTAAAAACAACTAAATATGAGGCTGTATTTGACCACAGCTCAACATTAAGAGTACACTTTTTTCACTCTGTATTTGTTGTGAATACAACATGCTGACTTCTCTGCCTGTCTCTGACACATGTTTATCATATGTCCTCTGTAGCTAGAAACAAGGCACCCATCTGTCCCTGAGGATCAAAATGGTTGTTGTTCATCTACCCCAATAGGGCTGCACAATATATCGCAAATGTATCGTCATTGCGATATCAGCAAAACATTAATCTAATTAATTAGAGGCTTATGTTGTAATGGAATTCATGCAATAGTTTTTGTTTGCTATGAACCCAGAGCAGACATCACACACAAAAGACATTAACACTGCATACTTTAGTATCTGTTCAAGTAATAATCGATATCGCAATGTCAAGCACTGTTATCGCATATCGCAGGTTTTCGTGCAGCCCTATACCACAAACACTGTTTATCCCCAAGACACGCAACAAGATAGCCCAAACAAACCAAAACATTTAGTTTAAAATCCAGCTAAGTGGCGGACCCTGCAGGTTTTAGGGTTTCTGAGCCGTTCTGGACGTCTGGGTTAGGGTCGTGCAAAGAAAAACTTTCAGCTGTTTCTTTCCTTTTGTTGCAAAACTCAAGATGTTTAAATTTTCTCTGCAGTATCAACAACCTTTCCGTTACATAGTTCCTCTTTTTTCTTGTGTTCCCATATTGACGTCTGTTGGTATTTATTTGAGCAGCGGTTATTGGAAGTTAATGTTTGACCACCTTCCCTAAACCAAACCCACCCTTGGTATTCTTGGCTTGTATCCGAGGGAAGACCTCTTACCCCGTCTGAGTGCTTCACATGTGACGTAATACCTCTCTGGCTTACATAATGGGCTCAAATTGCATTTTATGGGGCTGAGCCGATATCAATCTTGTTGGTTTGAGTGGAAGACTGCACAGGCTGTTGTTCAAGTCAGTCACATGCATCCTTGCAGTTGGACTACAGCGTCTTACGAGTGATTTATTCATGAATTTGGTGCTTGTTGCATTGTGTGTAGCCACTGTTTGTTGTATGAGCGCACACTTCAAGGAACGGGTTATCTTACCAACAACTTCAACTATCAAAATGTTTAAAGTTTCAAACAATAAATGAATTCCAGCACTGCTACAAACACCGAAGCCCGTTTCCCTATGAAACCAAAGAACTGCGTCAAGTTTGATGCTGCTTTTATTTCAAGCACATCTAAAAAAAATTCTAAATACGAAGATTAAGGAAGCTGGAAAACCACGAGGCAAAAAAGCAAAAAGAAATGGATTTTTTTAGATGACATTACAAGAAAATAGGGGGAAATGCAGAATTAAGCACAGATGCTCTGAAAAGGTAACATAAGGCAAAGTTATATAAAGAAACTAGAACATGTGAAAGAAAAACAAGTCGGTTAGAAAATGGTGGATCTATCAGAGAGCTTGTGACAGTCACAGCATTGATAGAGAGAGGAGAGTCATTCATAAAAGCACGGTTAAATACCCGTACTAGTCTGACTTCAATTCTATTAACTGATAGTGACTCAAAGTTTCTGGTGTTTGTTTCCTGGAACAAACTGTTGCTTAAAAAACTAAAATAAAAGACGTCTTACCAAATTTCGACATCGTAAAAAGTCAAAGATAAATAAAAACCAATCATGACTCGTTAATTTAATTTATTCACCACCTTCCAATTGAACATCAAGTATAACCTGGATGTATTTACAGAGCAGAATCGCTGAGCTCAATTCCACCCAAACAACTACTGTATGAGCTAAAACGAAAAGCAACGCTAAAATCCTCACAACCGACAGAATCACCGTTGTCCATCACTCTGTTGCTGATCTAAACTCCTGCGTTTTCTTTTCCCACTGGTTAAAAAGGCTGAGGCCGTCAACACTCAAATCTAAGAAAACAACGCATGTCCTGAAACACTCCCTAACATCACCATGACAACGCAGATGCACACAAGCCAGGGTAAATGTCACCAACTCCTACCTGAGCATCATTGTGAGTCTGCCGGTCTTTCCCCAGCCCTCTCCCACTCGCTATTTCTCTCCTTCTCCTCTGCCAGCCACAGCAGGGTCTAAGAATAGCGGTGAACCAAATTCACACAACAACATGAGACTATCAGGTGATCACAGCAACACTGTGTGTGCGCTGGACAGTACAGAGGCAGCACCAGCAGCGACTGGACTGCTGACAGCCAGAAAGCACTGTGATAAGAGAGTGCTGGAGGGGATCTGTTTGTGTGTCTCTCCTTAATCCCACTTGCATCGTTCCTCTCTAGCTTGAGGTTCCTCATCACTTTCTTTCCATCTATTTGCATCAGTAAATGTAAAATAACCCAATAATTCATAAAATAACTCATTTTGATAGCTTTATTTTCTTAAAAAACTCAATTAAAGTAGACAAAACTGTGTGCAATGCTTCAAATTTAGCTGATAATGTACATATTGTGCATAACAATGTACATATTGTGTCAAAAAGACAAAATAACACCAATTCTGTTCCTTATTACTTCATTTTTTTCTCTTATTTACTTTAAAAAGTCGGAAAAGTTGAACTGATAGCACTTTTGTATCGGCAGCACTGTTAGAATGTAAACAATAGCCCTTCTTTGTTGTATCAGAGCAATCTAGTTTCCTAGACTGTTGTGAGTCTGACATCACCCTATCTGACCTCAAAGACCCCTCTGCCTCTCAAATGCAACATCTGTGTGTGTGTGTGTGTGTGTGTGTGTGTGTGTGTGTGTGTGTGTGTGTCTGTGTGTGTGTCACAAACAGAAAGACAAGTTGCATAAATTTCTCCACAATCCAAGGTTTGACTTGTCCGAAAACAGTTTTGAACCAAAATTGTTCATCTTTTCTCTACAGGGATGCAGAGAAATCCTCATAAGGTATGCATTTAACTAAGCTTTGTTCTTGTTATCAGTTTCTTTATATGGAACACAAAATCCCTTAAAATCAGACCAGATTAGACAGTCTGTTGGTTAAATGACACATTTTTAACCATCAGTCAATAATTCAATAACAATGTATATAGGTCGAGGTGCAACAGAAAAAAATAGATCAATAAAAAGTTTCCTTTCTTTTTCCATTATAGCCTATTGTGTAGCTTCACACTAGAGTCATTACTTTACTCCCAACCAATCAAAAACACAGACCCAGGCTCGCTCCGTCACCAAGCCCTCCCCTCTCAATGTGACTTAAACACGATGTTGCAGCAAGGAGAGGTGGAGGAAATTGTCCCGAAAAAAGGCTACTGTAGTTCACCGGTGTGGCAATATTTTCATTTTTACAAGTCTGACAAAAAAACAAAAAACTGTGGTTTGCAAAATTTGATGAATCGATAAGTCTGGCAACCAACTTGTTTTATCATAAAGTAATAATGACATGAAATGGCCAGGGCTGCACATAAAATATATTTTCTACATTTTTATATAGTTTTCAATAATTATTATCCATGAATATGATTTTTTTTAAATCGATAATCTTTTTTCTATATCGTCCAGCCCAACATCAGCCCTCATTGTGATTAATCTGGATGTAGCAAGTCCAGCCTTCTGGGAGGGAGTGTGTGTTCCGATTCTGCACAGACTTCATGTCTACATTGGTTACCTTCTAACACAATAAGAAACTCACAGCTACATTTTGTGACAAATGCATAAATATGCAAAACTGTATCTTACTCACTAAAACTCAACCCAAAGAAGTTGAATAGATTTATAAAGTATCTTCATTTAAATCATTTTTAAGGGAAAATCATAAACATCTTCAGATTTAACCCTTCAATTCCAACCATGGATCAATACATGTACTGTAGTTAAACAAATCAAATGATTTGAAGATCTAATCTGGGAAAATAGTCATTTTCACTTACATTTATTTTGATTTATAGCTAAAACGGTTGAATAAACAGTATAAAATAATAAATGAATTGCCATTCAAACTAAGTGATTGCCTTCATTTTAGTCTGACAGCACCTGACGTGTTCCCATGTGATGATAAATTAGGAACTTCTGCAATCCAGCAATCAGATGACGAGGAAGTAAGTGACTTCAAAGGTTACTGTCCGCACAGATTTGTTTAACTTTTATTAGCGAGTGCATTTATTGGTTAATATCTGAAATCGGTGTACTTTGGTACGCAATTGGAGTAAAACAAATGTCGTTTGTAATTTAAAAATAAGAACAGTAAATGTACATTAAATAAAATCTACTTAAGTACTAATTAAAGTTTGATGCATAATTATTCCTTTGACTCTTCCTCTGCAGTTGATCTGTAACCCACCTTGCTAAATCCTGTGTAACAGCTTCTGAACCAGGGGGTGATGGGAATGTTGACAGTAACGAGTGCATGACTGTGTCTCACAATCACATGAACAAATCGGAGCTCAACAGCAGGACAGAAGGTTATGTCAGAAGGTTTCTGAAAGAAAATCTGTTTTTCAAGCTCTTGCCATCATAAAGACATTCATTTATCTTCTGCAACCGCTTCATCCTGTACAAGCCGGGTCCATGGTGAACCCACTTCCAGCAGTCGTCACCAGAACATTCATGCTTTAAATCATCTCTTGTGTCTTTGAAAACGGGACAGATAAAGCTAAATGTTATCTCTTTTTCATGTCTCTTTTCTTTTGCTTATCACTTATCAAAAAACTGAAAGTAGGCCAATTACGTGACGTGTCACGTGTTTCCCAACAGACAGGTCCTGGTGGTTTTAGAACACTCGATGACACACAGACCATGTCTGCTCCGTGCTCTTTATGTTTATTGATTTATTTTCACACAGAGTCAAACAAACCGATCATCAGAACTGTGAAGCAGCTCAAGAACAATGTGGGATGGATAAACATCACCTGAGCTAAATGCTGTGAAGCCAAAGCACGCTAACCCAACTGAAAACAAAAGATGATGTAAAATTATTTTTAAAGGTTTCAGTTGAAACATTAGGAAAGTTAATGTATTCACTATTTTATTGTAACAGGGGAACAAAAAAGAGGAAGAATAAAACTATAGATTGAACAAATTTTGCTGGGTATGTTAACTTTTTGAGAAAGGTCCAACTAAAACCAACAAACCAGGTTAACTAAGAGGAGCTCATCGCTGAGCTAATATAGTACAGGAAGCACTTAAATTCATATTTTAACTATGTAAGAACAACCATTTATGCAAATGTGTGATTTGTCTGCACAGTTTCTTAAGACTATATCATTACTTTGACATGTGCAGTTCTTAGAAGTTTCATGGCCATTAAATTTAGTTGTGATAGGAGCCTGATGACAGCTGCTGTCTTTACCTTGGCAGGTCTGCAGCGTTCACAAAAAATGCATGCAATAAAAAGCTGTAATCCAGTCATTAATTTATGACCTGAAAGGCTTGTAAAGGTGCACGTCAGTGATGCATTGTGGGGAAAAAGTGATGCATTTCTTGCTGCACGGAAAAGTGAGCAGTTAGAAAAGAATGGAAGAGCCTTCATGCAAATGGATACAAGTTCTGACAGGATATCCTGACAAAATTCACGTGAGATTAAAGGGTTAGAATAGAAGGTGGAGTGGGCTTACATTGCATAATCTGAATTCATCACAAATACATGGATGCATCGTGTACAGAAATGTCTCTCGTATGCTCCGACTCTGCGGTGAGTGGACAAGCAGCCACGTGATCGTTCCACAAACCTGACAGCCTGAGATTGATGAAAGCCTCACATGACACGCTACGTTACGAAACTAGGCTTTCAAACGAGCCAAACAGGAACCAGAGACATGGCTTCTTGTCAACTTTCAGGAAAAAAAAAGAGAGAAAAATGTAATAAAAATCCTGTTTAGCTTTTTGACTAATGTTATTTATTCGTGTGTGTGTGTGTGTGTGGCTTGGCTCAAGAACAAAGTTTCCTCAGCAGGCTGTCAGATCAAGCAGTGAGTGTGGAGAAAGCTCCTGGCAGAGCCAGAGGATCTGGGTGTCATGTACAGTATGCTGGCAGTGGTCAGCTGATGCAGCCAGAGAAAGAGGAGAGGCTCTTTAGGCTTTCCTCCAAGGGTCAGCCAACCTGCTGCCCTCAGTGGTATTCTGGACGCCACAGCGATGCGCTATGACAGAGCTTTGGTGGGTGGTAAATCATGCAGACCAGCAGGAATGCAAAACAAAACCTTTTTGTTTGGATTTTTTGTCAATTATTATTAGCTGCAGAGGCTGTATTAGATCAGAATAAAAAGATAGTTTTACATAAAACTGATTTTTTTTGTCTGAGATCTGCATGAAAACAATAGAGTAACATCTCTAGTGCTTTTCTTAAAAGGGCTTGATTAAAATAGACTGCGTCGTCGTCTACGTGTCCTCTCCAACCACGTCTCCTAACAGATTTCCCTTCTCGAGAGCCGCTTCATGCTTGATGAATGGAGAGCTTATGCCAGAGGTATGAAGAGCACAGCTGACCACTGAGTTAACAGAAACGCCTGCTGACTGTCTGTTTGCTCTAGGACTGATGCCAGCCACCTCCACCTCCTCCCCCTTCAGCCCACACACACAGCTTTTATATCAGTGGGTGCAGGGCACCTTTATGGCTGCAGAAATGTTCTCTGACACAACACGGGCCAAAGAGCCGGAAGCACCACAAGGAGATGAGCTCTGAAGTAAATATAGCCACAATAAAATTAAAAGGTGGGAGCAATATTTTCCAAAATGAAAAGGTATTTGCAACTTAAAAAGCCCTTCTCCTTAATAGCATACTTGACCAAGAATGTGCACAAGAACATATAAATGTGCAAATCAACTCAAGAGTACTGAGTATTACGCTAACCATCTCAAAGATGCATCGTTCTACCACACTAAATACAACCTGAATAAGTACTTACTGAGATATTCGTCATTTCATTTGCAGCATGAAATTGTGTTCTGCTCCTATTAAACATCTTCGCCCCCCCCAAAGTATCATCATTTAATTAATGTATTAAACAGGGATAAAATAAGTAGATTATGCCTCAAAAAGAAATATCACAGCAAGAACTCAAACATTAGCGTATAATGATTTGAGAAAATGCCACTACAAGGAAGTGCAATGGCAACAGAAAGCATGTAATGGCAGATTAATATAACCCTAAACTTAGGACATTTGTTTAATTCAAAATTAATGCAAATATTCAAGTATTAATAAAAAACAATTTGGCTAAAAAGTCATATTTTAAATTCTATGTACATGGGAATATAATTCATTGTTTGATTAAGGAAGTAGAAAAGATCAAATGGAAAATATTCTTTCAAATGATGATCATCTGCAATTTGTGTGTTTAATGTTGAGAAAGAAGCAAAGAAAGTAGACTTTTTGCAGGTTTTAATGCCTTTTGGGAAAGTAAGGGTCACTGTATAATAATAATAATAATAATTTTCTTTTTTATTTTTATTCTGTTTTTTAACTAAGTTCAGAGGATTCTGCAAAAAGGTTAAGAACATGTATTTCAGAAAAGAATATACAAATATTCAAACTTCCTGTTCATTAAACTGAAAAAGCAAAAACGTTCATCAAATTTTAAGGATGAAGCGATTCAAATATTGCACTTCCAGGCAATAATCAACATAATGGAAAGCACATCAATCTCGAAATATGTATATTTTTTACAAAATGCCTTTGTAAACGAAACGTGTGTGAAAAGTCATGTTTAGTTTTCCTTTTAAATATACATAAGGTTGTGAATGGCCTGCAGGCAGATGCCCTGGTTGGCATTGATCCGCGCCTAAGTGGCCAAGTTGAGCCATCACATGCTCTCCGCTAGAGCACACAGTGTCCTCCGCTGTTGTCTAACCGCACAGCAGCGTCTGCAAGAGTCTGAGAAAAGCCACTTTCACCAATTTCTTCATGCTAGCTAGAGATAAACTGCACAGAAACGTCAGCAATGAACGCTTAAACGCTGCCACAAAGACAACAATACAAAACTCAAGCGGAAACACGAGGAGAAACAATACGAGAAGGACGTGCCTCTGCAACTTCTCAGCGATAAACACTTTCCAGACGAGGCTTTTGTTGCTAAATTGGTATCAACTGCAGACGAGGACTTTTTGTTTAGATCAGCTAACGAGGGGAGCTACTAATGCGGCGCGTGCAGTAGCATCATCGCTAGGAGCTATCGTTAGCATGTTAGCTTACCCTGCCAACAACAAGCACGTTTCCCACGTCTCCAACCACTTTCCTTTACCAAAGTTTACATTTCCAAAATATAAAGCTATTTTTTGTACACCCCAGCCAGCTCAAAAAACAAATATCACCTAAGGACCGTTAAATATCCACACACAGGTTAGCAAAAGACAAAATAACGTTAGGGCACCTAATGTTGCACACAAAAATATACATCCAATACACAAAAAACAGCTACCTGAAAGCGGGGACCCCTTTGCTACATCTCGGAGGCGGCGACGAGACTGCACTTCTCTTGTTGAAAAGTTTCTGGAAGAGAGTCGGAGGCATTTTGAACCAAAAGAAATTCTGTACAGGTTTCTTTTGTTTTTAAATCCGAGAGGAAATCTTGTTCCTTGTAACTGTCTCCATGGGTGTCAGAGTCATATGACAGGCATTAGTCACAGGAGCTGCTTGGTAACCCACTGCTTTTTTGTGATTGGCTGAGCGGACGTGGTCGCTACAACAAATTACGTGATTGGCAGATATTATTGGCAGGGTACCACGTGGTTAGAGGGTTCGCTCTGTTGATGTTTTGTCGGGAATCGTGACAGCATGAAATGTATTCACAAAAAAATTGTGCTAATACTGATCGACCAGCAACTCACGGTTAAAGGCCAGCACATGAAAAATGCATTAATAGCAATAACATTAAATGCACAAAAAAAGAAAAAAAAAAAATCCAACATTTATTTTTTTCCCTACTTTAATTTATTATCAACATTTTATGAGACACAAGTACATTTTTCAATAAATATACACATATAAATATTACAAAAAACAGTAACCTTACAAACACTTGGTATATTCAAAATTTACATTCATATTCTTTGCACTTAAACTAAAAAATAAGAGACAAACGAGCAAAATTTACATAGAAATAGATTAACACCAAATAACAAAAGTACAAATAGGTCGGTGTATTTATTTTACTAACATAAATCACAAAAAAAACTCTTTTGAGGACAAAAATAAAGTGCTAAAGTATGGCTAGGTGTGCCGCCTAGTGGTCACTTTTTGTAATGCTGATATTGATAGCATGCAAAAAAGTGAAGGTAGAGCAGCAGTTTTTCATTTTAATGTCCACATTGAGTTGCAGCATATCAGCTTGAGTCATGCAAATATAACTGATTAGCTTTTAAATGACATTCTAATCAAGAAAATACATATGTCTCTATTTCCCATATCACATCAGATTGGTATTTATTCATTTCCTTCGAGTCACGTCACCCTGTAAAATATTTTTACTGTTAACGGACAAATAGAAAAGGTGTACTACACTAAAATGAGATAATTAGGATAAAAAACAATCACAAATCAAGCTGTATTTAGCAATCACAGGACATTTTGTGCACCTAGCCCAAAAGGAAAGAAAACAGAACTTCTGAGTTTGGCACATCTTCCTCTCATCTTCTTAAAGAAGGCTTCCCTTTCATCGTCACTGACAAAATCAAAGAACAAGGCTTTCTCTGAACTAGTTTTCACAGGTCTTTGCAGAGTCATCAAAAGAGGCGATGTTTTAGCTTTACCACCCATCTCCGTATCAGGTGTAAGTTTGTCACAAGAGCTGGATGATGCGCTGGTGCTTTGAAGCAGTGATGAGGAGGAGGATGTGACGGGTTTGGCTTTGTAAGTCTCAGCAGCGATGGGGCTTTTAAACCAAACCTTCTTCTTACGCACAATAGGCATTCTATCAGTGAGCTGGAGAGATGTGAGCATAAATTATACTTTAATCTCTAAAATTGGGATTTACAATTGTGATGCTGACTTCTTACTTTTGGTAAGGTTTTTCCTCGCAAGCAACTGTCTACTAGTTAAGAAATAAAACATTTGTTTAAGATTAAGAAGGGCATTACAACAATGCATCACTTGATGTACTTGTTATGAGGTTTTTACCAGGTTTAAGTGAGTCCATTTGTGTCTTGCTTTTCTGTTCAGGTCTTGTCAGAACTGTAGAGGCATCTGTTGGCAAAAGTTAAGTTAATAAGACAAAAAAAATCACATTTGTTACCAAAATAACTAAATGTTTGTCCTGTTCTAATAAAAACAGAGATAAAATAAATATTAAGTAGCACCTAAGATGGCAGAAAGGTTGGGTGGACGATGCATGTGCACATTCTCTGCATGACTAACATCCAACAAGGTGGAATTTTTAACTTGCAGAAAATGCAGACCCAGTAACTCGTCCTCATTTGGAAAAGATGATCTCACTATGAAGACAGAAAAGGGCAGAAATGTTAGAATGTTGCATCATAAATATTGTTTTGGGTATTTAAAAAAAAATCATGGAAACACACAAACCACTGCTTTCTTTTCTGAAGATCTCCGGGGAGGAAAGGCTACTCAGGGTTGTAGAGGAAGATGAGTAAGAGTCATCGTCATCATCAGCATCATCCTCCTCCTCCTCCTCATCATCATCATCATCAGAGTTTAAAGTTGGCTCCATGCTGTAAGATGTGACACTTCCTGGACTTTCTTTACTTTTAAACACCTCTAGGATGGGAGTCACCTCCATGTTTAGGTAAGGTTTTTTATTGACTGGTGTAACAGATGTGGCGGTTCTTGGTTTTCCATAACTTGCAGGGGTACTTATGCCTGAAATGCATCTGCAGTGAAGCGGTGTAGCACTAACCTGCAGGTGCAAATGTAAAGAAGTAGAAAAGTAAATATATCAAACAAAAACGTACTTAAACTGACATTTTATCTACATTAAGGCTCACTTATATTTGTTCTTCTATACTTTATTCCAGTATTTGCTCTGAGTGCATTCCAGAGACTGTTATTTATTTATATATTGGTTTATCACCTATTTCTTAGCCAATATACTCACTTTTACTGGGTTTACTGGTTTAACAGCAGGCTCATTTCCATCATCCACCTCAGGCTCCTCTAGTAATGTATCACAGCGTCTGATGCAGACCAGCGGTATAGACACTGGGAGTGTAGAAATAAATAATTGAAATAAAAGTATATATGTAATTTTAAAAAAAAGGACACCTGAATGCTTCTGTACTGTTAAGCAAAGGGATTTATACTATTATTAAAATAAATATGAATTAAAAATAGATTAGAAAAGTATAAAAATAGGTATAAAATGATTTAACACACTACTTCAAATGCACATAAATAAGTTTGTTGTGTATTTGGATTTCTCACCATATCGCCTTGGTGATGCCTTCAAGGACGTATTTCGTTTCACGGGAATCTCATTATCACTGAGTTTAACTCGGCGCTTGGATCGATTCATTTTCTACAAGCAAACTAATTTCCAGACAATGATTTCTTTAGCTCATCAGTTACCCAACACGGTCCTCATGACAGCTAGCTAAACTTTTTCCTTGTTCCGTGTGGTGCCTAGCAACCACGCACAGCTGTTTCAATTGTAGCAGCTGATGATGGATGTTCTGCTTGAGAAACACGATTTTTCTTCCTTTTTCCACGCCAAAAAGCTCAAAGGAGGCCTGAAATTAAAATCAGTGCCTTGTAGAATTATTGTATCAATTTTAATAACGTTTGTTAGCTTATTTTGGTTTACAGCATTGCTAACTAAAGGTGAATATCCCTGTAATGACCAATAGGGGGCAGTATGTGCAATATGTCCTTTCATTGTAGCAAAAATAAAACTAAGAACAAGAACAAATACTGTAAGATAAACATTTTTTCTTATGATAGTGGTTTAAAATACGTATTTAAAGTTTTTAGCTTAAGGGTCATTCGAATATTTTGTCTGGATAGTGTAAAAGCACTATTTTCTGTCTGTTATATGTGGGGCTTTTTTGTAAATTAAACGAAAATGGGAAAACATTTGCTCTTTGCTACAGGCTTCAAGTTATCATAAGTTACAATTTAAAAATGGTTTATTAAAAAAACAATCATGTTTTCAACTGGTTAATCTCTTAATCTCAAAGTGGAAAAGATTTTAACCAACAAAAGAAAAAAAAAATCAGGAATTTATGAGGTGTTCTAGTTTAAATTAAGTTGGAAAGCCTGTTTAAAAAAACCAGCAAAAAAAAAAAAAAAAAAAATATATATATATATATATATATATATATATATATTTAAATAATCCATAAAGTCTACAGAATTGGGTAAAAAGCATTTTAATTATAGGGAAAATAAAAAATACTGTAATAAAAAGATTCGAAACTATACTGTACTCTATAATTACTAAATTATAAATATTTAAAATTGTTTAATAAATGTCATTTCAACAAAGAAATAAGTTGCTGAAAAAATAATATAAAATCAAATTCAGTGGAAATTGTCATCAGCTTTTGAGTAAAAAAAAATCAACATCTTATAAACTTTATATGAAATATAATTTTTTTCATATTTTAAAACTATAAAAATAACAATATAATGTAGAGTTCATGCTTGACTTCTTTATAGTTTGTAATTGCATCCTATGATCAGTAGATAAATATTTATTGGATCAAATTGACAAATACATGTTCTTTCTTGTTCAAAACAAGAATATTTAACCTGTAATTTCCTCATACCTTTTCATTTTCTTATAATTTTAACATTTAACTAAGAAGAAAATGAACAGGACACTCGTTTAAAATCATTCCAGAATATCATTTATTTCACTGCCCTTCTCCTATCCCCACCCTCCCTCATCCCCTTTTCGCTGCACTCAATCATTACAAGGATATGGTGCTGATTCCATTTTACACCAGAATAGATAAATAAATAAGTACAATTCTTCCTACTACACGCAAAAGAGAGAGAGAGAAAAAAATCATTCAAACCATCGATTTATTAAATATGCTTACAACTAGCTGTCCTCGTTTATGTACATCCACATTTTTGATGCTTTGGGACGGTAATCAACTTTAAAAGCCTATACATTATTTCTATGTGTAAACCGTCTGAAACAAACAAAAAAAACTATCATTTGTTTAAAAGTTGCTGTTTGTTCTATTTATTCTCAATGTGTGGAATTGATCAGTTTAGCAAAAGTTACATAGTCCACAAACTGAACTGTGGATGTGGGCAGCTGCATTCAGCCTCCTTTTGGTTTAAAAATAAATAAATAAAAAAAAAAGACTTTTTCTTCTAAGTCAAATGCACATGGTCCCAGAATTGCAGGGCAAACTACATGCATTGCCCTTACCCCTGGTTCTGCAATATTTCTTTGTCTTAGCCTGACACATTCGTTGTGCAAAAAGATGAAAAAATAAAGCTGTAGCGTTGGATGACTGTATTTCATGCTGAAAGTCTGACCCCAGCCATGTAGCGATCACTTACTTCAATTAATGACTTACAGCATCAGAGTGAACTCGTAAAACAGTGCAGACAGCAGTAACAAAAAAAAGCTGCTTTTTCATCCATTGTCATTCTTGATCTACGTGCACGATGATGTTTATTGCACCAAAGTTGAATGATTACGCCAAATCAAGCTTTATTTTTTCTACTGGACTGAGTTCTCAACTGAATGAAGATTTGTAGTTTTCCACTGAAACCCATTAGTGTCCTACGACGTTTCTCCTTGAGCTATTCTAAACACAAGGACATCACATTTGCTGTCATACGACCGTGTTACTATTGTACATTTGTTGATTGGCTGGTGGGTTTAAACGGATATGGGAGAGTGATGGGAAACAAAGATGTGAGACAGTTTTTCTGCTGCCGGGAGCAACTGATCGTTAGAATGAACAGAATGAGCATGGGAAGATTTAACATGCTTAAATAAAGCAAATCAAACAGTAAACATAACTAACAATGCACATTGTTACATATATTTCTTGTGTATACATTTATCGTGTCTGGTAAGACGAGAATGTACGTTTGTTTTGGCATTGTTGATCTGTCTAAAACATAATAAAAAAAAGATTGCATTGCTTTGCATATTTAAGCACATTCAAGTCTATGCTGCCCCCTTGTGGACAACGCCAAAAGTGCAATGCAATGTTTTGATTGGTTTTTGAAGTGACATGCAAACTCACATCTTTAAAAGACCTGTCAATGTATTATGTGATTATTTTCTGCCAATAAATGCATAAAACAGGCAGAAATACATGTGACAATGTGCATTGTAATTCACATTTTCTTTCTTCTTTAATTGGATTTTAAAAGCAATTTTAAATCTTCCACTCTTGGGAAAGTTTTTGGTTTGTGTTCCCAAAACATTTTCAGGCTCATCAGAGACATTTCTGTCTCACTGCAGGTCACTGGTCAAAGCTGATCTCTGTGTCAGGATGCTAAAAGTAGAAGAAGAAGGAAAACAAAACAAAAAATCGAAGTCTGCTGGCCATCACATGGTAATGCTGCTGTAGAGATCATCGATCTTGGTCTTGAAGAATTCCTTCAGCTCTGGCCTCTTTGCCTTTAGTGTCGGAGTCAAGAGGCCGTTCTCAATGGAGAACATCTCACTGTGGATGTAGATGTTCTTTACCTTTTAAAAGAAAAAGAGAAAATGTAGGAAGAGAATAAATTTATAAATTTCCATCAAAGCGCGGTGGTCTCTAGTATGAATGAATGTCTGGTGCTCCTGTTTCAGGAAGTAGAAGTTAGCTGGAGGAGAGGGGGGAAGAAAACGGCAGGATTTGGTGTCTTTTTCATTAATATTCATGATAATAAAACCATAGACATGAATATGTAGACGCACGATTGGACGCTGGAGAGCGTAACAGCGTCGCCGCCATATTGGATGGGTCCCTCACTAGCTAAACCCAACGAGAGTCTAAGCAGAGTGAGCAATATGCCCGTTTTTTGTGCAGCCTGTTTGCAACCGGCGCACTATTGAAAACAGATCCTATGGGATTACTGTTGACTTTTCTAGCCTACCTGTTGGGATTTTATATTTTAATTTATTTAATGTAATTATATTATATTTATATTTTAACCATGCCATACCATGTGTCTGATTTTGTGAAGAAGCATAATAAAATGTGTTTTTTAGTTGGGTAAGCAGTAGAAATAAATGCACTGGGGGCGAATGGAGACCCATCCAAGATGGCGGCCGGCCATTACGCCAGCTCTAATAGGCAGCGCTAGTCCACGTCACGTCTACGTATTTGATGTCTGTGATTCAAACATCTCGCCTCTGATTGGCTAACAGCAACCATTCACTCTGTAACGTTGATGTTTTATCTCCACAAATTACACAAGCCTAAAGGAGCTCTGCCATGTTGTGGAGTTGCTAATGCTAACAGTTAGCTTCTACTAGCAGAGACGCGCTCTACTCTCTCCTGGCTGCAAAAATCAACAACGGTTGCGAGCCAAGATGGGTAAGTCCATGAATGCAAATTTACAGCGAGACGTAGAGCTGTAAGGTTTTTTCTGACCCGAGCGTTTCCCTGTCTATTTTCTTTTGGTGGCTAATGCAGGAAATAGGGGTAGAAGTGTGAAACTCAGAGCGACTGATCATATTTATATTTGTTTATTTATTTATTTTTGTTGTTGTTTTGAATGCTCAGTGTTTTAGAACTGTTTTCTTCTCATTAACTTTGTTGTCTTGTTTCTTATTTGGATGTATGAGGACTCGCTTGAAAACATCTCAAGCGACTTATCCTCACTAAATATAAGTTTATAAATAAATAAATATTTAAAAAATAACAGATTTTCTGCATACTTGCACTTCAATGCAACTTCATGCAACTGACTGTAGAGCGCACAATTATGAAATAATCTAAATGTTTTTGGTGTTTTATATGAACAAATGATTGTTCCATTTCCCTTCTCTAAACTGGGATTAAGTCCCAGCAAGAGAATCGTCACCTGTTAAAAATTACCTGCTCAAAAGATAGAAGGCCATTCACTTTGCCCAGACGCACCAGATCTTCAAGTATCACTTTCTTTAACTCCTGTTAAAGAAAAATGTGAAATTTAGAAAACGCATAGAATTATTTCATTGAAAACTTGATTCTGAACATCAATACGATTTTCCACCCACAGTGTTTTTACACAGGTCCTTGTAGGTACCCAGAAGGCCTTTCTTCTTGGCCCATTCAGGCATCACCTCAGGATCAGGAACAATAATTCCTACCAAACAGGACTGAAAAAGCAGACAAAGGATAAATCATTAAGATGAAAGCAAACATTGAAAAAGCCCCAAATTTCATTCTGATGATAATTTCAAGGTTCAGTAGAATGCTGTTTAATCAGATGGAAACAGGTTTTTGAGCCTCTATAAAGCATATGAAACTTTGAATGTTGCAGGAGTGTGGATGAACGAGGGAAAAAGTGACAAGGAAAAGAACCACAAGCTACGGTTCTATGGAATGTATTTATAGTCTGAATATTCCCAGTACATCCTGGAAGGTAAGTGGTGCTCCAACATTCCTCTTTAGCCCCTTTCAGACAGGCCATGAAAAACGGAAATGTTCGGGACTCTGTCCGTAAGACGTTTGTGTCTGAATGCAAATATCCGGTAAACCTTTTCCGGAATTAGACTGGACGAAGCCCTAGTAACAGGACCGGACTCGTCCCGGACAGGGTGGCTGCTTTCAGACTGGTGAGGTCGAGTTCCGGACAGGGAGGAGGAGGAGGAGGGGGGGAGCGGGGGACGCTGGTGCGCACCTAGGTTACGTATATCACATGACCGGGAAGGCAAAGTTTTTCAACACGTCTGACCAGAAAACTTCACCACTTGGTCGTTAATGTTTCCATCTACGCTAGGTAGCTCGCTCCTGTAGCATGCGGCGAACCATGGTAGCTCGCTTCCTACCGTGCGCCCGTTCCTGGAAGCGCGACGGAGCGCGTCACAGCGCTTCCGCGATTCCTTTATTAACCATTGAGCTTCATCATCCAGGTCTCTTATGCGTCTTCGTGTGCGCAGAATTGTGCTTAACGTAAATCCGATCAATGAGAGGAATTCTATCACATACTAGCTTTTTTTGGGGAAATGACGCATGTGCGCCCGCTGCATTATGCAATATCTGGGTACAGCCTTCCCACCCCCCACCCGCTCCCCCGCAGACGTCTGGAACTTTTCCCTGCTGTGTGAAAGCAGCCGAAAGGACAAGTTCCGGTGCAAACGTGGTGTGTCTGAATACACAGTTCTGGTTAAAGACCGAACTGAATTGTCCACACATATTCCAGAATGTCAATCTGAAAAGGGCTTTTGTTGTTTTCCTCTCCTCCAACAAGGGTCTTAGCAGCTCAGGCTAGCGGTAGCAGTAGTTAAGCCTTGTGGTAACAGTAGCTTAGCATTAGCCAGGGGTGGACTGGCCATCTGGCATATCTGGCATCATCCAGATGTTTACCCAATGTGGGCCAGTCCAACTACCAACTACCCCGCCCCATGGAGTACCTTCTGCAAGCACCCCCCACGCACCGTCAGAGCGAGGGGGGGCCGAATTGTTGTCCCAGTCCACCCTTTAGCAGCTGTAGCTACGTTGTAGCTCATCCCCACCAGCGTGTGAATGTGTGTGTGAATGGGTGGATGACTGATTGTGAAGCGCCTTGGGGGGTTGTAGAACCCTAAGAAGGCGCTATACAAATACAGGCCATTTACCATTTACATGAGCAGTAGTTAACAGTAGTTCAGCCTAGCATTAGCAATAGCTTGGCCTTGCGTTGTGGTGCGATTAGCATCACCGCGACCAGCGTTTGCTGGTGTTGAAGTGGGTTGGAACCAACGTGCAGATGTAAGGTTTGACTTGCTTATTACATAAACAACCAGCTTTTCTCAGAACAAACCGTTTCTCCCTGGGCCTTCACGATTACTAGTTTGCATAAAAAGCAGGTCAGACACGGCTCTGACTTTTTGGTACGCTACATTTGACAACCCAAGCTGCCTTTATTAAAGAACTGTGATAGAGATGTCTCACCAGAATATGAGTTATTTTAGACATTGATTTTTTTATTCTGTAAAATTATGTATTTTAATTTTTTAAACTTAAAGTGCACCAGCAAAAATTTCATCAGCAAAATTCAACAGCAGAAGTTCAACAACTGAGGTGACCTCTTGGTGACCCAAGTGAAAACAATCGTCACTTAGCCAATCAAATTACACTTCTCTGATCATGTGACACCAGTGAGGTCTCGACTAGATCGAGTGACGATTGCTTTGGGTTACGTCACGAGGTCACCTCATTTGCTGTTGAATTTCTAATGTTGAAATTTTGCAGCTAAAATTCTGCAGTTGAATTTTTACGAATAAAATGTTTGCTGGTGTGTTTTTTAAGTAAAACAAAATTTGAGTACATAATTTCACAGAAAAAAAATTCAATGTCATACATTCAATGTCTAAAACAGTGATATTGTGGTGAGACTGTATTTATGCCATAAATAACAAGGTAAATGTGGTTTTAAACTCTACTACCCCTTTGAGCAAAGACAACTTTTCATATAATGATTTCTGTGAAACTTCAATCATCTGCATAAATGTTACCTGCAGACTGTCTCCATGAACATAGAGCTGGGCCACCGGTTCGCTCCTAATGTAGATGTTCTCGATCTTCTCAGGGGAGATGTACTCACCCTGCGCCAGCTTGAAGATGTGCTTTTTCCTATCGATGATCTTCAACGTACCATTCTACAGAAACAAAACATGACAAAAGTCTGTATGTGATCCTATTGTCTTATTAATAATAGATCGTCTATATTAAATGATGTTGGTGAGATCTACTCACAGGTAACCATTTGCCGATGTCTCCAGTGTGAAGCCAGCCGTCCACATCCAGCGTCTCAGCCGTCCTTTCCGGGTCTTTGAGGTAGCCCTTGAACACATTAGGTCCCTTCACACAAACCTGAATGACAATGATAGAAAATAGCAAAATGTCTTACATCAGTATGCAATAACTCCAATAAAAACTGGATTTACAGATTTATTTACATGTGTGTAAATCTTGTTTTTTTTAACTTAAATGCTATCTAAATAAGGAGTGCCTGTTGTTTCTGTCACAAGTTTGTTTTCTCTTACCTCTCCTTCACCCTTAGATGCAAAGTAGTTCTTTTCAGGAACATCCACCAGCTTGATGAGGTTACACGGCAACGGAGCGCCGACATGACCTGAAAGTGCAAAAACAAACAAAACAAAACAATCAGTGTCAGTTAAGTCTCAGTTCTGACAATATTTTCACCATCTACCAAAAAATGTTACATCTGGACAAAGATTTATGTTAAAAAAATGACACTGATCACATTAGTTGACATGTTTAAACTGCATTTCAGTTTTAGAATATGAGGAGCCTCCTGCAGGTAGTGGGTCCACAGGTGAATGGGTGGAGGCATGGGAAAAAGCTTGGCCACAAGGTGCATGCACACACTGGCCCCAACCCCAGGCCCTGATCCAGGGTGGATCCCAGAAACTCTCTGGGCTGAGTACTCTGGTAATCTGTTTGTCTCACCTGTAACCTAGGACGGTTTAAGCAGCATACATCACCACAGCCAACCAGTAGGGGGCAATGCTCGCCCATGTTTCTGCAAGTTCATTCAGTGATTTTAACACAGTTAGGTAATTATGGTCCCCTAACAAATTGAAGAAACCATACCTTGCAAGGTGTTCTGGTTTTATTTAGCTATTCAGGCTTTTCTGAAGGTTTTTCTGATGTTTTTTTTCTTATTAACTTGTCTAACAATGACTGACTGCAAGAGGATGCATCTGTCAAATCTTGACTCAAGTGTGTTAGAATTTATCTGCATTATTGCTGAAAACATGGCTTTCAGATCATTTTCAGAATTGTTCCCAATTTGTCTCTCCAAAACTTTCAAACATTTGAGCCACATGTTTGACTAATTCAACAGAATGGATCTGATGGTCAAATTAGAATCTGCTTTCCAAAGGTTGGCTTATAAAAAGAAATGACAAAGTTCAGTTTTGCTGTGTGGGAAGTTAAAGAACGAGTGAAGGAAATGCGTAAATGTTTGGCATCTTTTTTCTCCCCGAGTTTAATTTTCACTTTTTAAATCCAAGATTGAATTAATATGCAAGAAAAAAGCATTTTTTTCTTGGAGTTAAATTATTTTATTTATCTGTCCAAAACAGAATTTTATATTTGCTTTAAGTGCAAAGATATATTTTTGGAAGATCGTATGAAAACAAGACCATGCAAAACAATATAAACCATAACAGGCTAAATTGAGCCATTTCCGACTACTGCTGATGTTTGTCCCTGACTCTAATGGAAATCACCTATGAAAGTAGGCTAAACTGCTGTTTTATCTCCGCCTTCTTGTAAAAAGTCTCTCCCTTTGTTTCCCTTTTTAGAAAGCGGACTCACTGCTCTGCTTGCTCTCTCTCTCTAAGGTATTTCCTATTCATTAATCATTTACTCAAGCAGATGCAACAAGTCCAAAAGTTTAGTTACAAGTGATTTCATTCAGTAGGTCAACAAGCTCCATAATAAGAGTGATACTCCCTAAAACCACGAGTCACTGTCAACACATTCAGACCTTTGATTGGAGCTTTGAGTCAGGTAAACAAGTTCAGAGATGAGAATCTGTCTGTCTTTCCTCTGCCTGTCGAACTCACCGGACGTCCAGTCTCCAGGTGTGGTGTAGGTGCACCCCGCGGTGCACTCTGTCTGGCCGTACGCCTCATACACCTGCACAAAGACATCTATTTAATTATTATTATACTATTTCAGTGTCTTTTATAGGTTAGTTTCACATGTTTATGTAAAAAACGACATAAACATCAGTTGTAATGAACGTAAACAGGAAGTTTGTAATGGGCGTGTCTGACCTGGCATCCCAGAGCTGCTCTGAGAAATCCCAGGACGGTGGGTGAGGTAGGAGCCGCTCCTGTGATTATCATTCTGAGTCTTCCTCCTAAACTGGCCTGATTAAAAAAAGAGAAGAGTAAGGTTTTTTCCCCTTTATAATATAAAAAGGCCTGAGAGAACTGTTACTGGGCTTTTTCCTGCTTTTTGACCTCAGTGCTGCAACTAAACAATGTTTTCAGTTTCAGTCATTGTTTCACCTCATTCACACGACCAGCTGAGATTCTTCCAACAGTAAACAGTGCTCACCTGAATCTTACTGAAGAAGATTTTGTCCCAGATGCTGTCGCTGCGAATGACTCCCCGACTAACTTCTGCACCTTTTTTCTTGGCGGCAAAGTTGAGCAACCAACGCTTCAGCGGGGTGTTCGCCTGGCTAAAAATCTGAAGAAAAAAACACCAATTTTTTCACTAGACACAGCTAGCTATTTTCCTTGTAGTTAAAACCATGTATTTATACGCATGAACGTCTTTAAGCATCTTTATCCTCCACTTGCAGCATCAGAGGATCATTTACCAAATTGGTCGACAAATTACAGCAATAAAACTATGGATCTTGAGTTGTTTTTCATTTTCATGATGTTAAGCGTTCCGGTTTAATTGATCTCACCTTGTCGTACATGCGGTTGAGCAGTCGAGGCACTACGGGGAAAATAGTCGGCCGCAGGGCCTTCATGTCGTCTGACAGGAGACGGATGTCCCCCTGATAGAAGCCAATCCGTCCTCCGTGGCAGTAGACCACATTCTACAGAGCCAGACACAAATAACCTTCACTATGTAACACGAACAACGTCTTAACAAGGTGCAGGAACTATTTAATACTTAATTAAAAAAAGAGCAGGGCAGAAAATGGCAAAACTACTTGCTGCCAGTGGCACAACCAAAGGGTGGGCAAGGGGGGCCTTTGCCCCCCTAGGGAAGACCAACCCCCTTAATAAATCACATTTACAGGTCCTTCTCAAAAAATTAGCATATTGTGATAATGTTCATTATTTTCTGTAATGAACTGTACATACATGTTAAAGCTAATGATTACATTTATTTAAATAAAATTTTAATAAATAATTTCAAATATATATTGTGAGTAAAAAAAATCCCTTCGGCTTCCCAAAAGATTTGTGGATATTTTTTAAATTCTAATACAAAAAAAAAAATTACTAAAATAACATTTTTAACTTTTGTCTTTTTTCAGAAACGTTTGTGTTTCTCAGATTCGAGGTAAAAGTGACCTTTTGCTTTTTAATAAATAGGAATGAAGGAGCAATGCAATGCACAGCTACAGGCTAAATTCTCCCAGAGTTACCACAGGGGCCAATTTGGTGCCACCCCAATTTTTTTCACTGGCCCCCCCATTTAAATTTTCTGCTAAGATATACAGATATCAAGCTCTCATGGGGACACCACACCTTACATCTTGTACTACAGAGATCACCAGATTCATCCCTATTTCTGATCATTTTGTTGCGTAATTGAAATACCATTTTGTGTTTGTTTCATCATATTTGCCTTAAATGTCATGTTCCCTCACAAGTTTCATGGTATTTGGCCCAAAACAGGAACCTTGCATTGTTTCACTACATTTTAGGCACTTTGATGCACATTCACACACTTTATCCACATTTCATCACTTAACAATGAAGATCCTTGAAAGGGAACTGAAGACTTTCAGTGGTTTCGTTGTTTTTTTAAAACTTCTTTTACACTTTGCACAACCTTATACGTGTAGAGCAACCATTTCTGTGAAGCTGTCAAACAAATATGAAATAGGAAGGATGTAGAGTGGATGTTTAAAGGAGCACAAGCAAAAATCTGAAAGCAAATGACCAGAAATCAAAATGTAAAGTGTTCCAACTCAGTGAAAGTGCTTATATCGGCATTTGCCCTGCAGAAGAACTCATTATCACCGTTATTAGATGATTCACTGAAACACAGCATGTTTTAGCAGGAGTTAGGTGGTTTAATCCATGTCTTATAGGACTTCTGAGCGATTTAATCCACATTAACAAAAACACCCCACATAAAAGTCAAGAATGCATTTTTAAAACATATGGAATAATTAAATCTGCTTTTAAATATATGTTATTAGGCATTTAATGACGATTCACATTACAGGAACCAGATCTATTTAACTTTTGGGGTCATTTTAGTTACACAACACTGCTACAGTCATGTAGCATGTAAATGGAGCATTAAATAAATTTAGCAGCACAGGACGTGGTTAACGTTGATGCATATCTCCTGCAGACTGATGCACTTTCAGCATCTGGTTATTAACACCTCTGTCTGTTTGTAACTATGAACGAAATGCAATGCGTGACTTTCAAGCTGTCTGAGGTGAAGTCAAAGTGCTGTGCCAGCTCTTTTTTTTAACTCTTCTTTTTTTCTCTAAACATCACAGTTATTAGATGTGGAGCCATTTGTTTTTGCTTTCTATCACGTGACCTGCAGCGCAGCTCTCTGGGGAAGTTGGGTGGTTTCCTGTGTCTGAGTCTCACGCCTCTGACAGCCCTGCTGCACCTGAGCAAACCTCAGCCACACAAGAGGCACAGGGATCCACAAAGTTCATAACATCTTTGCAGAGACAAAAACAGTTACGTTGCACTCCTTCTGTCGAAGGAGGCACAAACAACACACCTCTGGTGGTAGCTGGTTACTGAGTGAGTCATGCAAAGTCATCCAAACTTAGAAATCAGTCAAAACTATGAACCTGAAAAGTATTTTTGAAAAAATATTTTTTTGTGTTGATTGATTTTTGTTTGTCGAATCAGTTCTTCTTTTAAAAACAAAGAAACTTCTTGCTGACTGTTAAAATAACAGCATTAGAGGTGATGACTGAACAGGACAAAGCAAAAAAAGTATCATGCACAATAACATGAAAGCTGATTCTTCCTTTGTTGCTGCTACTTGTTAAGGTGGCTTCATTAAAGAAAGAAAGAGCACAGAAAAGACTATTAAACTTTGAATCTAGGGTTAATTAATTTGTTGAATAATTTTATACCTTGAAAATATTAAAGCAAATTTTTATGCTGCATAAATGCCCGTTTAGAGAAAAAAATTGTCTTTATTTGGATTTTTGAATTTTGTATAATTAATTTAATTTAATTTTAGTATTTTATTTATTCATTTAATTATTATACTATATTATACTATTATTTTATTTTATTTATTTTTATTATTTATTCATTTAATTATTATACTATATTATACTATTATTTTATTTTATTTATTTTTATTTTTATTATTTATTTATTTTATTATTATACTATATTATACTATTATTTTATTTTATTTATTTTTATTATTTATTTATTATTTTATTATTATACTATTATTTAATTTATTTATTTTCCCACTTTTTTTTTCTGCATTAATTTCATTTAATAGTTTTTGTAAAAGTCACATAAACTGTCAGCTTCCCGCTGGAGGGCATGTGTTTGAATAACACGCCTCCAAACTAGGAGAAATGGATGGAAAATATTGGAAAAATGTTTAACAGTCTAAAACAAAAACTGAAAATTTTGTTTTTTGGACTTTCCAGAGCCCCGTAGCTGTCTTTGTGTTCCAGTGTGTGTCTGGAACTGGCCTTCTGGTCCCAAAATTCCCACAACCTTCATGCTCTCTAAATGTGTTGCCAGTTTGGGATAAAAGTGAGTTGAAAATACAGAAATGGGAAATAAAAGATATTAAAATACACATCGTAAGCATTTTCTAATCCCCTTTTCTAAATAAAAATGGACTCATTATCATAAACAGGAAGAGCTATAGACCATGAAATGATGCAATGTGAAATCCATTTACTGGAAAGGGGTGTGTGACATTAATCCTTGGATCTGGAAAATGAAACTTGGGAAGGAAGGAAAAAAAAACAACTGAGGCACGAGGGTTTCTGTTCCGCCCCCGCACTAGGCTCACGCCCACGTTCACATTTCTTACTACGCCCACACCAACATCCTGAAAGTCATAAACACAAAGCTATCACAGCCACGCATTCACAGATCTCAGATCAGCCTCTTTACCTCAATGAGCCTCTCAAACATGTGAGCCAGTGGCAGGAAGGAGATGAGGCAATCGTCTTGGTTTGGAAAAATGACTTTCTGCAGGAGACAAGAGGAAGGAAACAGTCGGATATCTGTGATGCTGTTGAACAATTACAAGCTGCTTATGAAAATAAATATTCCACACTAACACATCATCTGTAAGAAATAATCCCAGAAAGACAAGAACTCACGTCTGTCACTTTGAGGAATCCTGCAAAATCTGCCACGACGTTCCCATGAGTGAGCATGACTCCCTTTGGGTTTCCTGCAAACACACAGCCACAGACCATGGCATCATCTCCATATGGAAGAGAGAATTTCATTGGAATTTCACTCCCCTTTATTGTCTAACCCACAGCACACATTTCTCATCAGCAGCTACATGTTTAAACACCCGGTGAAGCTTAGAGAGCAGCCAGAGGAGCAGGAAGTCAGCCAAGTGGATGTTTCTCTGGAATTTTACTCATATTTCATGTCTCGGAACACCAAACAACAAATAAAATAGGTTTTATTCAGGGTTTAGAGCACAATAACACGTATGCAAGGGATGAGATCTGATAAAAAAGGTAAAAACTATAAGAAAATGTCTATTTTAGTCATTAAAATTGTGTATTTTTTTTAGTTTTCCACATTTGTGCACCGCATTTACAGTAAATAAAAAGTCTTGACACACAAATGGAGTTAGATAAGACATAATTATACTCTGTAAGAGTGTCACGTGTTTACTTTTCCATCCTAAAAGTATCATTTAGCTCCTTATTCCTATAATTTATCATCTCAGTAACACAATCACATGATGCAATGACTCCTATATGAAGCATTCCTCTGTTTCAGACAGCTGTGAGCATTAAAACATTGCAAAGGACTGAGCAGATGTTGCAACATAGAGAGCATTTGCAGGAAATGCTGGGTGGCTTTGGGAAAACAAAACTTATGATGCACTGGCTGCAGTTTTCCTTAATGACCAGTAGGTGGGGATGTTTTCTACAGAGCCTGGTGGTGAAGCTGGTAAGCTGACACCAGCGAGTCCTTAAATAACCTGGCTTCTGCTTCTTTCGTCGGTTGGTTTCAGCGGTTGGTGCTGCTGTGGGCTCGAGAACTCCCTAAAAAGCAGCACGCCTGATGCACGTGACCTGTTTGACTTGACAGAACAAGTCTGTTCACTGGGGTGACGGATCAAAAGTGTTTTTATGTAACGGGGAGGGCGCGTTATCCTGTATTAGATCATTCTGCTGCTGTAAACAAGGGTTTACAGTAATAGCTGGCTTTATATTCTCTATAAAATGATAAAAACCACTTATCACAAAGAGGTTCTTTGTTGTTTTTTGGATTTACGACTATTTGAGTTCAGGTACAGCTGAGGGCACTGCAAAACCTGAAGGAATGGGTTTTAAGTGGGTCAAATACGCTGACATTTTTAACTGTGCAAACTTTATTTGAACAGATCTACTCAAGTATTCAGTCAGCACACACAAAAGTGTTTCCTTTCATTCATCACAGGCAACACTGGCTCAGACTAGCACACTAACTATAAACGGGCTGTTTTCATGAAGTCACATGGTGTCGACACTAAGACAACAAAGCAGCTGCTTTGCATGTTAGACAACTTCCTGTAATCCCTGGCATGCAGAAAATGCAAAAGGTAGTCCAGTTTATGCCAGATAATAAGCTTGCTGATAGTGTTGCTTTTTGAAAATAGAATCATTTTTAATTATAATTCAGCAAATAATTAAATAATAATAAAACATGATTTTATTTAGGGTTGTGTTTGTCTGGTATCCTCCTAGCAGCGTACTGGGGTTCTGGATGGAGCGTGGTGGCATGCCTACCCATGATGCACGCACCAAGTAACTTAGCTGCAGAGACGTTGAAGCAGAAATGACCACATTAACCTCATGCATGAGCTAAAACCCCTGTGTACAACCAGCTTGATGCTGTATTGTAATCTAGCTAGCTAGAGCAGGACCCACATCCTCATAAGGTAACTATTGTAGGTGTCCTGATTTGCTAAGTGTATCTGCAAGTGTTTTGATCATCTATCTATCCATTTTCATCCACTAATCCGAGGTTGGGTCAGCAGCCTAAGTAGAGAGGACCAGACTTCCCTCTCTCCAGCCACTTGGGCCAGCTCCTCCGGGAAAGGTGTTCCCTGGCCAGCTGAGAGACATAGTCCCTCCAGCTTGTCCTGGGTCTTCCCTTAGGTCTCCTCCTGATTAGATGTGCCTGAAAAACCTCACCAGGGAGGCGTTCAGGAGGTATCTTAACCAGATGCAGATGCAACACCAATCTGCCTATCGATCTCGCGTTCCACCCTTCCCTCACTCGTGAACAAGACCCCGAGGTTCTTAAACTCCTCCACTTGAGGCAGGACCTCATCCCTGACCTGGAGAAAGCATTCTACCCATTTCCGACTCAAGACCATGGAGCTGATACTCATCCCAGCTGCTTCACACTCTGCTTCGACCCATCAAAAGCTGGAGATCATGTTCTGATGAAGCCAACAGGACCACATCATCCACAAAAATCATAGACCTGATTTAATCAACTTCTAACAAAAAGAGCCACAATTGTTGCCGTTTGATTATAGGATGAATACATTCATTGACATATTAAACTTTGTTCTGTTAGATCACTTAACCTGAACACACATCTGCCTTTTCAGGCCGTTTTGTGTAAAAGCACATTGTGTTCCACAAGAATTCCTTACAGCTTGTCAGGTGCAAAGCAAACAAAAGGTGGATCTACACAAACAAGAGACGTTTTTTTATATTATTTTACTTCTTGAGCTGGTGGAGTGACGAAAAGTTTCATATTGCACATTTATAAGCTAATAAATAATATAAAGTATTCCTGTTTCCCCCATAGCCAGAACAACACACAGACTAACGGCAGGGAGGACAGTGCTGCCAAAAATTAGTTGTCCAACTTGTTCTTGTGATTTACATGAATGGGAGTCAAATCCCAGTCAAATTACCGTCTACTTAATGAAAAAACATTTTCTCACATCATGCCAACTTTGCTGTTTTATATGAGGAAGAAAAGAAGGGGGATCCGAGGCACTTCGGATAATGGGAATCTTTTATTGTGCAAGGACAAGCCGACGCGTTTCGGTTATGTGCGACCTTCTTCAGGGCATCGATGATATTAAATCACACAGGTGTCCCTAACTAGGGAACTTCTGGTCACATGATATAAACACGTGATCAGGAACCAAGTCAGTGTTGATGAGAGAAATCACACTACAACCAAAAACCAACACTGATCTAAGAAATAGATAAAATCATAGTCAGGTGGTGGGTTGCACGTGCCGAAACGCGTCGGCTTATCCTTGCTTAATAAAAGATTCCCAATATTCGGAATCCCTCAGATCTCCCTTATTATTCTTCCTCACCTCACATTGGATGGTTCACACGATCCTGAAGAGCACCCGTACATGTCTCGAAACATTTTTCCCCACCCTTTTTCCTCACCCTCATCTTTTTCTACGCTGTTTTTTTTGAGCACGAGAGAAATGAGAAAAAAAACATTTCCTGATCTAATGCCTGGACCCCCCCCCACACACACACACACAACCAAAGTCGTTTCAATGATTTCACAAAAAACAATAAAAAAGATTTATTTATGTAAATATTGGTTGGATTACGTGCAAAATTCAAAACCAAAGTAACATTTGTGTGTCTGTTTTATATATATATATATATATATATATATATAAATTGAATAGTTCTGAATTATTAGTGCATAAATAGATATGCAATTTTAATGTCACTGCACAGCACTTTGGCTCGAGAGATGCAAAAGATGCATCATAACTGGCAAGGTGGTGGCAGTGCAGCACTCTGTATTAATTATTACTTATTGCATTAATTGGCTGCACCTGCACCAGCGTGTGAATGGGTGAAAGGTCACATATCATTGTAAAATGTTGCATACTAATAGGATAAAATCACCAAATATTACCTGTGGTTCCACTGGTGAAACACACAATGGACAGATCATCTGGTGCTGGTGGCTGTTGAGAGAAAGTAACACCAGTTAGAAGATATGCAAGTGATCCTGCATTAAAGCCTTAAAGGCTTATTAGCTGCACCCAAGGCCTGGTTTTAGGAGGAAATTATGAGTTGCATGTGCAGAGACGGGTTCCTATGCTGTTGTTATGACAGTTTTAATTTGCAAGTCTGTCACTTGGACAGTTTCATCAAAGCACACAGAGATGCTTTTTCCCTTTGCATTCCTTCTTTTAAATCAGAGAACAAAAAGTTGCTCAGCTGGTAAATACACTGACTTGTCAGAGCTCATTGTTTCACCTGTCAACATGAGTTATGTGTTAAGCTCTAACAGCTGTCATAAAAACACAGATAAAATCTTTTCAACCCGACCAATGGAACATTTGTATGGCAGACGCAAAGTATCTTTTTCTTTTCATTGTTTTGTCTGGTTGGACGTCCTAGAAAGCATCATTTTACACATTCTGCTAGTATAGCGCAAGCAGTTTCTCATACTTACTATAGGTTTTCTGTAGTGCTCTCTCCCCAGAGCCTGCAAAGAGACAGGAATTTAAATCGATATGTTTAATATAACATTTGCGATGCACTGATAGTTTTAAACGTTACAACAAATAGAGCTTAGCGATGTTCACCACCTCACTGGGCCAGGTCATTCGATCACATGACCTAACCCAACTCTCTATGGTCATCTCCTACTGCAGTGCCCTCCTAACTGGTCTCCAAGCATGTGCTGTGACTTCTCTACAAATGGTCTTCAATTAGCCTAAAAGAGCACACGCTCTGTTCAATGAACTCCATTGGCAACCCTCAAATGGCAGAATTTTTTTAATTGTTGGGCGTTTTTCAAAGCATGAAAGACCACTCACATGGTGATAAAAATCACAGATATGGCAGTTTTGGTCATACAGTGTCTGGGGTGCAGCAACTCAGCAAATACTACATACTACACATGAACCGCTTTCATACGCGGCCATTCCCCACTCAGATGAGAAATCTCGCGAGATAAAACGTGACTTTAAGGTAAACAAATATGGCAGAGGAAGAGCATGCTGAGGGCTTCTGTCACTTCACTTTCTGATTGGTTAGAAGTCACATTCAACAGGAAGCACGTTTGTCTGTCTCCGAATATCAAATCAAGACAATCCAACATGTTTCAAAGCCCGGATTTGTGATTGGAATGGTCCCAACGCCTTTTGAGCATACCAGAACACTTGTAACACACCACACATGGTAGGATTATCTGATAAGATTATCTTTAGAGCCGTTATGGTAATCATGTGCAACTTTAAGACTGTCGGAAAGGGTGGTTGAAAGTAAAATTTCAAAAACAAGTATTTGAACTTACAATGGCAAAGATTATAGACCCCAAATATTTCTGGCTGAACAAAATTTTTTTATGTTTCTATTAAAATAGAGTTAGGGTTACATTGTACTACTTATTCATGGTTTTCGTCTTTAGATTCCACATACTTTGTTGGACAAATATTCTTTGAGGAATTATTTATCAGTTTTACTTGAATTTTGGACAAACATTGTTTCAGAACCTCAATTTTGGTCATTAGAAGCCAAACATTTGCGCTAATCACAAACAGAAAATCAAAAGTTGTGTACAAAATATAAAGTTGTAAATACTCATCCATTTGCGTGTGAGCTTTAATTTAGACTTTTCATCCCCTGAAAAAGTAATCAAAAATATATGCACCATTAAATTACACCTACTTAGTGAGACAATAGTCTCTTCATGGGTAAAGTGGAACTAGGCCAATTGGATGGCCTGTCCTTGTCCTGGTATATTAGAATGAGGGGAAGAATTGTCAATTTATTGACAGACGTTTGCTATATGAGGCTGCTTTACAGCACTATACATTTACTATCTGCCAGTTGTCTTGAAATGTGCTTAGCCATTGCTGTTTTCCTTCAGTCACTTGAAATCTTTGCACCTATTTGGGTGCAACAGGAAGGACTTGAGTTGTGCTGCACTAAGTGTGTTAATCCAAATTTGTGCAATTTGGTTTATTTATGAGTTAAAAGTCAGGTAATAGTTAGATTGACTTAATAATGCCTGGCTACCCCTGCCTGTTTATTACAGTCATGCAAACCATCGCATACATTTGCTCAATTTTGTGGCTCAGTCAGATTCCACACGGCTGGAAACAATCAGATAAGCATCCTGTTCATGCATGTCTCGTCAGATGAAATGTTAACATGGGTTTGTTATGACTGGTTGTTGTTGGCTTTGACGCTTGCTACGCTCTAAAGCAGCAGCAGGCTTTACTGTGGGAGCACATTCAAAAGAAAACTTGTTTCACTGGTCGCATTTGTTAACCATGGCGTTCCATTACGCGCTGAGAAGTCAGTATACAGGAACTGAGTCTTAAAAAAATACGTATCCCTCATCACTTCAGAGCCACTCTGGTTATTTATGGCCTATGATGGATATAAAAACATGTCTGTCTCCTTTTTGTTGCTAGCTTATAGAACATCCTCCCATTATACCTCGCTTAAAGCTAACATTCACTTGTTGTTTCAATACACCTGCTGTGGTCTCTAGTGTAAATGTGAGTCATTCTCTGTGGGACAAAAAAAGAAGTTCTTGTGCTCCTGTTTCAGGAAGTAGAAGTTAGCCGGAGAAGAGGGGAGCAGAAAACGGCAGGATTCAGTATTCAGGTAGCCTCGGATTGCCAACAACTCTACCACTGGCTTTGTTTTGTTTTGGAACGTTGATGTTTTATCTCCACAAATAACACAAGCCTTAAGGATTTCTGCAATCTCGTGGAGTTGCTAATGCTAACGGTTAGCTTCTACTAGCCGAGATGTTCTCTGCTCTCTCCTGGATGCTAAATCAATAACAGACTTTTGCCATTGCGAGCCAATATGGATGAGTCCATGAATGTTAAATTTACAGTGTGACGTTAATCAGTGTGGCTTTTTCTGACCCAAGCGGTTCCCCGTCTATTTTCTTTCGGCGGCTAATGCAGGAAATAGGGGTAGAAGACTATTTTCATGTTCAGCCTTCATATGAAACTCAGAGGAACTGATTGTATTTTACAAAACTAACAAATAAAAAATGGTTTCTCAGTAAACTCTTTAAGTTTGATGTTCTGTATTAAAATTTTGCATGAAAATATAAGCTAGGCATCTACTGAAATGTCTGAAACTCCAAGGAATTGATTTCTTACATTTAAGATATTATTTACAAGTGATAATTAGTGATAATTATTACAGTTAAGTTTTGTATCCTTTTTGTTTATGCTACAAATAAATATAATCTGGACAATTTTAAGGTGCGGTTCACTAAAATCCACTTTTTATTGATTATCTCTGATTATAATCAGTAACTGTGAGATTTTCATGCAGGCTGAACATGAAAATAGTCTCCTGCATTATCTTCTGATAGAAATTATACGATGAAACGCTAGGATTAGAAAAGCCTGACAGATCTACATCACACTGACTCACAGCGGGGAAGGCTGATGTTTTATTGTTCAAGAATCAACAAACGTCCTGACTAGTAGAAGCTAACCGTTAGCATTAGCAACTCCACCACACAGAAAAACTCCTCCAGGCTTGTGTTATTTGTGGAGATAAAACATTCACATGGCAAGTCAGTGGTAGAGTCGCGTTGCTGTTATTCAAATCTGAGGGAAGATGTCCAAATATCAGGAAATAAGAGTCCAAATCCAGCCGTGTTGTGCCACTCTCTGCTGCAGAAGACTTGTCCATGCTGATCCAAGCGTTTCTGGTCTTTTTTTGCCCCGAGTACGGCTTGCAAGGCATTTATTCCTACCAGAGACCACTGTAAATGTATTGATTAAATGAGTAAACCACATCTTTAATGCTTTGGACCCTGTTAGTGTCAAATGTAACACTCTTCTGATGATGAGTAATCTGTTTTGAGGGATAGTTTCCTGTTTTATGTGATAGACCTCTGGTTAAGGTAGAGTCAAAATGACCTGTAATATAATAAAAAGCATGTTTTACACTTTTTTTTTCATTTCGGGCTGAACGGATGCAAATTATTTTTGAAGTTAATAAGCAGATGGTCTTAATAATGAGAAAACACTACTGTTTGAGTCAAATTAAAGTGCCATTTTACCACCATCAGCTTCTAGAACATCCAAAGCTTTGCAGCGATGCTTTCGCCATACCTCGACTTCCTGCAAGGCCTGCACATGGACGCCACAGCTCTTGCCGCGCTCCACGACATCAGAATCAAAGGCGTCCATCAGAATGATTCTTCCCAGCCTGGGAGTGTCCTTCCGCTCTACGTTGTTCAAAAGCACCTGGGCTTTCTCCACTTTGTCGCAGATCACTGTGGTGATGTCAGCTGAAATGAAACAAGCACACAAGTGCACACACACCCTTGTGTGATTATCAGCAAAATGAGAAACAAAACACAAGCACAGGTGGGATAGAATTAAAAGAATTGAACAAAAACTGGGATCTATCAGGATTTTGAAAGACAATTTAGGATAAACTGAATATTTTTCAAAAACTTAATTAGCTATTATAAATTCACTTTAAAAAACAGATTTTCAAGAAACCAAAAAAAGCCTAATTTTTAGACATTTTATCTTATTTTTAGTCCAAAAAGAAAATAAATTCTTCTCTAGAAAAATAGCATTACTTAAAAAAAGTTAAATAATCTTTAATATGATCCAAATTTTTTTGTTTTGAGTTAAAAAAAAAATCTGCCAATGTAATCTTAAAACTAGCAAAATAATCAAATTTTAGGTTTATTAGCTAGCCTAGTTTTAAGCTATCTAGCAAGCAACTTTTGCTTACAACAATTTGGATATTTCAGAATATTTACCTTATTTTAAGTAATGCTATTTTCCTAAAGAAGAAATTATATTCTTTTAAGACTAAAAATAATAATAAAATGTCTAAAAATTTGGATTTTTTACTTTCTTAGAAATCAGTTTTTGCCGTGCAGATTTTCAAGAAAGTAAACAAAGCCTTGATTTTAGACTTTTTATCCTATTTCTCGTCTAAAAGCACTACTTTAAATCAGGTAAATATTCTTAAATATGATAAAATTTTCTTGTTTTAAGTAAAAATCTTTCAGTGAAGTAAGCAAAAGCTGCTTGGTCTTAAAATTAGCAAATCTAACATTTACGTTTATTAATTTTTTACTTTTTAGGCTAAAACTAAGATAAAAGTCTAAAAACAAAAGCTGTTTCACTTACTTGAAAGTCCGTTTTTGCAGTTTTTTTTAAAAACATACAGTGCTGAAAACTACTAGAACGCGTTGACTAAATACAGAGTTAAATTGGATTTGTTGAGAGTAGAATTTAAAGATGCACCAATCAATTTTCTAGGCTCATTAAAAATAGGACCTACGCTATAAAAAAATAAAATGTTGAATTTAATTAACCAAGTTACGTAAACTGGTTCCACTTGCTTAAACTTAAAGCGTAATAAACATTTGCTTTTAATGTAACAACATATAACAATGTGTATTACTCCTTACATTTAGTGGAACACGTTGACATAACTTGGTTAAGTAAATTCAACGTTCCATTTCTTACAGTGTACCTATTCTGATTTTAGTTTTTTATTCCCTTAAAAACAACAAAAACTTGCATTTTTTTCCTAATTTCAGGTTAAATAAAAAAATTCTTTATAATACACCTCTTGTCTTTCCTCTAGTTTCATTTTTAACCATCTCATGTGTATTAAACACCCAAATCTGAGTCTTCTTCACTCTGAAAGAGGTTATATTATCTTCACAGATCATAAAAAGTCACATTTTTGGATTGCCCCATAGCTATGGTGCGTTTATTGACCAGAAAATAATCAGAACTTTGACATGCCATCGATCAAACCAGTCGAGCGTAAAATGGAGCGATTCCTGCCATCAGCCGATTGATTGGTGCATCCCTAGGAGGGTGTGGTGTTTGTTTTCATACCAGTGTTAATGATGAACCGGATAGCATCTGCACCAAGTGTGTCATAAAGAGGGACCACCACCATGGAGTAGGTGTAGCATGCTAGCTCAGAGATGATCCACTGAAATAAAACAAAGGGTCACTGTAGATCTGATGAGACCAATAAAGATGATGAAGTTTAAATTAAACTTTTTTACCTCAGGTCTGTTCTGAGCAAACACTCCAATGAACTGGTTGGAGTTGGGCTGACAGCCCTGGTGCAGAAGGCCAGAACCCACGTGCTCTGCTCGAGCCGTCACCTGGAGAGTGGAACATGAGCCATTAAAAAAACATCAAATGAAATATGTATAAAATGAATTTTAAAAAAAATCTGATTTCTTGTCGTTTTTGGATGTTAAGAAATATTTCATACATTTTGGAATTCTTCATATTTCAAAAGGAAAAAGTCTACTTATTCTGTAGCAATAACAGGTAACTAAAGCGCATTTGCTTAATTTTCCTTCATGGTTTTCATTTCTGGAGAAATTCATTCATAGTTTCCAACTATTTATAAAAAAATAATTTACCAGGCTTGTGAAACACAGACGAGAGGAAAAACTTGTACCGCAGTGATAAAGTTGCATCATAACTTTTCCCTTTCTGCACAAGTTGTCGCCTGTTTTTCCACCTTGACTCATCTCTTTTACAGGGAGAAAAGATAAAACGCTTTCTGTAAATGAGAATATAAACAGGTCCAGATTTGTTTTTCTGCTCTGGGAATGTTTCCATCCGTTGATTCTTCCATTAAATATTTAATCCTGAGCGTTGCGTAATTCTCAGATCACTCACTGTAAATTTCGTTAGAAAGAAAAAAATCCCCCTGGTTATTATTATCTCCTCCTGATTGAGAAAGAATTCTCCAGGAACTGAAAAAAAAAGCCACTGAATGATGGAGATATGTGGCAAATTCTGCAGATTTTCAGGAAATTTTGTATTAATTGGTCATTAAACCAGTAATAGACTGTGTTTTATTCATTTCTTATTTTTAATGCAGTTTTGGCTTGTTTTTAGCACCCCCTAGTGTCCGTTAGTGAAAGCAAAAGTGAAATTTATTTCCTCGCTGTGCATTTGTCTTTTTAAAACCTTAAATGTCTCCTCAGCCTTCATTAGTGTCTACAGGAGCGGTTCATCACTAAATCAAACAAATCAGCTGTGTTCATGATCTAAAACATGCTGGAAGCAGACTGCAGCACCAGGCATGTCAGCTCCACTTTACTAAGTCCAAAAGAGACCAGACCGGCACTCTGGAGTTGCAAGTGCGGTATTCTGGCCACAGAAGGTGGTGGGGGTCTGACTGACATTTTAGCACATACTGGGTCAAGAAAATGATTTAAAAATATGAAAAAGTTGCTTGAAAAGTAATAATTTATTCCTGTGCTGTTCTCTTAATGGAATAACAGCAAGATGAACACAGCTTTATAACAAAAATTTTGTTAAAAAATATAAAAAAGTCATCTTGACTAGATTTAGCATAGTAGCATTAATAATCTTTATTATTGAACCATTTTGTTTAACAAACTGTAAATATATACATATATATGTAAATATTTCATTAAATATTCATTTAGCACAACAGAGCACAATTACACTGTAAAAATTTTTCTAAGAAAGTAAAAAAAAAAAAATCCAAATTTTTAGATATTTTATCTTATTTTTAGTCTATAAAGAAAATAAAATCTTCTCTAGAAAAATAGCATTACTTAAAATAAGGTAAATATTCTTAAATATGATCCAAATTTTCTTGTTTTGAATAAAAAAATCTGCCAATGGGGTAAGTAAAATTTGCTTGGCTAGAAATCTTAAAACTAGCAAAATAAGCTGATTTTAGGGTTATTAGCTAGGTTTAAGATTTCTAGCAACTATAAGATAAAATGTCTAAAAATTTGGCTTTTTTAAAAAACTTTCTTAGAAATCAGTTTTTGCAGTGCATCATGTGGGATAGGCACCAATAAACTTTGGCTTTAGCCGATTCCAATTATGAGTCCAAAAATTTTCTTTTCTATTTCATTTTATTGTGTTGAAAAATAATTTTTTTTATCTGTAAGTGTACAAACATTTAAAATAGAAATGTTGAAAATCAGAATAAACATTCATTCATTCATCCATTCATTTCAATGTTGTATAAACTGGAGCCAGTTTTGACACTCACTTTTACTAATCCCCATTAACTACTTTAGGAAATTCCCCCTATTCACTAGGATTTATTTTCTGTAACTTTATTAATAAAATAAATAATTAAGGGATAAAGTGTTGCTATAAAGCTGCTAACCTCTTTGTAGGACATCCATTTGTAGGGCTGGTTCGGGAGCCGGGAGCCTAGGCAGGGCCCATCGCCTGTTGTGTTCATAAAAACAAAACAAGATTAGAAATAAATATTTCTGCGTTATAATTTTTAATACCGTGGCAACGTGAGCGTCCCTGGAAACATTACATCACTGCTTCAGGCAAAACATTTTAAATGCACAATTAACTTCTAATGAAGTATGTCATTGCAGACAGAAGAATGCTTCTAAATAAAAATGCTCTGAGTCAGCCACAAACCCTGTTTGGCTTTAGCATCACGACTATCACCATGGCGACCGGAGAGGCAAGGTTTCACTGTAAGCTTCACCTGTCGATACCCGCCCCTTGTTTGCCTCGAGGGCGAATATTCTGAATGACTTAGGCGTGCTGAAACGGCTTCGTCTCATCGTTTTATTTTTAAATTATAATTTCTCCCCAATGATGAATCATAACAATGGGATGTAACACATCAGCTAATTCAAATTTCATGGATAAAACATTAATTTCGCCAAAAAAGAAATGAGAATGTTGATTCTAATTTTTATTTTTGAGTTTTTATTCATTTTATTTGTTTCTTCTTCAGCTTTGCCCTTCATGGGTCGCCACAGTGAATCATCATTTACTCCTACTTCAGTCCTTACTGTATTTGCTTGCTGCTCATAAAAACACCCTGAGCTGTAATTTGGAGTGTAATTAAGGTCTAAACCACTAGAGGATTATAACTTTATTATTACAGATAATAAATGTTTTACAGGCTGCTGTAAACACCAGTAAAGCAGCAGATGGGATTATAATTCTAATATTTCATCTCAGTGGGTATATTAACAGGAAAACCACTAAGAGGTGCGGTATGTTGGAGGCAGATCATTTCTGACATAATGAACATTCATTTGATAGTTAGGACCTTCTCATTGGACCTAATCACAACCAAACTCACCAGATATGTGGAGGCCTCTCTGGAAGACCTCATACATAGTCCTGGCGTCGTCATGGTAATGAGTCAGCAATCTGGACGGGTCACCCATCATGGATCTTCGACCTCCACCTTCATGCTGATGGAACAAGATGGAGAAAGACAAAAAACCTCATGATGGTTTATTTCTGTGGTTTGTTCTGATATGTCGATAAAAATGGCCTCTCGTTATTCCTGCTGATGCATTCTGATTAAAAAATTAATTATAACATTTTTTTTGAAGGAGTGCTTTTCAGGTTTCCAAGTTTCACACTGACTACCAGTGCTGTCACCTGACCTGTAGGTGAGAGGTCTGTGGTAAGAAAAGAGGCATTGTGGGAAAAGTGGTTTAAGTGAACAAAACCAAATTTAAACCACAGGTCTTGGAGGTTTATATATATGAGTGTGTTTGTTGGCACTAGCGTCATGCACGCATCTCACCGGGACTTCCTCAGACTGGTGCTGTAGGCTGCAGGGAGGCTTGATGGGACGAGGTCTGGTTGCAAACCAGTATGCCAGCACGGCGGTCAAGGCGCCGATGCCCACCAGCGTGGAGGTTGGCAGGGAGCGGAAGAAATGGCCGAGCTCATCCATTTCTGGTATCCTCAGGCCACTCATCATCTCCTGGGCCTGCATCTTCTCCATCAGAGTGGAACTGAGTTCTGCAGGTGGAAGAGACAGTCAAACTGATAAACTCAAGGAGGTGTTTTAATGAGCAAAGATTAAACAACTGAAGGAAGAATAGTTTTATCTGATGCATTCATAAAAGAACAAACGTGTTCAGACAATAACAAAGTCAAAATATTTTGTGGTTTAAATAAAAGCTTTCATGCAGGAGATTTAAAAAGGAATTCTAGAGAAAGTCTGCAGGCTTTAAACTATGAGGTGCTGATACTAAAATTATACAATTATTTTACATTTAAAAATTATATAAAATAAAAAAATTTAAATTTAATTTTAATATATAAATTTAAGCCTATACCTGTGAACATTTAAATTAGATTATTTTTAATCAAATATTGTTTATCATGTAAATTCTGCCATTTATGACATTAGTTTATCAAAATAAAACAACATGGGAAAGAAATCCCTTATTTAACACTTTTTTGATTCTAAAAATGTGGACGGATAATTCATCATTAATATTTCACAACCCTTTTTTTGTTTTGAAGGAGCTAAAATTACAAAACTGTCTGATCTGAACTTTTTTGTGCTACGAATCAGGAAACGTTCACTCAAAATTTGGCCCGATTTTAAATGCAAGCAAAAAAAAAAGAATAATAGAAAAAGTAGAAGTAACACACAAGCCAGTCTGACGAAATAACTCATGTGTAAAACTTCTACGAAGACTTAATGAGGTAAAGATAAAATGTTCCTGTATCATTAGTGCCAAATATGGAGCAGAACATTAAATTAACAATCATGACTGCCAGCAGAATGAGTAAAACTAATAATTTAAAAACAGAAAAATAGGCATAAGGGACAATTGAGCGCATCTGAAGGACACAAAAAGTAGCTTATGATCAGGAAGGGAACACATTTTCTATCAGTACCTAGATTTAAATGCAAATATTAAAAACGACATCCTTTTATAAGTTTTACAGTGATTTTGATGCACTTTTTTGATCAGTTTTGATCTCATAAATCTTCCAAATTCCTTGTAGGACCACAAGTTTCTGCCTCTCTCTCACCTACACACACACACACGCACACACACACACACGCACACACACACACACACACACACACACACACACACACACACACACACACACACACACACACACACACACACACACACGCACACACACACATGCAAGCACACACGCATACACACCTGACCACATGCAGTAAAACACTCTGAGGCTGATGAATACTAATATCTGACACCGTGGGAAGCTGCACTTCCTCCTTTTCTTGGTGTTTGGGTGAGAGCCCGTTCTTCTTTTCAGTACAGAAGCTGAACATGAACTTACCTTCAAAAAACAGAAGGAAACCAGATACGTGCCTTTCAACCTTTACACATGCATACTTAAAGCTAGCAGAAGAAAAAGTACGTGTGTAATACGGACATATATGAAGTCTCCAAACAGATCTGACAATGCCTACATCAGAAACTTCCTGTCACTATTTACACATAAGAAATGATAAAAGGGAATTTCTTTGAAATTTGATTTGAGCATTTTCAGATTTCTCAGAGTTTGCATAAGCAGTTTTTAAGCCTTCTGCACATTTCTAAAAACAAAGATGTCAAACATTTTGTTTTCATTTAAATTAGCTCATCTAAAATAGGCCCCCCCCCGATTCTGCTGCAGTTTGCTTGAAGTTTAGTGTAAATGTTTAAAACTGGTATGATTTTTACATTTCTGTTGGAATTAAACACAAACACTTATTTTGCTTTTTTCCTTTAAACATTAAAACTCACAACATTTAAACTGCATGTCCAAAGTGCAGCCTGGGAGCCATTTGTGGCCCTTGGAGTTATTTTATGTGGTCCCTAATTACATTTCTTTAAAGAATGATGAATTTAATCTCTCCAGTTTATGCTCTTTTGGGACTTTTTTGGGACTTTTTTGATGAGTACAAATAAAACAAATGATCACTAAAGCAACATTTTTAGCCCGTGAGGACTATTAACTTGACAACTTTGGGCCTCGTCTTGAAAAGTTTGGCTAAGCACTTCGTAAATCACTGCTAACGTGGAAAACAAAAGTTTCCCAGTGTTTCTCCACTGATTCCTGTCAGATCCATTCTTTTATTTTTGCAAACTTGAGCATGAATCGTTTCGGTTCAGTTTCTGTTGTGGTCAGAAAGCACCTCTGACTGAAAGTGGCACCGTGCAGGACTCCCCTGTTACTTTTAACAGCACCAGCCAGATTTATTTATTTTAAATGATCTGCTTCTCTAGATTTGCAGTTGCAGTAATGATAATAGGGAATAAGAGCTGCCATAAGTGCTGGGAAGTGTTCACAGTAATAGTAACCACATAGATATGAAACTTATTTTAGAGCAGTAATGTTTGCAGACATTTATCGGGACACTAAAGGAGCTAAACAGGTGCATGAGTGGGTTAATGCCGAACAGGGGCTGTGGACGAGTTCTAGAGAATTTATTTTACCTTATAAACATTCATGCTGATTTCAATGTGTTTAATAGGATCAGTGCTTCAAACCTTTCACTGCTTTCTTAGGCAAACACTGAGCAGATATTTTATTTTGATAATGAGTTAGAAATCAACTTCCAACTGCAGCAAACCCTGATTCTGGATATTAATAATTAAAACAACAGTTATCAGTCTCAATGGCTGCTGCATGTAAAAAATAATAAATAAAAAATGGATGCTAAAACCCCAGATTTATCACTGCTTTCCTAACCTGCAGCAGACATATGCTGCAGTGCAAAATCTACATGTTATTTTTCATATCTGTTCTCCTTTGTGACAATGCTACAGTTAACAATCTTTTTGTTAGCATATCTGATTATGAAGTAAAAAAAAATCTTGGCTGCTGTGTGAAATTAGTTAATTTGCAGCAGCTTTGAGCCTCCTGGTTTTTTTTATTTTTTATTTAATTTTTTTGGGCCAAAACTCATCTTGTTACTAAAAAGTGACATGCTAAAAATTTCACCCAGTAAGGATTTTTTAAGTTGAAAAAAAAAAATTCAAAATAGACGTGGGTTTATAAATAAATAGAAATAGAAAAACACATTGATTTACTTGTGAGGACTGTTAGAATGATTTTTTAGCCTTTGGCTGTTCAATTGATTAATAAATAATAATTAATTATCTCGGATGTGCAAAATTTAAAGTCATTTTGATGCTAAGGATGTGGGATGCATCATCATCATCATCATCATCATCATCATCACTGTGTGAAAAATAACATCTGATCAATAAACAAACAACATGCAACCACAATTAGTTACATAACTGAAGAAAGGCGAAGCACTGATGTCCGTACACAAATGTGCATGTGTGTGTGTGTGTGTGTCACTGCATCAAAATCACCTTTGTGTTGCAATAGGTGGAAATGTTTGTTTTTCATCTGCAGTGCAGACTGAGCCATAGTGAGCTTGTTTGTGTTTCTTTAAAAAAAAAAAAGCATTGGAGGAGAAAAAGTTCTAAATATAGACCAACTATAACCCAGAGACACTAAGTGTAGCTGGTTGCTAAAGCATTCTTTGTGCACAAAAACAGACATAAACACACATTTTCTCAGTCTGGAGAGCATCAAGAGGAGTGACTAGAACAGAGGTTAATCACAGTACAATACTTAACTTAAACTACGTTATTTTTGAGACGTTTTCTCTGATTTTTGCTGTAATTATGAAAGAAATATGTAACTTGTGTGGAAAAATGATTACAAATGAGACTTTTCTGATGATTGATTCTATTGCCTAGAATGTGACTCTGCAGAAACATACAGTATGGTAACAAATGACCATGTAAGAGACAACAATTCATTAAATTTGTGTCAAAACAAATTTATGGCAAAATCTTTAAGTTTACGTCATTTTTACGTTAAATTTCAGAGTGCGGTAAACCAGTTAGCAGATTTTTCCAATCTGCTGACATCTAAAGAAAACATAAATTGGTAAAATGGTAAATGGCCTGTATTTACATGCATATAGCACCTTCTAGGGTTCTACAACCCCCAAAAGCGCTTTACAACACAACCAGTCTTTCACCCATGCACAAACACATTCACACGGTGGTGGTGGTGAGCTACAGTGTAGCCACAGCTGCCCTGGGCACACTGACAGGACAACAAAATGAACAAAAAGCACACATTTTTATCCAATGATGGAATGTAACAAAGTACAAGTACTTAATTACTGTACTTCAATACAATTTTTCTGTATCTACTCTTTACTTTTAACGTTTACTCCACCACATTTTAAAGTAATTATCTGTACTGCTACGTTTTCTAAAAAGTGTCAAAAGTAAAAGTACTTGCCTCCTACTGAGCCGAGAACACAGTTTTACACACACAACGCATATTAGTTCAATACTTTTACTATTTTACCTTTAAATACACTTGAAAGTGGATACTTTTATACTTTTACTTAAGTCAACAATTTCTTGCATACTTCCATTTTTACTTGAGTATTTTTTTTTACCCTTTTTCTGTACATTTACTTAAGTAAAAAAATCAAATATTTCTTCCAACACTGTTGTTTTCTTTTAAAAGGAAAACCCAAAATTTCAACAGGTGGTTTTAGGTCTGACAAAAGTTTTTGTGTCTGATGCAGATGAAACAAAGTATTTTTGGAAACATCTGCAGATCATTTCTGGACACCCGCTTGCTGCACCTGTTTGTGTAAAGCCACAAACCTTCACAGGGTACAAAAACCTAAAAACAATTCAGGACAGAAATGCCAACGCACATCTAATTCAATTCAGTTCAGTTTATTTATATAGCACCAAATCACAACAAGTTGTCTCAAGGTACTTCACAAAGCAAACATTCCACCTGAACCGACCTATCAGTGCTTCGAGTTCGGTTCATTATGCCAATTGGTTAAAAGTTTTCTATCTAAGGAAACCCAGCAGATTGCATTGAGTCACTGACTTGTGTCTGTGACTTTACAGCAATCCCTCATACTAGGCAAGCATGTAGCAACAGTGGAGAGGAAAACTCCCCTTTAACAGGAAGAAACCTCTAACAGAACCTGGCTCAGTATGAGCAGCTGTCTGACTGAGTGTTTGAGAAGACAGAGCCGATACAAAACAAAACTCTCTGTTCCTGTCGGCTGTGAGGAGCGCAGTGCACACACACACACACACACACACACACACACACACACACACACACACACACACTGACACAGTGCTGCCACACAGCCTTTTCTAATAAGGAAGACACCGCGCAGACTTCTCCGCGCTCCTTTGACCCGCCCACATCACTGATATATTCGCGTCAATTTTGCGCGCATTTCTGAGACCGCCTATCACGTCCGCATTCCAAAGGGTGTCCTGGACGACGTGTGTAAAAAACCTGGTGGGAAACAAAGATTCAGGTTAGAAATCTTGGTGTCATAATTGACTCAAACCTGAGCTTCACTGGTCACATTAAGGCTATAACTAGATCAGCGTTTTATCATCTCCATCAATTAGCAAGACTCAGAGGTCTCATGTCCAGACAAGACCTAGAGAAGCTAATTCATGTGTTCATCTGCAGCAGGCTGGACTACTGCAATGGTCTTTTGTCTGGTCTTGCTGCTAGAGTCTTAACAAGAACCCAGAGAACCGAGCACATCACTCCTGTTCTTAAATCTCTACACTGGTTACCAGTAAACTACACTGCCACAGAGGATAAATCCATTTCAAAGTGCTTCTACTAGTTTATAAATCACTCAATGGCATGGGGCCAAAATACATGTCAGATCTCCTTACATTATATACACCCAGCAGGGCTCTGAGATCATTTAGCTACTATGCTGCACACTGATGGAATCAGCTTCTTCATGACCTCAAACAGGCCCCAACTCTAGTAACTTTTAAATCAAAATTCAAAACTTTCATGCATTCATTAGCCTATGAATGAATGTTTCTTATGCTGCACCTTCTGCACTGTAACTGCTCAGCCTTTAACTTTGTCTTTTATCTGATTCTTAAATCTGAATTTAATTTGGTCTAAATGTATTTGTGTATTTTAATTATGCTGTCATGTGGATTTTGCTGTTTTTGCTCCTGGAAAGCGCATTGAATTGCCTCTGCGTATGAAATGTTCTATACAAGTAAAGTTGCATTGCCTTTATTGTTCTGCTCTTTAATTTTAACTAAAACTGGGACACAGATCCAACAACCTGAGTCTATTTTTACTGAGAGGAAATGAGCTGCTGGAATGATAATTAGGACTCTGAATCCATTTGTAAACAGAAGGGAGTCACTTAAAACTTGAAATAAACATTTATAAAAGCACATCACAGTGAAACAACACAAAACCCCCTCCCATCTCAACAAAAGTAACAAGAAGCCACAACGAAATAATAAAAGCACATTTTATTAGCTGAGACCAGGCTGTGTGATGAATTTGCATAAACAAAGCTGTCAGCCTAAAGCTCTGCCGGGTCTGCAGCCGTGTGTCCTGTAATGACCTCAGCAACACACCACAGGCGTTCACACACGTCCACACGTGCACATCCATGTTTAAAGTTTAAAGTCACCCTCTCCACGAGGAATGTTGCTTCAGCTGGAATGACAAAGGAGCAGCAGCCCAGCAGCATCCCCATCAGCATCACCTCTGACACATTAACTCAGAGACCTCTCTTCTATGGGGGTGGGGGATGCAAATGTCAAGGTCTACCACTGATTAAATTATAGAAAGCATGAAAATAGCTAAATGTTTGTCAGTTTTACAAATGTTGAGCTCAAATCTGGTGTGGTAGTAGCTGAGAGACACCCCCAACACACACTCCAAGCATTTACAGATATATTACATAAAATCATGAATCAAGTATATTTTGCAGCTTAGATGATAATTATTGACATAAAAAGGTGTTTTAGTAAAAAGAAATCCAATAGAACAAGTAATATAATGCTATTTTTCCTCTTTTTATGTGTGTAAGCTTTCATTAGGACATAAAAGAAGGGGTTGAAACTGAGCTGAGAGGGTTGGAAACTCAATCTGGGCGCGTTTGCATCTCTTGACAAACTTATTTCTGTTTGCTGCTGTTTCTTTAATTCTTCTGCTCATCTTGTCCTACGACTAAATAAATCTGCTTCCTTTGTGGACTGCAGCCATTGAGAGTCAGTGGGGCGTGTAAGTGACCGGAGTAAAAGCTGCAGGCTGAAAATGAATTAGAACTGGATGTACACACCTTTAACCTACAGAGAGATTAATTAAACAGAAAGAGATGGATTTGGTGAGGGAGTCAGCACATAGAAATAATGCATTAATCTCATAAAACCCAGATTTTCTTAAAAACATGAACATGTGGTGTAAAATAAATAAAATTTTAAACTAACACCTAAAGGTAAGTTAGGCTCAGAAATCGAGTAAAAAACAAAAATCAAGTAGGAAACAATTAATCTAAAGGTAATAAAGTGAAATATATTAAATTTGCAAGTGAAACCATCTGTTGTCCTTCTCAGATCAGACTCTGAACTGCTAAAGCTAACACTGACACACACAAATGTTTCATTTTGTGTCAAATCAAAATGAAAGGAAAAAGAGGACTTGATTTAAACTGATAAATAATCTAAATCTGAATATTTTCATTCAAATGAAAATAGTTTAAAGGGGACATATTATGCAAAACTCACATTTTGCATCCTTTTATGCTGTCATGTGGGTCTCTACTGCTTCTATAAACACTCCAAACATAAAAGAACATCCATTCATTTTCTGTCAGTGTTTGGTTTTAGGAATTATGTGCCTAGAACAAGCCGTTTCAAAAAGTCCCCATTTGTGATGTCACAAACAGGAAAAGTAGAAAAGGACCATTTCTAACGTGCAAGAGAGAGCTGCTGCTGGAGGAGCAGCCGCTCTACTTTGAGCCCCTCCTGGCTATCAAAGCTTCTCAGGTCATAGCAGCCTGGGCGGGGGATGGGTGGGCGTGGCCAGCTCCAGCTTGCTTTCTTAAAGGGACAGAGCCCTCAAATGGTTCATTCTGGAAGGTACTGAAACTGCTAAAAACTGCTGAAATTGCTTTTTGTGAGAGATTTAGTGAAAAGAATGTCATGAAAATGTTTTTTTATAAACCACAGAAATATTATAACTAAAGAAAAAAAAATCATAATATGTCCCCTTTAAGATCAGGACTCTAACATTTTTTATTTTTGCAAATAAAAGTTCTGTGCTTTGAGGTTTAGATACTTTTTTCATATGTAACACACAGCATTTATTAACAGAACACAGTATTTTTCAAAATGTGGAGAATATAATTTTTATGTTTTTATATGTGCATCTAGTAAACATCAAGTAAACCTACTTTACTGCTCTTACACCTACATTTCCCCACCGAGGGACAATAAAGGATGTTTCTATTCTATTTTCATTCTATTCTGTTTGTCAAAATGTTGATGCACCCATCTCACCTTTAAAACATGCCCAGTATCAGTAAGATCTAGTATATAAAGAACAATGTAAATGTTAGTTTGTGCAGTTCATGGTTTATATTTTAAACCTGCTTCATAAAGATAACATCCTGTGATGTTTTTAAAAACATTTAAACGTGATGATTATTTCATTCAGTGACGGGCAAGTACGAGACACGGAGCTCCATCAGGACAGCCAGAAGCGTAATGCAAATGCAAGTTATGCAGAAAAAAAACATGATGGAAACTCAGTGGGGAGCTCAATCAGAACTCAGAAGACACGTTGTACACTTGGCTGGAAAACCTGACAGATGTGCAAAGTCAAACAGTTCAGAGAGGGATGCTGTACAATCTGTTTCTGAGCGTTTCGGACACACACTGTGCTTAAACGTTTGAGTTTAAAAACATACACATTTAGAAATTCCACATGTGGATATCAGAGCAAACCTCAGCAGTTAGAAACATGTCTCTGGGTTCAGATTTAATGAAAAGTAAAGAAAAGATTTGGTTTTTTCCAAATTACGATGCAAATCATTAAATAAAGTTGCATTTCAAATGTCTCCACATGCCTCACATCAGGGGTTTCACTGAGGATTTGTGGAAAGCGTGGTGGAAGAAGCCTTGCACCAAGAGAGCAGCATCTCTCCTCCATCGAGTCACCTGGATCTTCCTGTTCTCTCTCAGGAAGCATCGCCTTACTGTTTTATAGCTTTGCTGCAGAGTGTGAGTTTGTTGGAAGCTACATGACGGTGAGGACTTGTGAATGGGTCAGACACACTTTCTGTGCCCTCTGAGGCTTAAAGTGGAGAAAACGCAACCTTTCGTCCTTAAGTCCCGCCCTATCGGCTCATCCGAGGGCTGTGGCCAATGACTGGACACCACCATGGGGAGATTAGAGCCTATTAACACAAAGGCAGATGACCACTAGTAACCTCACAACACTGCTCTATTTATACATTATTTAATGAAACACAACCTGTGTAGCTATTTGCTTCCTTCTTCTTGCTTTGGTACGTTGTGGAATTATTTTTGCTCTTTTTTGACCGTCATCATCTTTAAACTATCGTTACGATTCCCTGTTGCCAATCGTTGACTTAGACCACCCTCTGGGAGGCTGAGCACGTCTCACCAGCTTCGTCTTTGAAGGATCATCAAAAGCACTAAAGAAGGGAATTGTCCTTCTGCAGTGAGATGAGATCGAGCAGCTGTTATCATGCATGGACATGACAAAGGTGGCAGAAGAATAGCAATAGCAGGAAAACATGAAGCAGTTTCATAAAAGATTAAATTACTTCACTAAAGAGAATCTGCAGTGCAGAAATGTTAGAGTGGTCTAAGCAGCAGCACTTACAGAGGTATCCTGCAGCCGGTGAGGTGTGTGTGCGTGTGTGTGTGCTTTTGCACAAATGTGTGGTGTTTCAAGGGGCATCACCCTGCGTAAACTAGTGATTACCTTCCCACTGGCACCGGCTGGAATCAGCTGAGGCAAGCAGGAGGAAGGCAGCGAGTCGCGTTTTGGCCTAGTTTGAGCCAAGCTGGCTTCCGTATCACACCACTCTGAGCTCGACAGACGCTGCATACTCTCACCACACCTCTTCCTCCCTCCCTCCCTCCCTTCCTCTGCCTATCTATTTCTGACACTGAATACGCAGGCTCACACTCTCCTTCACTACATGAAAACGATACATGCATCAGCTAGCATATGGAGAAGGGAAGAACACACACTCTTGTGCAGGTACAAATATGCAAATAGCCACATGCATTCACTCTGGTGTTTTCATATTTAAACAAGCTGCAGGGACCAACATCAGCCGAGATTGCCCTTGGTTTGATTTGACTATCAAAGCAGATGAAAGGGTGGCTTAAAAGTCCTAATCTGGGGGTTAACGTTCCCTTGTAACGTCAATTTGTTCTGTGATTTCTGGGCGATAAATCGTCTGAATATCAAAGATAAACATGTTTTTTTAAATAAAATGTATTTATTATTTAAATTTACCCTCGTGAAAACTTTGTGCATGATTTTCATTCACAAGGAGAGGCTTTACACTCGAGTCAAGAACCAGGCAGACCTGCTTCAGCACTTTAGGCGTCCCACGTAAGGAGGAAAGAGGGCAGAATGCTGAAGCAGCATCGAGGCTCTCTGAAGTAAATCTGCAGCCACACGCCTCTAGGATGGACCAGGATTATTGATCATGATTGATAATGACTTTAGGGAGGTCGTAATCTTTTGTGAAGATGTAGATTTGACTATTATTGCCTTGAAAATGAATTTTCAAAGGATGTAGAGTCAAAGAAATGCATTACTCAGCAGAAAATATTGTGCAGTCATCCAAAGTACCTTTACTCTGCAAATTACTTTAAATTCTATTGAAAGTATAATTTAAGTTAACGCTCAAACGCCAGAGTATTATTAGTTATTTTCTGATAAATAGACTTGGTAAAAGCTTTAATTAAATATTGAGGGAGGAAAAAGAATAGGTTTACATGGTGTGCAGGGCTGCACTACATCAATTATTGACACCAAAGAGCAGCAGGGTGCTGGGAAGTGAAGACAGGTGCATGACGTCATGAATTCTCCCTGGGGGACAGTCTCACCTTCACTTTTTGCTGCTTTTTCAAACCGAAAAGTTACAATTTGCTGTGTGTTTTAGTCAATGCACACCTAGAATGTGACATCGTTGATGCACCGCTTGTCACTTAGCAACAGCTGCTGTGAAAATCTAAATATGGCTTATGATCAATTAAATAAACCCTTCATTAAACAATTGCCACATTGTAAAAAAGCAATAAGATAACCCTATTTCTTATCTATCTACTCTGATAAAGCTCATTTTAAAATGGTTATAATTAAAACAAACAGTCTTATCAGGGTTATTATTGCTCCTTTTTCTGCTTCAGCACAAATAAAAGTGGTTATGTGGGCTGAAGGTGGAGCAGGAACACGCCGAGCTCCCCGGTTTTTTGCCGGTAGGCCGCAGGATTTCAGCACCCGTCGCTCCTGGACAGCTCCGTCCAATCAGCTGCGCTCAAAGGAAGCGCGTCATCCTCCCTCATCCTCCCTCCATCACTGAGGCATGGCGGAGGACATCTCAGGCTAAATGCTGACTTTTTACAACCGGCTTCCAGTTCCATAACGCATACATTCAAAAAGAGAAGTGGTTGCACTTCCCCGTTTAGGTGCAGACGCGCTGCTGCACAGCAGGGAGAGGAGATGAGTCGTAAAGCGGGGTTACCGTGACGTGTGTCCGGTTCCTACGCACAATGTCACTCGACCTTAGCAGCTGCAGGCCTAAAGCGAACACTTTGATCTTATTGATCTCACGACAAGAGCGGAATTAGCTTCGAAATCAGGATTTGAGCTGTAATTTTATCAACGAGGCTAATTAAATCATCAATTATCAGGAAGCCCGCAATAATTTAGCCGCATGGCAACCTGACCAACCCCCACCCCCACCTCATCCCTCCCGGTGCACCTGAATAAAGACACCCAAAGCAACCCTGACCATATTTCATAACGTCCTGATAATCCGCAAAGTGTCGTTTTCTAATCCAGTCAGCACATGTGAACGTTATAGGGGGCTTGCATCCGTTTTCAGGAGGTAGCCTACACGTGTTGATGGGGTGAAATTAGAGATTATTGCGGTGCACGCGACGCGCAGGACCCGTTACCGGGTTAGAATTAAACCCAGCAGAGTAGATTCGGTAACGGTAGAACCCTCGGTGCTTGAGTGAAGCGAAAAAGCCGGAACACCGGCAATGAATGACACACAATGAGCCTCAGCCCCAACCGAGAGCAGGTGCAGCGCCTCTCCTGCCCGGCTCTGAGGGCTGGGATCATAAAAAACAGCAAAAGAGCCAGACTCACCTAAAATAATCCAGAGCGACCCAGAGACCAGCACGAATGCAAGCATGTCTTTCTCATTGAGTCAGGTGTCCGCCGGTGCAGGAGCGGCTCGGAACTGCAGCATCAACTGCAGCAAGCAAGTCCGCGCGACAATCTGGGGGATTAAGGAGGGAGGGAGGGAGGGAGGAGGGAGGAAAAGGGGAGGTGGGGGGATGAGGGACAGTATATATCTGAGGCTGGCAGTGGGGGTCTGGGCAGGGGACGGTGATGTCCAGCAGATTCGGTGTAAAATCACCCTGCGCGTGTTGGGCGGATAAACAAAAGCAGCCACGCGTTTTGGAGCATCCTTCCTCCTGCGGATTTTCCTCCTTCACCCAGTTGGCTGCTGCGCAATAATTATGGCATCCTCTCTGACATTTAAAGGTTTGTAGGGTGGATCAAGGTTTTAGAGGGATGAAAATGTCTATTATTGATGATTAAACCATCAAAAGCTTGAATTTGTTATTTTTTGATCCGAAAATAGACATTTTTGCGCTATTGGTGCAGGGAGTAAAATGATATTCACGTTTTTTTTACGCAGCTTTTACGCAAAACTTGGATCAGGCTGTTTTTGGATGAATTTTGCTTGAATATGAATGGGATGTTTGGTAAATCACGCCATTTCTGCAGCTGAGCACTCACCGAGTTACTTTGCATCAGAGTCACGTGATCCGACAAGACACTCCCAGTGAACGGGAGTAACCTTGAGAAAGGCTGACACAGACTCACAGAGGGTGACAGTACAATTTTTAGCGTGACGGAAGGCAGGAAATTATAATAAAACTGTTTTTTTAAGTACTTCCTTACTTTTTACCAGGTGTTTTACAGCTGTTTGAGTTTTATTTCTAAAACAGGAAATAAAGACTAATATACCACTTTTCTCTTTTGATCTCTTTGCAGAGAGAAAACACACACACACACACACACACACACACACACACACACACACACACACACACACACACACACACACACACACACACACACACACACACACACACACACACACACACACACACACACAGAGCTAAGCTCTTCATTCATGCAGGATGAGAGGCAAACAGATTCACTAAACAGGGCAGCCAATCAGGTTAGAGACACTGAATGTGCTTTTATCTCAATCAGGTGTGATGTGCCTGCAGCACACAAGATGAGATGATGTGAGGAAGGCGGAAGGATGAATCTGATTGCTTAGTTTATTTATTTAGTAACTACAATATGCATGCAAATAACACATCAAGTAAATCTGGTTTAGGGAGTGTTGTACACGATCCAAAAGGCAGGTGTTACTGCACATAAAAGGTCAGGGTTGATGTCAAAGGGGTCAAGAAAGCCACATCACTTAATGTTGTTTCAGTCACCAACAGACACAATGTTTTGCTAATTTAGGTTATAGTGTAGAAGTGTAATGCAAAAAATGGATTTTTACACCTATATTGAGTTTTACTCGAATACAAATACAAATGCTTTCCCCCCTCAACAAATACAGATACTGGCTGCCTTCCACACCCCTAATATAAAACTATTTGAGTCCATGAGAGAGTTCTTAGACTTTTGGATTGTCTTGTGGAGAGTCAATAAACTAAAGGTCAAAGTTCAAACATAATGAAGACTGCGAACACTGCCTTAAGCAGCTGAAGCTTTTTATTGGTCCCCTCTGTCCCTAACTGAAAATATAGAGCTGGCCCTCAAATGAGCAGCAGAAAACAAATCTCAGAGAAGCAGGTGGATTTTACACAAAGAAAGGTTAGCTAGAACACTTCATAGGATTCAGTGTTAAGTAGGGATGAAGTCCACAGTTTGTTACTGATGAACTACAGATTAAAGACTTGAGAGAAACATGATATTGTGTCCTTCTTTACCAACTCTTGCATCAAATGTTTATTCATAAACGGCTTCATAAAGTTCTTCTATTCAGCAAAAATCTGTATAAAAAAAGGAAATGGAAAAAAGGCCTTTGAAGCAAAGAGAATAAAATAATGTTTTTGTATCAGAAGAAAGAATGGAATGGAATGCATTCATAAAACATAAATGTAAAGGACTTGGTGACCTGATGACCCTCGAGCAGGGTCAGAGTCACCAAGTCCATCAAAGTTAATGGATGTGTCCTTAATGATCACGTTAGTTTAAAAAAAGTCAATATGTCCACATTAAACATCACGGTCATAACAAAACAGTCCCAAGTATTCATCACACACTGGTGAAATTACATCTCTGCATTTGACCCATCCCCGTGGTGGGGAGCGGTGAGCTGCAGCTGTGGCTGTGCTCGGGAACTATTTGGTGGTTTAACCCCCCAATCCAACGTGTCAAGCGAGGAGGCATTGGGTCCCATTTTTTCAAAGTCTTTGGTATGACCCAACCCTGATCTCCCAGTCCCGGGGCGGACACTCTACCACTAGGCCACCAGGGCTGGTAGGAAGTGGTGAAATAAGTTCCAAGTGGAGAGCTGACCAATAGCTCAACCCTTCTTCCTTCAGGCTGAGCAACATCTACCCACCAATTTACAAATATCACCAATCGCCCTACAATTACCCAAACGGCTCTACTGGTCAGACTCATGTCTCTTTTTAAACTGTTGTCCATTTGCACCCAACACAAACTTTGGGTCCTACCAAATTTTTTTCTCATTTATAATTTACCTTTATCTCTAACCATTTTCAAGCTATAACCTTTTGAAACATTCATGTCAAAATTGAATAAATGGTTAATCTCAACATCAAAAGCTTTGAGATGATTATAATTCAAAGAGTTGCATTCATTCATTCAGTGTCAAAAATAATCTGATTAAATTATGTTAGAGTGTTCCCATCACGTTTACGTGGACATATAAATTCTCAGATCTTGTGTATTATTGGAGGTTCCTTCAGGAAATTTTTCTCTTAACTTTTTTTAATTAAAGTTTTCAATCTTTAGTTTGTTTTCAGACACAATTTTAAGCAGAAAATCCACACAAGTGATGAAAGGGTTAACGGTGATTTGATATTCACAGAGTTTTGACTCTGGAATAGTATTTATTACAGGAGGAGGTGCTCAGAGGAAAAACCCAGAAGAACAAACAGTCAAAAGGAATAATAAAAAAGGTGAAAAACAGGAATGAAAACAGGTGAGAAGGACTTGGAGGTTTAAGCATTTTTATTTCAAATATTCAATGATCAATATTTTAATGATGACAATTATTGATTATCAGTAAATTATTATGCATGTTAAATGTGAGACAAACATAGAAAATAACAAAAATTCTGCACTAAATTTTTTAAATTGTTTCAAGTTAAAGGATACCTGAGACAAAAGGTGTGAAAATGACTTCAGACCTTGTTTTTTTTAAATTGCTGCCACATTCTAACCATAAATACATCTCTGTGTCAACAATCTCTTGACCTTTTTTCTTCTTATGGTTAATGTTTACTCAGTCCTTTCTGAGCTGACAGCTGTTGTAATCCTGCGTCATGTTTCAGCTCTCAGATGCAGTACCCAGACCGGCCTGATGGAGGCGCTAAACTCTGTAAACTCTAAAATAATAGCAAGCCTTAGAGAGATGACTTCATGTTGGCTCATTTTCCCTGTGTCTGATAAAACCCCAGCCCAGAAATTCCCAGAAAACCTCATGGCCTGCTGGATTCAAGCACTACTCGTGACTTTGATCAGAAATAAGTTTATTTCTTAGATGACATCACCATAAAAGTTTGATTCTTTTAATATTTAGGAAACCAGGAAGTATGACATCCAAACAACACATGAGATGCATGGCCTTCATCCTGGATTTTGTTGCAAAAACAAGAATAAAACAAGCTGAAATTCATCAAAATAAAACCCACCTGCAGCCCTTTTACCTGTACGAGGTCATGCTGCAGCTGCAAGGCTCACGTCTGAGGCCTCTGACCTGATCCAGTCGCTGTCACTCAGCTGTCAAAGCAGATGGCTCGGGCGCTGGAGATTGGATCCTCAAGCAGCTTTCCTCATGCCAAATCCTCAATTTGCTGTTTTATCCCTTCAGGTGGCCTAAATATTCAGATTCACTGACACCGTGCATGGAAAATGCATTAGCAAGAAATCTGTCAGTGTAATTAAAGTAAGAGGTTGAAAATGAGCAAGGGAGATGCATAAATGATGACAGTTTGTATAAAATAGGGTGTTTTTTTAATGTAATTTAGGCATAAAATACATTAAAAGCACTGACAAGAAAATTGTTCTTGTGTGGAAATAAAAGGCAATGGGATATTTATTGAATGAGGTTTATTACCTATAGTACTAAAATCTATTAATAATAATAAAAAAATGATATTCTCTCATTTTTTAGGTTATTTTTCCTAAAAACCAAATAATGTCTCAACTTATTGTGTTTGCATTTCATTTTAAGCTATTTTTTTTTCTAAATATGACTAATCGGACTCAATGATATAATTCCATAATAATCCTAATCTCGGTCAAATTAAAGTTTTATTGAACTGAAACAGCTCCCAGACAAGGATGCCATAAACATCCAGAAAGTAGGAATGATATTCCCCACGGATTCCAAATTTCTGCCTGGACTGGGAAATCCCGCAGCCTGCTGCTGCCGGTGAAAACTCCGCGGGAAAACTCCCTGCGCTCCCCTGCTTGAGTAGAGGCGCGCGCGCTGGAAACGTGCAGGCAGGGCGCAGACACGAGAGCGCTTCCACGAGCCAACCCCCCCATCGGGAAGCCCCTTAAAGAACAGCAGGGCAGAATAGATGTGACAAGGCATTTATGGGGCTTCCCAAAGTCTCTCATATTCTTATTATGTAAAATAATAGTAAAAAAACGCTTCTAGCGGAATGATGATGACATTTTTGGATCTTTGTTTCACAAACTACCACATGATGTGAGTTATTGTGTCAGACATGCATGGTGAAGTGAGAAGCTTTGCTGAATAAGCCCACACAACTACTACTTCCGCATAACTCTGAGTGCAGGAGCCTGATACCACTCTGCCCCTAGCGGCGAATAGAAATTACTACACCATTTCTTGTAAATGCCCCTGCTTCTCAAGCAGCGACTGTTTATACTAAAGGGCTTGTCTCATGCACATGCCAGGCTGTCGGATGATCTTTGACACAGTGCGGGAAAATGGGCGTGCGCGTGACCTATTTGTGCATGCTTTGAAACAAATACTTTATTTGAAATAATATTTTTCTCTGATGGTTTTTTGCAATAAATCCCAATAATTAAACATCAATTTGGACGTTTTTTTTCCTCTGTGTGTGCATGCGTGTGTGTGAGATTCAGCTTTAAGTGATTATCTGATTAAAATAAACTTGCAATCTTTGATGTTCTCAACAAAAACATGGAATTTTGCAAAAATTCAAATAATATGCAATGCATTCCTTCACCAGGTCATCTTCATGCTCTGGACTACGTGCCACCCGCGCTGTAAGTAAGCCATTGCAGTTGTAAACTTCCTCCTTGCTCTCAACTGCATGATTTCTCGGAAACGTCCATGCAGGACATGATGGCTGGAATATACGCATGCGCGCACCGCTGCAAAAAGTGTGGCTCAAATAACTGTCAAATATGCTCGTTTTGCAACTTTTAAAGTAAATTTTATTTTGTTAATCAGACGTAATCACATGCACACGCGAGATTATGATATGTTTAAGTTTATGCAATTGCCACTTCCGTTTAAACTCGTTTATTTATGGCTATATGAGTGATTTAGAGCTGTCTTTTTATGCCTCTTATTAAATTATATTCAATCCTTATAAATAAAAATTACATTACTTTAGTTAAACTTCTATCAATAACTTAAAGCTGCTCCGTTTTAAAAAAATGACTCCCACATAAATAAAAGCTGCAGGATCTTTTTTTGTTGATGCGGATATTTCTTTCAGCGTGCACACGCCTCCTCTCGGCTGGTCGGGGGAATACCCGCTGTCTGTTATAAAAACAGACGTCTCTACAGTAGTCAGCTCATTGCAGCAAAGATATCCTACAGAATAACTTTTAAGAACGAGGAGAAACTAACTAACTCACCTACAACAACCTGAAGCCGCTCGGATTATTCCCGCACACATCATTATCATCTTGGATAGCAGAGAAATAAACACCGTAAGTGTTTGGATCTTTTTTTATTCAATGCTTTTCTCATTATTTTGTGTTTTGCCTTTTATCACGTGGTTATTTTCTGTTATTTTCCACCTTTGCGTGTTTTCTCCACATTTTGGAACTTTTATTTAAACATGGGAATCCATAGAATAAAGATGCATGCAGGTGGCGGTGCGAGGAGGAGTTGTCATCTCGCACAACCGCCAAGCTTTTAAATCCTAATTTATGTATTAATAGTATAATATTATTATTTCTAATAAACGCCAGGCTAATTTTCAAAGTTTTTCGAAGTTTAAAGCATCCGTTTCCGGTCAATGAAGTGTGTGTTTTTCATATTTGGTCCGTTGGAACCTCTTAACTCCTACGCGTAAAACCGCCCCCACCAGCGCGCGCCTTTTGAGTCCTGGTGAACTCCTCCTCACCCTGCTGCGCGGCCAGCAGGCAGCTATAAATCTGAGCATAGGCGGATGTAGGTGTTCAGTTGCTCTCACTACTGTACACGGAACCTTCACTTATCTCATTCTTTCCATCTGCTGCACATTTTAGGTCAACATGCCAGTGCAAAGGATGAGAATGAGGCCATGGCTGGAGAAGATGATCGAGTCCAGCTCCATCCCAGGACTGGCCTGGGTGGACAAGGTGAGAGTCTTGTGTGATTTACTGCAAATCTGGAGCACATGCAGTAGCTTCCTGCTACATGTAGCACGCGTTTTCCCTCACTTGTTTCTTAAAGAGGAATAAAGTTTTTTAAACATCTAGCAATAGTGAAGAAGTAAATGTGTCACCAAATGCTTAAAGTGCAAGTGGGACACTGACTAAACGTGCAAAAGTTGCATGCTTTATTCTTCTGCGTCAGCAAAAAATTTGATACGCAAATCAAAAGTTTGCATGATGAAGAAAAAAAAGCACAATTATAGCTTTGGATGAGTCCAGCTTTGTTCTTGTGTTTCAATTTCACAACAAATTCGTCTCCTAACCCAGCATTGCTGTGGGGCATTTCAGGACAAGACAATGTTTTCAATTCCTTGGAAGCACGCAGCTCGGCACGGCTGGGAATTAGACAAAGACGCTTGTCTGTTCCAAAAATGGGCCATTCACACAGGTGAGCAAGCATGATCTGGCACGCCAACTGATTAAAAAAAACAGATTATTGAGGAAAACATGAAGCTGAATCGCTTTGCTTGTTGCTTTCAGGGAAGTATGTGCAGGGCCAGCCTATGGATCCCAAAACATGGAAAGCCAACTTCCGCTGTGCGATGAACTCCCTACCTGACATTGAGGAGGTGAAAGACAGGAGCATCAACAAAGGCCACCAAGCCATGCGTGTCTTCAGAATGCTGCCTGCTACTCCCAAATGCAGAGGTGAGACACCTTGTAATTTTCTTTGCTCAGCATCATCTAAACTCTGCATTCTGAAAGCCGAGCTTTAACTAATAAAAACATGTTTTTCCCCTTCTCCCTGCAGATAAACGCAGCAAAGTGAGGGACACAAAGTCAAAAAAGAAGGTAAATATCTATTGAAATGATGCCACCCATTAGATAGACAACATGTAAATCAGGAAACGTGGGATTAGCTCTCATTTTCTTATGTTTTGTTACTTAAAACTCACTGATTGGGTGTTTTTTTGCTTCAGCAGAGACAGAATGTCAAGATGGAGGAGGACACAGATTACAGCGACACTCCGTCTCCGCTGAACACCTCCTTGTTTGAGGAAAACACGTCCACTCAGGAAAACAGAGTTGACAGCACGGTGCAGGTGGAGCAGGAAGGTGAGCAAAACCAAAAAGTTATTTGAAACTATTAAAAAAATGTAGATTTATTTATTTTTCAGTGACTTGATTTAAAATCTTTAATCCTGTTGCAGATTTCCCCTTCGCGACTCCATCAGAAGTCCCCGAATGGTCGAATTCAGTCGAGATCCCTATGGACCTTCCATACGGCTTCCCTCACAGATTCGAGGTTTCCCCCGAACACAGCTCTGGTAAGATGACATCTTTTAAAAAAAATGAAGAAATGGCCTAATATTGCAAACATCATACTCATATCATCCTTTTTCTTCTCTCCCCGTCTCTTTGCTGTGACCTTCCAGATTACGACTACCCTCAGGACATCATTGAGGTAAGCTCGGCTCTCAGCTACTACTTTATTTTTAAATGCATGCAGTTTTCATTGACAGGAAGACCCATGTTTGTCTTGTTCTGCCGGTTTGGCTTGTTTTAGAATAACCAAAACTGTAAAGCTTAATTGTTAAAAAAGAACTACTTGATGTTGTGGAAAAAACTCCAGTTGGACAAAAGTACTCAGTCTGGTGTTGCTCTTACAGATTTGCCAGCAACTGGAGAAAGACTCACAATGGATATACAATGCAGGCAACAAGGGATTCCTGAGCAATGATGCATGCACGAGTCCAGGGAGCCAGTGGAGTGAATCTTCCTCAGGTAAATACCACAGGTTAATAGTCTAGATAGATGCTTAGCTAAACAGGTTGTGTCCGTGCATGTTCTCACCTTTGGTCCTTGTGTTTGCAGGCGAAGAAGTAGACGACGCACCACAGTACACAACTCTGGGCACAGACTTCACACCATCCACAGATGACTTCTGGAACAGCTTTTGCTAATCGATTGGACCCCCCCCCCCCCCCCCCCCCCCCCCCCCCCCCCCCCCCTGAACTGACAGGACAGTGCTTTTACACTTTGGACTATTTTAAAGCTCTGCTTGTCCACCCCACCCACTCTGGGACCAAAACCCCTTCAGCAGTCTCTCGACACATTAAGCTAACCCCTTTTGCGCAGTTCCGTACGGAGCCTCGCTCGCGTCTCTCAGCCACTATGTGAAGTTCTGAAGAACACTGTTTGTTTTTGACTGGTTCAAAACAATGTCGATGTTCATGTTTGTGTTGTAAAAATTGTACAGTTTGTGGAGTTCTGACAGGGCATTGTATTATTCTCGATAACCAGTAATAAATGTGAGGTTTGCCTACCTCGGATGCAGTTAGGCTGGCACTGATCGCAAATGCTAACGGCGCTTAGCGTTTGTTAAGTAGCTGGTGCCGAATCCAAATATCTCCTCTTTTCCGTTATCTCTTCATGAATCTGTCAAAATATGGTGAAAGCAATTTTTGATGTTTTCCCTGTACCCATCTGTGGGATGTTTCTGTATATAGTTGTGTTTGTTTTTATAATAAAAGGTAAAATTACGTCTGAAAACATGTTGGCTTGTTATTGATGCAAACAGATTATGAAATGAGGGATTTGTGGAATATGTTACCTTACGTTTATCAAAGTTTTGAGGTTTCTCTGAGTGAGACAAACTTGAACGACAGCAAAGAAAAGCATCTTTAAGGGTACTTTTCACATTATTCTTCAACCACACTGCAAGGGGAAGCAGATCCACCCTTCTGGCCATATGACCTGTGTGGTTTTTTCATATGTGGTTGTTTTGTTCATCAGATAGATGCATTGTGAACAGAAGCATCATGTATTTTATCTTCCTCTTATGGGGTTCCCTTATAATCCCCTTGTTCTTTTGAGGAAATGATCATTCACAATAACCTACCATCCTGCAAAATTTACAGTTTGCATGTTGGCAAACAATGAAAAACTGTTTTTTAAGAAAAAAGTGAGTGCCAGGTATGTTAATTAAATTCCTTTCACTCACCAGAAGAACCTTTTTAAGTTTGTACAGATGTTTGCAGACTTTTATTGTTACATGAAGTTGTTTGTAGATGATCTTACTCAGGTTCTAAAAGGGCTGAAATCAGAGGAAACTGCTTTGATTTGACTTTAACCAATAAAAAAAATCCAGTTTACATGCATGTGCACTTTCAAAAACTCACTAAAACCCACTAGACATCACATATTCTACCTTCAGCAACTCATTTCGATCAATAATTTCTGTCCTGTGCTTCTTGCTGCTTTCAGACTGTCTTGATTACACTTAAACTACGTGAAATTGGTCTTTATGTTTTAATTGAGTGCTTTAATCTTGTTCTAACATGTTTCTTTTGGTATTTTCTGCTCTTGCTGCTCCCAGGTCATCATTTTAAATGAGAATGGGTTCTCAAAAGTTAAATAAAAAATAAAATAAATGAAAAATTAAACATGTTCTAATAAAACAGCTCATTATGTCATGATAGGACACAATAATGGCATATGTCTGGTTCACGAGTTTTGCTTCACCCCTATCTGAAATGCCTCTTTACAAACATTGTCCATTTTGCTTGACTTGACAAAAATAAAAATTAGGAAAAAAATCAGGTGAAGCACTGATTTCTGTTTAATGAGCTAGAAACAATGCAGGTAACAAGTGTTTATGTCTCAAACTAATTCCTGCAGGTAATACTAACAGAATCTGAATACTTCATGAGGAAATGTGTAACATTTACGCTTAAAATTTTACTTGTCAGACCATTTTTTTAATTTCTAAAATTAGAAAATGCATTATACTAAGATTATTATTGTTTGTAGTTTAAAAAAACAAATTTTTTTTTAGTTTTTTGCACTTTGTGCAAAATCCTGAATGTTTAATTTAAACTTGAGCCCCGATTGCTTAAATCCGCTCACATTTATGCATTAAAAAGCAAATTTTACACTTTTCTAATTAGTTTTAAATGAGCCTAGCCCTTTGTCCAGACATAAAAGTTAAAGCCATCTCTTTAGCTTTTAGTCTGGCGGTTTACGGGAAATGCATTGCTTCCCTTGGTAGACTTCAATAAAGTCATGTGATTCAGTGGAAATATGTTTACACAACAGTTAGCGCAAGTGTCTCCTTCATTTCAACAGCACGCACTCACATTTTTCCTTGATGGCATTCAATCAATGGATGCAGCAAATTGCAATGAGGAATCACCACAAGGAGTGACAGATGCAGATTTTTAGGGACAAGTTAAATGAAATGACATGTGCTGTTAATTTCAGAAAGAAGATGTCAAGAGAATCTAATCCAGCTGATTTGTGAGAATCCAACTTGAGTAGCTCCTTAAGCACCTGATGCTCCTGTAGCAGCTGAAAGGAAATCAGGAGTTTTCTTGGAAAGAGGGAATACTTGAAGTTGCATAAGTTTAGGTAACCTCAGACATGGGTGAAGCAGTAGCAAAGGCATGACCCGACTTGATCAAGTGTTTATTGTTTTATCTGAAACTACAATCTCCTCAGGTCTAATTGCATTCAGCAAATAAGAGATCCTCATTTATGTTTTATTGTAAACTTTGAGCTTTAAGAGATTTTCAGCTTGAAGAAATGACCAGCAACAACAGTTATTTTTTTATTAAGTTTTTATTTTAAAATGAAAAACAGAAAGTAAATTATATTTTTTGACAGACAAATATTAAAAATCCCTCCTTGTTTTGTTTCAAACAAAGAAATTGTGGCTACGATACATTTTGTATGATCAGAGGGGGAGAAAATGGAAGAGTAGGAAAAGTTCGTCAACAGTTACAAAACTTTCAGAAAATCTATTTTAACACATTTATCAGCACAATTTTTCACAGATTCATCAGAAACGTATTGAGGGATCAAAAAAATCAAATTACAGTAAAAACAAACAGAATATTTCATAGACTTTTCCTTAATGTTTTCAACAACATAAGTAAAATACAACTGGTCAAATTAATATTTAGTTTTTACAACAAAATCTTTAAAATGTAAATAAAATCTATTTATGCATTTAAAAATAAAAACACTACTATTAGTTCTATAATTATGACTTAGAGTTGGGTCATAACAAATTTGGGGGCTCGTCCGGAATTTGAACTCGGGACCTCTCGCACCCGAAGCGAGAATTATACTCCTAGAATTGGGGGATTGTCGTCCGGGATCCTTTCAAACATTTGCAGAGTGGAAATAAAATGTATTACTACAGCGTGCAAAGTTCTAGAAAGGGAAGTCAATGAAATATTTTGTAATCCAGTTTTCATTTTGTAAAAATTTTGTGATTTTTTATTTTTTTCTACTATTTTTTAATTTTGAACTTTTTTTAATTAATCATTAAAAATGTTTTCCAACTTTTTATTTCAAAATAGAATTTTATTTTAAATAAAAGATCTGTTGTTTTTTATCTCAGACTTTGCAAAGCAGTTTCAAAAATTGCTTCAAATTTTATTTTCAAAATTTTTTAAATCAAAAAATAACTTTTTTCCTTAATTTTTGAAACTTTGGGACTATATTTTTCCTTTATTTTTTAAAAACCTCCTACCATAGGGTGCAACTCAGTATTTAAAGAGTGCGTCACTGATTCACTATATGTCACCTGCACTATTACGGGTTAACCTGCAGAATTCCAACGCAAGACAAGAAAAAAATTACAATGTTTTATTAGTGCTGTTTATTTTTTGTGCATTCTCCAGAATTACCTCTGCAGCCCCTCCCCAACTGCGATGATTTTTTTAGTAGATGAGAAAATGATTTTAAAAAACTAACACACGACAAAAGTCTAATTTTGTATTATTATATTTTATTTATTAATCTACAATTTGCTAATATCCATAGATAAAACAAAATGTGTGTATTTACATTTTTAAAGTCTATCGTCTGTCTAGTCTTCAGTCTAGACGACAAAAACCACAGAAGAAAACAGTTGACTGGTCTAGAAGAGTCTACGATTCATTTTGCTGTATGTTGAATATTTTTGCTGAGTGGTCATTATTAAATACTTCTATGAAGCCTACAGTCTGTCTTGGACTCAGTTCCCTTCAGGGTGGACAACCATCCTTTCTTCCCTTTTCACAGCTGTTGCAGATGGAAGCAGCTCCTGTCCTTTTGATCATCTGCAGATTATCGTCCTTTCAAAAGAGAACACACAAGAAGAATCGTGAATCAACACATTTATCTCATGTTAAGAATCAAAACCAGAGCGTCCTATCTTGTTACTCATTGAATTTGTAATTTCTTTTGTAATGTTCGTCTCAGGGCTTCTGCTATGGTGTCAGGTTTAAGGAAGTGTACCACTTTTAAATCTGACAACACAAAAGTTGTAAAACATTTCCCAATAGGTGAATAATTAAATTATGCTGACCCAGTTTTGGCCAAAGTAACTGTACCAAGGCTTTTAGAGGGTTACTTTGAACAGATCTTAAATATTAGCAGGAACAGGAAAGAACATGATTAATGTCCACTTTGCAACAACATGAATTGTTTTGTTTCAAAGCAAGCAGAAGTCAGAGTCATGGCACTGTTAGGGTCGCATTTCCACACAGGAATTTCACCAGGCAGCACATCAGTGATCGGTTCATAGAACAAGAACTGGCACGCAAAATTTCTGTTGCATATTTAGGAAGTAAAACCACAAAGAAAAAAGCATTATCAAGTATAGACACTTCTTTTAGAGCCTCTTTGATGCTATTCTATGTTTTATGTTTATTCATTCAGCAGAAACTATTATCCAACGCTAACATGCATGCTTTAATTTGTCCGTTAGGAAAAAAACTGAAATTCCTGGAGAAAACCTGGACATGCATGGGGAGCACATGCAAACTCTATTCGGGATTCAAACCAGCAACCTTCTTACCAACTGCGCCACTGTGCAGTTATTCTTACAGAATATTTTTTACTTCAGTTTCTATGAAATGTATGCCTTTCCTCTCTGTGTTTACATTTCCTTTAGTCTGTTCAATACAAAGCAAAACATAAATAAAGAGAATTAAAAAAAGATACCGCAGCTGCACAATCTGTCATGCAAACAAAGAACTGGAAAGGACGAATACAAAACCTGCTCTCGGGGAGTGTTTTAACTGCCAATTTTAATTTCCCTACCAAAATATTGATACTATCTAACTGTTACAGGAAGAAGAAGAGATCAGTTAATTTAATGCCCTTTATTTCTGACCTTAGTTTTTATAAAAAGAAAACATGGTTGCACACATGGCAGTACTATCACATTTCAGTAACACTTTACAATACGGGTCCGTTTATCAATCAATCAATCAATCAAAATTTATTTATATAGCACAATTCATACAATAAATGTAACTCAAAGTGCTTTACAAATTAAAATGACCCCAAATTCCCATAATCCCTCTCTCCCCTGAAATGTAGAGGAATTTAGAAAATAAAACCCTCATTAAAATCATTGTCAAACACCCACACACCCACACACACACACACACGCACACAGAAACACATGCTAAAGGATATATGATAAAAATGTAACACACTGGGCTGAGTTCAGATGAGCTAGACCATCTAAGTTAGGAAACGCCATCAAGGGAGCCATCTGCCCCGACAGCAGCAGATCCACTTCAGCAGCCGAGGCGCTAACACAAAGCGCCCAGGGGAGGGATGGCGGAAACCCCCACCTCCACCCAGGCCACCACAGCAGACCACCACCCCCAGGGCAGAGGGCTCCCACAGAGGAAACACCGGAAGAGGATAAAATAAGGTTAAAATATAAGATAGTAAAATTCTGATAGAACAAATAAAATAAATAAAAGGAATAAATCAGTAATAAAAATAATGAGATAAAAGCTAAGCTAAAAAGGTGAATCTCTAAATGATAGTAAAACTCTGATTGAATAAAACATATAGAATAAAATAAATAAATAAATAAATAAATGAACAGTGGATGATAAAAATCATCAGTTAAAAGCTAAGCTAAAAAGGTGGGTCTTGAGCCTGTTCTTAAAAACATGAACGTTCTCTGCAGCCCTGAGGTCCTCCGGCAGCCTGTTCCAGAGGCGAGGGCCGTAGTACTGAAAGGACGCCTCGCCGTGGGTGTGTGTCCTGACTTTAGGGATAACAAGGAGACGGCTGCCAGAGGAGCGCAGAGACCGCGAGGGTTTGTACGGTAAAAGCAGTTCTGAGAGATAAGAAGGCCCAAGACCATTAAGACACTTAAAAACCATTATAGTATTTATGAACAATACTTAGTGCATTATTAAGCATTAATAAACAAATGTTTCCTTTATTAACGTTACAGTTATTGTTAACTATTAAGTGTCCTTAAGGTTAGGACAAAGGGCCGAGGGGTGTCTGCTTAGTAATGCATTAGATAATATAGTTAAGCAGTTGTTAATACTTTAATAGTGTATTAATGCTTAACAATGCACTAGGTAATGTTAATAAAGGGACCATTATTGTAAAAGATTACCCATATTTCTTTAAAAGTTTGATCTAATACCTCTAGGATCAGTGCAGTCTATGCAGGTAAGTGTGTGTGTATGTGTGTAAAAATAAATACTAAATCAGTTGCATAACCAAGGGGAGGTATCAAATTACTATTTCATACCTCAAGAAGACAAACACAGGCCAGGCTGCAAAACACAATACTCAACTCTTTAAAACTCCTCCAATAAGCCCAAAAGAAGATCCCGGATGAGCCCCCAAATATTACAACCCGGCTAGTGGGATTGCAACACAAGGAGGAGGTCTGGACACATGGTGGGAGTTTAGGAGTATTTTTATTTTTTTTAAAAAAACAGCTGAGATCGATATGCGGATTGGTGCTGCATCTGCAGTGATGTGGGCATTGTACCGGAAGGCGACACTCTCGATTTACTGGTCGATCTACGTTCCTACCCTCACCTATGGTCACGAGCTTTGGGTAGTGACCAAAAAAATGAGATCATGGATACAAGTGGCCGAAATGAGTTTTCTTCGCAGGGTGTCTGGGCTCTCCCTTAGAGATTGGGTGAGAAGCATGGTCATCCAGGAGGGGCTTGGAGTAGATCTGCTGCTCCTCCACTGAGAAGAGCCAGTTGATGTGGCTCAGGCACCTAGTTAGGATGCCTCCTAGATGCCTCCCTGGTGACATTTTCTGGCCATGTCCAAATGGGAGGAGACCCAAAGGAAGATCCAGGACACACTGGAGGGACTATGTCCCTCGGCTGACCAGGGAACGCCTTGGGATTCCCCCGGAAGAGCTGGCCCAAGTGGATGGGGAGAGGGAAGTCTGGGTCTCCCTCCTTAGGTTGCTGCCCCCGCGACCCGACTCCGGATAAGCGGAAGAGTACAGATGAATGGATGGATAGACAGCCATTTAACAGACATCACCAAAATTGCAGGCTACCAGGACTTTTAGAATCTCTGCTTTTCTCAGAGTTCTCTGCTAAGAAGAAGCTACACCAGTGGCGGACTACTGGAACTCTCCAAACAGCCAATCCTCCAGTCGCACTGGCACAGCAACATTTGTTTGCCTGTAGGATGGGTGCTCCGCTTCTCCAAATGTCAGGGGCTGTAAAAACGACCATGTAAACCTTTTTTTATTAATAATTTAAAAGACATGGAGAGAATGGATCTGACACAAGAGTGCTACTCTTGTCTAGAAAAACAAAACATCCCATCATAGGCGACAGAAAAATAACATCTTATTTGTAAAAACTACAACACAGGATTATCTAGGCCAGGGGGCCTGAGTGTGTTTGTGTGTGTGTGTGTGGTGATGAATTTGATAAACCAAGCGGAGGAATCTCTGGTGCTTTCCACTTAACGAGTGTAAACATTTCACTCATCATGTCCTAATCTAAGCAGAGCTTCTGCTTTAGTCAGTTCAGAGTGAAAAATCACCCAGAATGTGTCTTGTGTTAATTGTGAAAGAGCCGTACATGCGAGGTTATTTCCTGTTGAGCTCGTCAAACACAGCTTGCACAGTAACCAGCATGGTGAAATTAGGGCAGCTTGGTATTTCCCTAGATTTTTCACTCTCGTGACACTCGCTGACAGAATTCACCACTATTTTGCACTCTGGCTGCACTGCAATGAGGGATGTTTTGGGTCAAATTTCTTTATTTATTTTACATTAAACAGCTGAATTGAAAACTAAATACTTTTGATGCAAAATTTTAGGGAAATCCTTATCTTTAGAAGCTGTTGCTTTAATTTGGAATAAGATGATTTCTTCTAGAGTATTAAAACATTACTAAAGAAGCTAAAGTAGACGTTTTAAGCTTTTATATAGTGACATGAGATTAGGAATAGGATTAGGCTATGTTTTCTTTCTCTGTTTCCATCAAAAAAGAGATTTGTTGGTTTTTAAATAAGAAATCTAGCTAAAGAAACATTTTACGACCATCCTGCCATATCCCAAAATCTAGACTTTTTTTTTTTAATTAATAACTTTATTTAGGAAAGTTAAAACTTTTCAAGTTGTGGCTGAAGTTTTTAAGCCCTTATTGTTACCTCTAGTCAAAAGACGGACTATAATGTTTTTGCCCGTGCATGTCTGTTCATGTGTTCATCAGCAAAACACCTCATGCACCGCTAGATGGATTTTAAATCAATTTGTTAAAAGATGCAGAAAATTTACAAACCTTTTAGCTTTTTTTTTTTTTTAAATAAAAAGTAATTTCTAAATAACTCAGACTCTACATGGTTCAAAATCTGGTATATATGTGAGAATGCACTTATCTGTGAAGATGTTTGATATAAACAGTTTATAAATGGTATTGAAGAATAAATAAAAAATAAATAAACAAATAAATAAAAGCACAGCATCAAATGTCAATGGGAATGTTTGTGTTCACTCCCCGTCAGTTGCCTCCACCGTGTGTTTCCAAAACTTACAAAGTTGTGTTGGATGAACTGAAACTGATTTGACTTTGTTTGTTTATATTCAAACCTTAAGAAAATTCTATCTTACGAGTCTTTTTATATTTGTTTTTGAGTGGGTGTGTGTGTGTGTGAGAGCTTTTTTTATTTTTCTGTTGTTAGTATTTTTACGTATGTGTGGCACAGCGATCGTGTTCCTATATCATCTGTCAGCATCTCTACAAGCATACCTTAAAATGTTTTTCTTGGCACCAGAAAAAGTTGCCATAGATCTACAGAAACCTCAACTGACCTTGGAGCTGCATCGGCACATCTTGGAAAACATTTTTAACAAGTCTGAGCATTCGTTGCATATTTGTTTAAAATAAACATATGCAATCTAACCGGTTTCTTGAATGTCGAGTCAGTTGCTATCATAAAGACAGACATTTTTAATGTCTAAATATTCATGCACAAAGATGAACCTTTTTTATTTAGATGTCAGAACAACTAAAGTGTTTGAGTTTAAATAAGATCAAAAAAAAGTCAAAAGACTAATTTCATTAACTTCTTGACATTTTTTCTGATTACATTTTTAAGAAAAACAACTTGAAAACATTGAAGCAGACTCTTTCTAGCGTTGCTAAAAGGCCAAACACCTGGGATATACCTGACATGAGCCTTTTGATTTCTTTATTGAGTGATGAAGAAAGACAAAATGAGACAAAATAAAAAGGCAAATGTTTCAAAGAAAGCACCTGCAGCCAGATGGGGCTTGTCCTCTGAACCCAATTGTAAAAAGAGAAAAAAAGAGGAGGTTTTTATTAGGCAGGAGCTTCAGACCCCTTTATCGGCTGTAGTTGTTGGACACATTCAGTAGGAACTCCTAAAAGAGTGAAGGAAGGCAGCAGAAGATGCCTCCTCTCTATCAGCCTAAAGAAGGGTACCATATTCCCTGTTTGTGTTGTACGTCCCTTTTCTCCCTGCCTGTCCACTTTGGTGTGTAAGTGAATGCGGTCTAACATGCCGCAAACATAATAAAGGCTACTGCGCAACAGGAGGAATATCCCACATCCCTCTTGCTGTATAGAGTAAAACTGGTCCGGCATGTTGTGACACCTGGATCAACCATTCTGTCTGCTTCAGCTGCCAGGACAGGACAGGACGGAATTTTTTTTAAAATAAATAAATACATCTTCAAATGAAGTAAGTTTAAGCAGTTTTATGTGTGTGTGTGTGTGTGTGCATGCGTGTGTGTGTGTGTGTGTGTGTATGGTGCTGCAACTGAGTTGACATATAGCACAAAGTAAGCCAACAGGTTGATTGTTAGAAGGATGCTTTGCAAGAAAGGCTGATTTACTTTAAAGTTGTGAAACACTGAAAAAAACATGATTATTTCTGATTATAATCGGTCACTCTGATTTTTTCATGCAGGCTGAACATGAAAATAGCTTCCTAAACCTATCTCCTGCATTAGCTTCTGATAGAAAATAGACAGTGAAACGCTAGGATTTGAAAAGCCAATTAAACACCGCCCCCCACCCCCACCTTCACGTACAAGGCATTCATTCCTACTAGAGACCACTGCAAATGGACTGATTAAATGAGTGTTCAACAGCTTTAACCTGAAGAAGCTGCAGGTTATCCAGCTCCATAATCAACAGACCTGGGCCAATAACATAACCCTGGGGAACACCATGATTAAGTCCAATTAGGACTGAAGATTTTTGCATTTAGTTTTGCAGTTGTTAATTTTTTGGGGGACATTCATGTTTCAGCAAGTCTTTTTGCCATGACTGACGGGTTTTGTTTTTCCTGTTTGTATGCAGAGATGGGTCAAACGCCCCCACGTAACCATTTAAAAGTTACGGGGTCCTGCAGTGGCCAAAATACCTCATAAACTACCACATATCTTTCCCAACTCACAGACATTAATGAACAAAATAAAGTTCCAGCCATGTTTGCCGCCATACCTATAATAACTCATAATGTTTCTGATTTAACATTACCATACTGATTCCATTAGTCTGCTCAACAATATGCCAATTTGTTACTTACAGGTGAAACAGGAAATATCAGAATATGGTGCAAAAGTCAATTTATTTCAGTAATTCAACTTAAAAGGGGAAACTAATATATGAAATAGACTCATTACATGCTAAGCCAGATATTTTAGCCTTTATTTGTTATCATTTTGATGATTATGGTTTACAGCTGATAAAAAACCCACATTCAAAATCTCAGATGATTAGAATATTGTGAAAAGGTTCAATATTCTAGACTCAAAGTGTCACACTCTAATCAGCTAATGAATCCAAAACACCTGCAAAGGGTTCCTGAGCCTTTAGATGGTCTCTCAGTCTAAGATGAATTACTGACATAAGTGGACTTTAGTACCATATTCTAATTTTTCTGAATTTTAAAAATGTAATTAAATGTTTAGAAGTAAATTGTCAACTTAATCTAACTTTTAATACAATAAAAACTGTAAAAAATTATTTTGACTAATTAATTACATAAAAACTAAGAAATTACTAGTAACATTTTTATTAATATAAGCCACTTTTCTAATCAAGGTTTTTAACCTCTAACCCTAACCCCCAAATTCCACTATCTCCGCTCCGCTCCGCTGCGGCACGAACTCCGCAGCAAAAACGGTTCCTTTGTAGTCAATCAGAGCTGTTCCACTACTGCGGCCGTGCGGCGCAGTGCGCCATCCGGCAAAAATAGATTCGATCCTATTTTTGCCGGACGCCGGAGAACCTCCGCAGTCAATCTACAGAAATCACAACCGCCCAACAGGAAAGTGAGCAAGCACAACTTCCGTTTTTTCACAATAAATCTATAAACAAAAGCGTTTTTTGTTTCATATGCACAGGTATTTTTATCTAATGACTATTACATGTATACACATTCGTCTCAAAACATTTTTTACGTGTTTACACATTTGAAGACCGTGTTAAAAATATTTTAATCACAGAATGATTTGTTTGGATCTAACTTCCGCATTTATTGCTCGGACTGTATCGCAAGATCTCGAAACTCCCGCGCATGCCTGTTTGCGCACCTCAGGTCTCCGCACCGGGGCGGAGCCGTTGTAGAGCGGGTATAGTGTGAATTGAGTTCGGAAGCGAGCGGCGGCGGAAAGCGGGGGCGGATCGGAGCGGAGCGGAGATAGTGGAATTTCGGGGTAACCCTTTCTGGTGAAATTTTAAAAAGAAAAAAATGATTTCTGAAGGTCAGAAGATTGACCAGATTATATCTGACTGATGCTCAATCTTTTAACATTTCTAGTAATATTTAGGAGGCACAGGATAAGCAGACATTTAGCAATCTTTTGAGTAATATGGAAACCTAAAACACAATGTCAGGGCTTTTTGGAGAACTTTTTTTTTATTACTTCTGCATTTCCTCTTAGCGTTTCCTTGGAACACATTTTGCATCCCTGAACATGTCTGGTCTCTGTTACAAAACAGTCAGGACCATTGACTGTTCCAGTCAGTGCAGTGTTTGCAGCTCAGGCTGGTCACAACGACCCAGATGGGGGATGTGAGGATAAGGAGTGGAGGTGATTAAACATCTGAGTCAGAGCTATGGTCTTGCAAGTACAAAGCTGGTAATGCAATCCCATCTACAACTGTGCTTGTAATTTCATAAATGGTTCCCACGCTATGTGTAGCAGTAGTGTGTGTGTGTGTGTGTGTGTGCGTGTGTGTGTGTATGGCAGGAACTAGACTAACCAAACATTTTTAGTAACACACGAAGATCAAATCTGACATATTATTTATGGACTACATTTTTCTGCCGATCCTTTAAACCATGTTCACACATGCACTAGACTAGACATTAATGCTTACTGTGGCAAATACTTCTAATAGGCATGTCAGCAAAGAATGTAAATGGCTCAAAACGCTGCCCAAAAGAAGCTTATGATGCCGAAACCTCTTTGGATTGGTTGCAACACAACAAAGGTTGGTGGAGGATTCTCCAAAAGTAACCGCAGATATAATTGGTCTTGTGAAACGACGTAAGTGCAGAACCGTAACATTGCTGGTGGAGGAGTTTCTCTAGAACACAGAGCCGTATTTAATCTCACGTTGAAAACTTTATGCACATCTAGGTTGTTGCACGTTGCTTCAACGCAGCTTGAGTAATTTCAGATGGTTGATGTCAGCCTTTCATATGAAAACGTTACAGATACATAACTTTATCAACAGAATGGGACAATGCCATTTACCATAACATCTCCCACTGCATTGCACTGTGTCTGAAATGATCTCCATAAAGCTGTAGTTACGTTGTCTCGACATTTTAAGGATGTGAAACATGGCGATGGCGGAACTTTACCGGGCATGATGTTACGATCACGTAACATGAAACAGTCCAGCTTCGTATACAGCTTTAAAAAATCAACTCAACAATGTACCTGCAACAGTTGTGTATCATTGGAAGAACGTTTTATTGTTATAGCAGTTTAGGATTCATTATGTCATGTAGTAAGCGAAAGTACAGGTGTAACAGCAAAAAGCGTTGTTGCTTTTTAACATTTTAGCATCTTTTTCTTATGGGTTGAGTAATTTTCTGTTTGTTTTTTTACCTCTGTAAAGTAGGTGTCAGAGGTAAAAGGTTTTTAAAGTTCAGCAATAGAAAATCTGCACACATCTTTTATTTTGAAATTTGCCAGATACTTTACAATTCTTCTGTGTTTGAGTTCCTTTCAAGTCTGATCTGAACTGCAGAGCTTTACGTATTCTGGAAGCGTAGAGCATAAAAAAAAACATAGATCCAAGGCAAGAATTTACCAGAGTGGAGTGAACCTACGCTTGTAGGATGCACCACGTAGGAAACAAACCCATTGATTTTAATGGCGGCTGTTAGATGCGTGTTATGTTATGCATCCAGTAAAAGCCGGGTTAATGCAGCAACATTTTATCACAAACAGAATGAATGAACGTCGACTGTTAACATTTAAAACTATTATCATTCTAAGGCACTGTCCACATGTAGCCGGGAATCTCCCATAACTAAGATATTTTTGGCCTGTCATCCACACGAAAACGCATATTTCCGCAACGAAAACTAACCTTTTTAAAAACTTCGGCCAAAGTGAAGATTTGCGTTTTTACCATTTTACGTGTTTCTGTGTGGACAGAAATAACCACAGTTTTACCCCTGCTTTCCAACGCAAGTGAAAGTGTCATGAAATGTACAACGCCACAATTAGCCGCCGTTATAGTGGACCAGGTCCTTTCCACTGGCAGCTATGTGTAACGGGACGCTATCATTACGTCTCAAGTCTATTTTTTACGCGCTACGCTTCTGAAACACGTCAAACTTCGCAGTTTACATCGGGACAGACAGGAAGTCAAACACGAAGGCAGTGTGAAACATCCGGAAACTTCCAAAATAAAAGGCAGGTGCAGTACGTCATTTCCTGTGAAACTCCCGTAGTCAATGTAAACAAAACAGAAAATAAACCACCGACCTTTTTGGCTACATGCAGCTGACATTCTCCTTGCTTGTCATTGTGTGGACTTCTAAAATCATGAATGGTGTTGTAATTGTCCCGTGATTTTGTGACTTTGCGGGATCAGCTGTGTGGAACGCTTTCGCTCCCGTTTCGCGTCGGAATCGCTGCCGGTTGGGAATGAGCTCATGGGTAAAACAGGGCTATTATGTTACGCGCCGCTTTCACATCCTGTGGAAATCCGGGGTTAGGTTTCACAACATCACTGTCTGCGACAAAAAACGGCCCATGTGCGACCTGTGTTTACGCTACAACATGGATGCCCTCAGAGCTGTGCTCGCGTTATCAATCGTCCTAGCGCTTTTTGACACTTGTTGACTTTATACTCCAAAACTACATTTAAGAGCAATTCTACCTCATCGGTCCACACAAACAAGCTAGGTCCCATGTTTCATGTTTTGTTGAAGTTGAGCAGGAAGATGAAATGGATAAGATTCGGGGAACTACTGCCACCTACAGGTCTGGCATGTCTATGAATGTGCTTAACAATGCACTTATGCGGTTACGTGTGGATGAAGTTACGTGCGGATATTCATTTTTTAAAAAACGTGTGGATATGGCTCAAAGAAAAAGCCTGTTTCTATTTCTCACACCTTTAGCACAACCTAAGTAAACACCTAACATCCTAATAATTTTCTATTTCATTTATCTCCTGAATAAAACAAAAGCTTGTCTGTTTAAAGATTACAACTAAAACTCCAAAAATAAAACAGGAAGACTGTCCATGCCTGTCTCTGCACAAGAGCATGCTCAGTTTAAAATGCTGCTGAACTCTCCAGGTGAGCAAAACAAAACGACTGACAAAAAACCCACAGGAGGTGGATTTTCAGGTTTAGAGATGCTGATGTCTGCCTCTTAAAACTTTCACGTAGAGGAAGATATGCGTGGGCGGCGGCCCATGGTTGGATGGCATGGTGCCTTGGCTACACAAAAGCAGCAGTGACTGACATTTCGTGAGAAGTGATTAAAGTCAGGGCTGAGGAATTTATGGAAATAACAGATGAGCTTATGGTTAGATTTTTGCCTTACTCCCCAATCAATCAAGCACTTAATGCACAATTCAAGATTTAGGTTATAAATTACATTTTTCAAGATCAAACACACAATTTTCCTTCTAATTATAACAATATTATTTTTTATGAGCTAAAAACAAAAAAGGGAACTACCTTCTTTGAGAAAACAGGACAATAAATAAGTGATACCTGATTATTCGGGTTTTGGTAGGTGATAGAAATAGTTTTTTGTCATATTGAAACAATGACATCAGATTTTGATGAAGCACAGATGTCCTGAGTGTTTGATGAATCCATGAGCCCTCTGGCAAATCTTTAACAGTGTCTGAGTCAACGGGGTATCACTCGTGGCCTTAAACCGCCAAAGCAGAATTGTCAGCAGTTATTAGTTTCATAGTGACTCATACCAAAAGATGAGGATGTCTCCCAACATCAAAACATTATAAACAGTCCCACCAGAAGTCTGAACAATACTCAATGGCGATAATCTTTTAGGAGTAAAAAAAAGCATAATTAATCTCAAACTCAATGTTTAATTAGATTTTTTCAGAGGCAGACATGTCCAAAAGCTTGTTAAAGAAAACAGTGTTTGCTATGATCACTGTTTTCAATGTGCTTACTGTGGTTTGGCTGAACTTCATCCTGAGACAGCTGAAAACAATAGAAGGAAACATAAAGCCCTCACGGTTTGGCTGGAAGGCTTATCTTCGTTATCCAGGCAATTAGACATCCACCACTAAGAAGGGGAAAATATTGCTCCGGTTTTCAAGAAAAGACATGGCGGGAATGGAAATGTTAAGGCCATAAGGAGTGTGACTAAGCAGAAGTGAGTCATCAGTAACTTTTTTTGGATAATTGTGGATGCTTCGAAAGCTGAGGTGGGGTCAGCCTGTTTTCTGTTTCCCTGCTCCGACTCATCTGATTTGAATCAATGGGTGATTAACAGATTTCTGAGGAACTTGGGGGCGTGCTGATGAAATGGAGCAGGGAAACAGCAAAATCATGCAGAACACCAGCCCTGCAGCACCAGACTGAAAAAACCCTGGTTTAGACCCAGACACAGGAACCAACTGTGTCTCCACACGTTGGCTGTGTCTGGGCATAAAATGTAGCCAACTGTGATTTTAGCTCTTGATTTACTAAAACTGCAAGATTTTTTTGCTGCTGGAGATATTTACTATAGTAAAAAAACATACAGCTAAAATGTCTTTTTACCCTAAATACCCAATAATTAGATAGTTTATCATTTGTTTATAGTCGCATTGAGGGAATATTTGATTAGTACGTAGGATAGGCAATAATATAAGCTTTTGCTTCCTCCTAAATCTGTTCAGTCATGGTATGTATGTGCATATGAATTTACTTATTGACTCTGATGCTCCTCTAAATCTGAGACAATGGTCTTGAGTCGGAAAAGGGTAGAATGCCTTCTCCAGGTCAGTGACGAGGTCCTGCCCCAAGTGGAAGAGTATCTCGGGGTTTTGTTCAAGAGTGAGGGAAAGATGGAGCGCGAGATTGATAGACGGATTGGTGCTGCGTCTGCAGTGATACGGGCGTCGTACCGGTCTGTTGTGCTCTCGATTTACCAATCGATCTACGTTCCTATATGGTCACGAGCTTTGGGTAGTGACCGAAAGAACAAGATCGCGGATACAAACTGCCAAAATGAGTTTTCTCTGCAGGGTGTCTGAGCTCTCCCTTGATAGGGTGAGAAGCTCGGTCATCCGGGAGGGGCTCAGAGTAGACCTGCTGCTCCTCCACATTGAGAGGAGCCAGTTGAGGTGGCTCGGGTATCTATAGGATAACTCCTGGACGCCTCTGGTGAGGATTTCCAGGCACGTCCAACCGGAAGTAGACCCAAAGGAAGACCCAGGACACGCTGGAGGGACTATGTTTCTTGGCTGGCCAGGGAACGCCTTGGGATTCCCCTGGAGGAGCTGGCCCGAGTGGCTGAGAGGGAAATCTGGGCCTCCCTCCCAAGGCTGCTGCCCCCGCGATCTGACTCTGGATAAGCAGATGAAAATGGGTGGATGGATGGATGGACATTGATGACTGAAAAAAATAAATAAATAAATATAATTGTGATATCGTTCAGCGACCTGATGTCAAGTCAACAGACAAAGTGATTGAACTGGTCTGATATTACAAAGGAGCCGGCAGTCAAAATATTGTTTCTTGGCCTTTGGCCTGAGCTTTTATTTGTCTACAACTGTTTTTACTGTTTAACAATTTGAAACTGTTAAAATAACTTATATTTGTTCAGTCATATCCAACTGTAATTCTGACAGCTTATTTTGCAAGTCAACATTGACTTTAGCTTTTGGCTTTAATGCACTATGAAAATACAGATTGACAGCCCATTAATTAGACGTACACTCACTGGATCATATGACAAGGTGCTTGTTTTGAATTTGTCCATAATCTGTCTAACAAAGGAGTTATGTTGCTAAAAATCGAATCAAAACCTCCCATAAACAGTGAAAGAATGAAAAAAATGTAGTAGAATTTTATTTTAATCGTACCTTCCCTTTAGTGCTGTCATGAGATTAATTATTTTTAGATTAATTAATTATGACCTGTAATTAATTAATCTAATTAATCTCTTTTTTAATCTCACCTACTAATGGCTGAGAATAATCTAAGTTAACACATCAAGGAATGATTTTTGGAGCAATGCAAATGGTGATCACAGAACTTGTTACTAAAACATTTATCTAAAATTAAAATAGACCTGTGAGTTACAGTGCTGTAAGTTAGCATATCAAAACTGACAGTTTATCACAAAATATTATGCTTTTTCACAAAATCTGACATGTGCTATGGCATGATAGTTAAATATAAATATAATTACATTAAATAAATAAAAATTTAAAATAAAAAATTTCCAACAGGTAGGCTAGAAAAGTCCCAGTAAAGTTATAGATTAAAAATGAGATTAACGCGATTAAAAAGTGCACTAAATGTGGCTGTGATTAATTAATCGCAATTAATCTCATAATTTGACACCCCTAGGGAAAAAAATCTTGCTTTCTCACAATCTAACACTCTAAAACAACTGATTTTGCTAAACATAAATGATCCTTAATATCTACAAATTCTGAATCATCTGTCTTTGCTCAGAATTACGACAGATGCCATGTGAAGAAAAACAAAAATTAAGAACATGTCGAGATTAAACTCAGAGTAAAGTATAAACAAATACGTTTTATTGATGAGAGGAGTCAGCAATGGGAATAGTACGGCAACTTTTTTCTCAACATCATTATCTTGACACCACGCCCTTGTTTTTTCTTTTAATCCAACAATAATGCTTCTTGATGCAGACTTGACAGTTACAGAGTTTTAAAGTACATTAATGAGCAGCGTGCAACAATCAATCAATGCTTCTGCTTGAAACAGAAGTTTTAGTGGCTGAATGGGTAATACGAGCATCTGCTGCACCACTACATGGTTTATTACAGAACAATCTGGGAAGTAGTAAGCACTTAAAGAGAAAAACTGAGCAGCAGACCGGAGAGAGACATCTATTGTCTTTTATTGAGAATTGACCTAAACAAATCACATTAACAGTTTCTGCGGTGAGATGGGTGATTTTAGGTCAGCCAAAAGTGGTTATGAAAGTTTAGGCAAAGTGTTAATAGCTTCACAAAGACAGATTAGTACAGCAGATGCTGGAATAAGGCTGGGCGATTGGACGATTTATTCCACCATCAGCGATTGTCCAAAACTCTTCGTTGATCATTTTTTATGGGCGATATTTTATGTCTATGATTAGTCTCGCCAATGGGGCATTGCAAACGTCCACATCAAATCAGCATCTTTTGCAGCAATTGTTTTATGTACATATACATATTACACATCATTTGAAAGCTAGGATTCTTGTGATTCCAATGATAAATTGCACTCAGAAGTTCAAAATAATGTCTAACTCACCGTTCGAGGCCTCATATCATTGATAGAATAGAGCAATCTCCAACAAGAATGGTCTTTTTATATTCAGAAGTCCAACAAAAGTACTCCAATAAAATAGTTATTCCACAGCAAGTTTTCCAATCACATTCCAACATAACAGACCGCGGAAAACTGAAAAAATGTCCCTCAGATGCATCTCTCATACTCCCTATTAGCATCCAAATATTAGCTTCAAATTTTTTTTTCAAACCAGCTCAGTGGCCTAGTGGTATGAGTGTCTGCCCTGGCACTGGGAGATTGGGGTGGCCTGGTCTGGTCATACCAAAGACTTTGAAAAATGGTACCCAATGCCTCCCCGCTAGACAATCAGCATTAAGGGGTTTGATTGGGGGGTTAAACCACCAAATGGTTCCTGAGCGTGGCTGTGTCTGAAGCTCGCCGCTCCCCCAGGGGATCGGTCAAATGCGGAGAACAAATTTCACATACACCAGTGTGTGGGACTTTTAACTTTTCACTGACATCTTCTCGAATCAATAGATGAAGAGTTACCCACCCCCTGCTGGCAAAATCATCATCTACTGGCTGACAGGTCAGAGCGCAATTTATAGTTGATTGACACATCCAACAGCCAATGAAATTCAGAAAACAACAAAGTCTCATGTGGAGTCCTCGTGGTCTGCTTCTGCAAACTGAGGAATGACAATTGTGATTGGTGGAACGGGCCTAGTGATTCAGTTTAAAGCTCCTCAAACTAAAAACTCTACGTTTCTGACCCCTTCTGTCCACTGGATGTGAAAGCGGTGCAAAATGGCCGCGAAACGTACTACGCGGCGATTAGCCATCGTTATAATGGACAGGGTCCTTTGCACTGGCAACTAAGTGTAGCATTCTGGACCCATCTCAGAAGCCAAGAGATGCTTTCATTACGTTTTGAGTCTATTTTTATGCGCTACGCTTCCAAAACACGTCAAACTCTGCAGTTCAGATCGGGCCACACAGGAAGTCAGTGTAAAACATCTGCAAACTTTCAAAATAAAAGTCACGTGCAGTAAGTCATTACCTGTGAAACCCCCATAGCCTTTGTAAACAGAACAGAAAATAAACCACAGATCTTTTTGGATACATGCAGCTGTCTTTCTCCTTGCTTGTCATTGTGTGGACTTCTGAAATCACGTGTGGTGTTGCAATTCTCCCGTGATTTGTGACCTCACGGGATCAGCTGTGTGAAATGCTTTTGCTCCCGTTTCGCGTCAGAATCGCTCCCGGTTGGAAGGGAGCTCACGGGAGAAACAAGCCTGACGTATCGCTGGCAAAGCCACCCAACTTGTCACTTGATTGGATCTAATTGCACGGGACTTGAAACCCCATACAACACATTCCTCCTCCTGATTCTGAGACACAATTAGTTTTGAGTTTCAGTCTCGAAGTCATCAAGTCACTCATCTATGAGTCGGATTGAATTAGACCAGTTTAATCAATGAAAACGAGCAATGAAGTGAGAATGATATCATCTGCGGGTTGGATGGTATCTGTGAGTATCTGTGGGCATGTATAATTGATATAATAAGGTGTGTGTGTGTGTGTAACAGAGAGCAAGAGGGAGGGAGAGTGGCTGATTAATATTAGTCTGCTGATTTACTGGAAACACCAGATGAGCTGGTAAAAACCAAACGGGAGGCTGCTGAGCTGCAGGACACCACATCCTCTATAGTCGCTGCAGGTTTCATCCAAACCAAACATGACTCTCTATTTAAAACTCACACCGCTTCCCTAATTTAGTTCACCGGCTCAGAATAGGAGAATAAGCAAACAAATATGAAAAAAACATTTTGTAAATAAGATTAAATTTAATATTTTTGTTCATTTCTTAGAGTAAAAAAGGTTTTTGCAGACCGAACACTTCTCATTGGAGTTATTGCACATTATTCTTATTGTTTTATTTATTTTTTTCAAACTTTTGTGCTCTAAGAACAGGTAATAGAATTAATGGACATAAAATTGTTTTAATAAAAATTTATTTTTACATGAAGCTTTTGCACAAAAGCTTTTCTGAGTTAAAGCAGGGGGAAAAAGTATTGCCATTGTTTTCACACAGTGTGTCTCCTGAACAAAAGCCTGTTCCCCAGGTGAGAGAGAATACTTGAACTTCTGTAAAGCTTTGGTTGGGTCCACATTAAAGTTGCAGCTCCTGCCACTGCTCGGTACAAAGGTCATATTTTATAAGCGTAAGATGGTTGTAGATTGGCCTAAATGCAGGCAAACAGGAGGTGAGAATGACAGGTTTTTCATAAAGAGCAGGAATCCAAGGCAGGGTTACAAGACAAGGTCAAACAAATATAAGCAGCAAGGAGTATATGTATGTCTGGGGTGAATGATTAATGAGTAAAAACACCTGTGCTGATAATGGATGAGCTACAGATGTGTGAGGAGCTGAGTGCAGGAACATCTGAGGGTATGTTGAAACATAATAGTAATAAGATTTTAGTTTATTCCTTGAGTTGTTGCAGCTACCCTGAAAAATCCCAAAGCCATATTATGATTCAACGTTTGGTCATTATGCATAGAACGGCTGAAACATCTAATAATGTGTCTTTTGAAGTTATTCTAGGTGACATGTAGGTAAAAAAAACAAGTTGTAGTAGAATGACAAAACAATGATGGGACGATTAAAAAAAAGCGATAAGAATTCTGCACACCAACTTTGTTTGTCTCCACGTGATGCTAAAGTATGCTGCGTGTTATGCAACCTGTTCTTCCATGGTAACAGCGACAATAGCCGTGATGGATTATCACAGCTGAAGAAAGAATCTCAGCAGCAGCCAAGACAGGAGTTAGCCAAACGAGTGCAGTTGCAAAGAGTAAATCTTTACTCCACCAGCATCTGGATACTGACTCATGACGATACTTTCTAGGCCTTTTGTGATCTGCACAATGCATTTCACTGAATATTATACACATTGCACACAACGTAAAGAGCTATGATCTTGAATCTGCAGTGCTGTTTTCATCTAATCCCTGATGCATTATCTACATCAAATGTTCAGGAAACAAAAACAGGAAAATTTTTTGAAATGTTGACTGTATCTTCAGAGAGAGACTTGTACGAACAATCATGTTTGATGTTATCATTGACGAACATGGGTAACCTGTTGTTATTTCTGTGTGCATAGATGAGGGATAGTGCATGTCACACTAAACGTGTCTGGGAGAGATACATAGAAAGAGAGGTTGCAAGAGCGAGATAACGCAGCAATACAGTAAGTCAGCTGACTGTGTAAAAACCAAGGTGCACAGTAGGCCACATTAGTATATTGTTGGCAACAAAGAAAAGACTTTGCTCGACTGGTTTACATGGCCTTTTGCATGTTTTTTTCATGGTCTTTGTGGGTAGAAAAACAACAACAACAACTAATTTACTAGAAATACGTCACTCAGTTTGCTTTATGGCTTATCAAAATAGAAAAGGGTGGATCCGTTTACACAGCCGGGGCTTACTGCCCGTAGTGCCACACCAAGTAAGAAACCAAATATAGGCCAAGCCAGGCGGCTGACACGTGGTTGTTACAGCAGAGTAACAGAGTCCTTCATACACATCTATGTGAACAATGCATAGAAACTTACACTGAATACTCTTATGAGTCAAACTCATCGCGTCATTGTTGATGAACGGCATTCTTCCCAGGACTGCCGTGAGCTAAGAACATTTACTAATAAGCAAATTTCTGACTGGAGTGTAGGTGCATATTTATCTCTGAGATGAGAAAGGTCGCAGTTTACAATCGGTGTGGTTATCTTGTTTGACTCAAGCAATAAAGTTAGTTGTTTTACCGTAACAGCTGGTTTATCAGCGTGCTGATCACCAATGGGACGTGCATTGCTTTCCATAAAGGTATAATTTCAGACATGCAAATGATCAAATTTCTCAAACACGTGAACACTACATGTGGCTGTTTTGTTTTGCTTGCTCAACCTCACTGACCACACAGATTTCCAAAGAAATGGCAGGAATCAGACTGCCGCAATTTAAGGTATTTTTGTTTTTATTTTTTGAGCACGGGTGCTATTCTAAAGTGTTTTTATGTGTAAAAGCTGAAAATAGTTACAGTCTGTTATAAGTAGCCTTCTGGGTGGCTTTTTCCCCTCCATAAACAGTATGGACACTGAGCTAACAGCTATTCTGAGTGCAGCCTGTACAAAGATGGATACTTTCCGTCTTAAAGGTGTCCTAGAATGCAATTAATCAACAATCTAAAACAGAGCTTTGAGCCTCCAAAAAGCATAAGAACATTTGTTTGGGTTTCATCCGTCCCAGGAGCCCTGACACAGGCCATTCTAAACCCCCTTACTCAGGCCTTCAGTGAAAAGAGCTGTTGACCCCTCCCACTCGGCCAGGACGTGGTTGGTTTCCCCAGAAGGCCTCAGACACATGCAGGTTTGAGGAGGCGTGGCTCCCCCTTATGACGTGTTAAGGAAGGCTTTCTCAGAACAGGAGGTTTTCTCTCACCTTTTTCAACTTTCTAATTTACATAAAAAGTAGGTCAAACACAGCTTTGACTTTTTGGCATGCTGCAGTTGACCACCCAAGCTGTCTTATTCAACAACAACAAGGAAAAAGTTGGTTTACATTCTAGGTCCCCTTTGAAGGTGTACTGGAAAAGGTTTTGTTTAAAATTGGCAACTGTTCTTTGAGCCTCTATATTTTATATGAAACTTTGTTGGAAGTCAAAATGACTCAGGAGCCCTAATAAATGGCCTAAAACAACCACATAATAAAGCTCTACAATGGAGAAACTAGTTAGCCCCGCCCACTTGGTCAGAACATGAATATGAAATGAGCTGCATGCTGTTCAAGGAAAAAGTTGGTTTACATTCTAGGTCCCCTTTGAAGGTGTACTGGAAAAGGTTTTGTTTAAAATTGGCAACTGTTCTTTGAGCCTCTATATTTTATATGAAACTTTGTTGGAAGTCAAAATGACTCAGGAGCCCTAATAAATGGCCTAAAACAACCACATAATAAAGCTCTACAATGGAGAAACTAGTTAGCCCCGCCCACTTGGTCAGAACATGAATATGAAATGAGCTGCATGCTGTTTGGCTGGTGTACCCCGATGGCTCTGTGTGTGTGTCAAAGTAAGTGCCAGGTGGGTTGTAGACCAGGGGATTGCGGACGAACCAGGAAGAAGACAGGGACCGCAAGCTGACGATCTATCTGGCATTCATTCAAGTCTGGATATTCTCAGGACATCCTGGAACAAAAGTGCTCCAACCTTATTCTTTGTTGTTTTCCTCTTGTCCAACTAGTAGCTTAGGCTAACATTAGCAGTAGCTTAGGCTAGCATTAGCAGTAGCTTAGGCTAGCAATAGCAGTAGCTCGGGCTAGCGTTGTTCTGTGGTTAGCATTACCATGACCAACGTTTATTTATTGCAGATGCTGACGAGGTTTGCGACATGCAAATTTAAGGTGGTGTATCTAAGTTTATGACGTATTATACCAGATTTTCTCAGATTAAAAGATTTCTCCGTGTCCATTACAACATCACTAATTTACACGAAGGAAAAGGTCAGGGACGTCAGACTTTTAGGTACATTTAACAACCCAATGCTGTCTATTTGCAACAACAAACAGGTAAATGTGGTTTTAAAATCGGGTCGGGTCATGGGTGCAGCAGCCTAAGAAGGGAGGCCCAGACTTCCCTCTCCCCAGCTCCTCTGGGGGGAATCCCAAGGCGTTCCCTGGCCAGCCGAGAGACATAGTCCCTCCAGCGTGTCCTGATTCTGCCTTTAGGTCTCCTCCCGTTTGGTTGTGCCTGGAGAACTTTACCAGGGAAGCATCCAACAGGCATCCTAACTTGATGCCCGAGCCACCTTAACTGGCTCCTCTCAATGTATAGGAGCAGCTGATCTACTCCGAGCCAGAGCAGAGCGGATAACTCAAGCCTGAAGGAGGTCTGCCATGTTGTGAAGATGCTAATGCTAACGGTTAGCTTTTACTAGTCGAGATGTGCTCTGCTGTCTCCTGGAAGCTAAATCATTAACAGCCTTCTCCGTCAGGTGAGACTGGCTTTAGCCTGCATGTTAGACCCAGAGTGACTGATCACACTTCAAAAATAACAAAAAAAAAAAAAAAGGTTTCTCAGTGAACTTGCTCTTTAAAGCAATCATGATACATGTTAGGCCTGGCTGTACTTAGACTAGCTGTTAGCTCATTAGTTCTGACTTAACTAAAGTTCTATTTTAAACCATATGACTGATAACATAAAGCAGAAAAAAGAACAACAAACTGGCTATGTGTTATTGAGACTTTTAATGAATGCTGCTGTTGAAAGGGTTAACATGTTCTTTGAGTTCAGGCCCAGAGACTATAAAAACGACAAGCTTTAACAAGGTTTGCATGTTAAAGCTAATGTATGCTTGTCACAGCAGCTGTATTATTATCTAAGTGCAAAAGGTTAAAGGAGCAGATCCTAGAAACAAACTGCAATAAACACGAGAGCAGTGGGCTGAGTGTTCCTCACACTGTGGTCTATGATTTAACAACGATCACATGCTCAACCGCCCACCCTTCTGAAACTTTCTTCCTACTATGTAAATGTTCAAACGTCTTCATGAGTAACAGCCAGGCTGCAGGATCTGGCTCCACTTTCATGAGATGTGCAGCTGTAAAATGCTGGGAGATCACTTCAGTTCAGAATACTTTGATCTGACAGATATGTATAAGTTAAAAAGTGTTTTTGATGTTACGATGTAAACAATCTGTTTGCGTGCGTGGACTGAATGCACCATTTACATGAAATCACCTGTTAGTTGCACAGTGTTTGCGCCGCTGGTGCCATTTGGAGGGTGCGGCTTACAGGTGATGTGGTTTTAGGTCATAGCAACAACACAAGGAAGTAAACAAAGAATGGTAGGGTTTAATATGCGGGCAGATCAAAAAGACATACCATAGAATGTTTTGTAAAGGAGGCTGCCAATCTGAACCTGAGGCTAAACACCAGGCGCAAACACAGAACAATTGTTTTTATCCATCCTATTTGCTCCCTATTGATGTAGGAAAAAAAAGGTTAGAAAAATATTCAATTTTCTTTAGAGAGAAACACAATGATCATTAAGAAAATATGCAAATATGGTAAAAAAAAACAAAAAAAAACACCAATTTGTGCACCTAACTAAAATGTTCTCACTTTGAGTCACTGATGCCCTGAAAGTCACAAGATGCTTTACCCAAAACACATTTATTTTAAGGAATATGCATAACTCAAGCTGCAAGGTCAACCTCTTCTGCACGCAACGGGCATATTCTCAAATAAAACCAAACTAAACCTGATGAAACAATTAAAAAAAAACATAAAAACTGCTGACTATAAAAGCCTCAGTCTCTGCAAACATTCACAGCCACACTGTGTATGAGCCTCTGAGCTGGAGGCTCGATTTCCCATAAATCACGTGACTTAAAAGAAAAGGTGCTGCAGTTCTACGGTCCCACCATAGGGTGGTGCTGTTGGGAGATGTTTGTTAGAGAGGGCATTTATAAGAAACGTCCCTGGATGTAGGAAATGGAAATCCAAACATTCCAGCTTTCATAATCACACTTCCATTAAACAGAGGCTTTCACAGAAGCTGCTTTTTATGGAACAGGAGCCGCTGCAGCAAATGTAATCACAACATTCATAGCTTTTCTCATGTTTTCTTGCATTAATGACCAAATTTGCTCAAATTGCACTCTAAAAGTACAAATATTTATGTGGCAAATAAAGAATACAATGTTTTCTGTCTTTAACATGTACAAGTATGAGATTTTGCAAAACATTCCTTTTATTTTTAAGTCAGAATGAGGAAATAGAGTAAATGTTCATTGTTATTAATAATGGTATTATCTAACCTGATGCCTTGTCTTATTGTTGTGACCTTAACAGTACAACATATTAACACACTGGTCCTTTTGTTTATAGAAATACACATTTACAGTAATATTTGTATTATATTTGAGTGTTTCTTTGAGATGCGTGGTGATAACACTGCTGCCTCACATTGAAAAGGTTAAAATAGCAACTTTTCTGCGTGGAGTTACGTTAAAGTGTTGAAAGAATTCCTTTCATAGAGTAAGACCTTGACTTGCACCAGTCATTCATGTGAGGCGTCCTTCTGAGTTCATGTGTAATACCACACAAGACACATGTTACAACAGACTTCTGCAAGTTTAAAAAGTCATGAACCACTTTCATGGGAAACACAACGTTCTGGTTAATAATATCTATGTTTTTCTAATGCTGCAAACCTCACATATGCAAAGCCAAGAACACTCCTAAAGTGTTTTTATGACCTTGATCCTAATTCTTCTAAACTCCACAGACTTTGTTGTGTTTTTATCTCTTTATCTGAAATTCTGATAGCATCTGAGGCAGCCTGCTATCTCGGTGTTGTAAAGCATCACTTCTCAGATGTCGGCTGATATTCAGACGCAGATTCTGAAGAAACTAGACAAACGCATTCCTCGTTCATAACCATACACCCATTGAGTGACAAACAATACATGCATAGCCTCTGGTGATTGGCGCTTTGATGCATCAAGTGTCATTTCTCTGATGAATGTCTTTCAGTGTAGCATGTTTTGCCTTTAGGTGGTATGAAGAAGTTAGTCACATCTGGTGGTTCTAATGTTTCTGGAACGTTGACCGAGTCAGACTGGTTATGTAGTTTGTTTATCACCGATGAACTTTGTGATCTACTTCCTGCTCTCACTCTCACTCTTAAACTCATTCATTCTGCAGGAAAAATGCAATAAAGGTGGAAAAATGTTGAAACGGCGATTATACTTTTTGCTGGCAAAACCTTGATACTCCTGTTGAAAATTCTCAGAAAATGGTAAAAAAATAAAAAACGAGGTCAATCAAAACCAACTTGTGCAGAGCTCTTCAACTTCCTAAGATGAGCCAGCTCATTTTGGTTATTCGGTGGAGTTTCTCGCCATCTAGTGGTTGTTTTATGAACTGTTTCATAAACTTGGATGATGATGCCCATTTGAAAGAAAACAGACAAATTAATAAACAAAGCACTTAACTTAGATCATTTAAATAAAAAATGAAGGAAAATTATACAAAAAGAAAAAAACAGCAACTTGATTATTTGTAAATGACCACATTGAGGTTAATGCTCACAGAAACAAATACAACTGTTTAATATCAACATTTTGAAGCTGATAGGAACAGTTAAGCTTTGTATAAGTGATGTATAATAATAATAATAATAATAATAATAATAAAATGTGCATTTTTTCTAATAAAACTTTACTGTTGCTGCTGGTAAAAGTGGAAACTGGTTGGTTGGCTGTAAAAATTTCCATTGGGAATTCCTGGAGTCTTATCATCTTTAAGATAAAGTTTATGACTTGTTTTTTCTACTTTTGTTTTTAATTTTTGTCTATTTTCTTTTGAAAATAAAAAATGTCCAATAGATCCTATTGAATAATAATAATAATAATAATAAATCATAGAAATAAAATCGTTCCTCCTGCAATAAATTTGCCTAATTTTAAATAACGGGTTTGCATATATTAAAGTGGTTAATTATGTACATAAATAGCCTTCCACCAATCTAATTCCACACACATTTCATTGATTTATTCTAATGCACGCTACACAAAACTTCTGAAACCTTGAAAGTGATTTAAACCTTATTCATGATCAGACTGATTATTTTTTCTTTATTTAGTTCCATTACTCTGCTTAATTATTCTACAGATTTCACATAAAATATTTAAATGTGCAAAAAAAATTCTATTTTGTTTAGTTAATTAAATGGCATTAGTTAACACACTGAAGAAAAAAAAAAATTACATTTATACAGAACCATGTTCACCAAAGGGGTTTAAAATGTTTTGAAGAATTATTATCTAACCCTCAGTTTAGAGAAAAAGACTAATTCTGACCGGATTGATGAGCAAACAGCCTGTGGATTAGGGAAAGTGGATTTGTACTGTTTAAAAAATAAAGAAAATCTAGTCTCCATTTTCAGCAGATCTGTAACACGTCTAGTCAGATTTTAATTTTTCTCACAGAAACTGACATTACAATAAAAAAAACATAATTTGCAAAAACATTCTTGCATTTGGAATTTTTTTCTTTTTAAGATAACAGTTATTTACTTAGTAAATGACCTTTCTGTGACAAAAGTTATCACCATTTTACAGAAATCGACTTCAAATAATTTGAGCTGTTCCTGTAACACTCTGGGAAATATTGAAATAATTTAAAGTTAAGTTTAAAACAAAGAAAAAACAAAAACTGATATTATGGCAGAATTTATATTACAGCTTTCTTAGAATCAGTGGTGGTAAAAAAATAATAAATAATAATAATAATTTACTTTAAAATAATTTGTTCATCCTAAAGGATTTGGTGACATCTAGTGGTTATTTTTCTAAACAGCGCTTATGCCTTTACCGGAAGCATTGCCTTATATGGAAACTTCAGCAAAAAAGAGCCAAAGATCAAATCTTACAGTTAGACTCAAAGATATTTTGTATCTAATTTTGCAGATTTGACTTTAAACCAATAAAACAAACCTACTTCCAGCCAGGTGATGATCTATGACGCTAATCCCTAAAATAATATTAATAAAAGCGACTAAGAGGCCCCAGTTTAGAAAAATAGGCCCAAATGCAACAATTATGCAAATGTGTGTTCTGATACATTTTCTCATCAAATAAACAATAAGTGAAACATTAAACAATGAATCTTACATCCACATACGCAGCTATGCTGACGTACAAATAACGGTAAGGAAAAAAACACGCTGCTTTACGGCTTTATATTGTGAAGAAAACTCACCTGAAATCATTCAGTCACGTTGTTTACTCCTCAGGTGACGCAGGTGGGTTAAAATCCGACCATTTAGTCTAAAAGTTGGTTAAAAGGAACAAAGAAGCAACCCGCTGGTTAAGTTTGGTTTCACTTTTATTTTAGTCTCTTGACGCGTAAGCAGCGTTTCCAGTTACATGCGCTGCTGTTTTAATGAACCAGCGCTTTAAATACTCCAGCTTACAATAAAGTAAATAAAATAAATTCAAATAATAATTAAAAAAAGGAGTTTAATAAATATTTCTAAGCAAAAATCCTTCAAAAGTTTAGTCTCCACGAACCTTCAACGACTTTTCAAGGTTTGAAGCTGAAATGAAAGTAGAGTGTTGGACTTTCCTTGGTAACAGATGAGTAACAAGATGAGCCCACACACGTTAACCACAGGAAAACAAGTCTAGAAGTGGGTTTCAAATGTTTTATTATCACAAAGATTCTCTTTATTTAATTCGAATTTTATTTCTGTTTTTATAAAGAAATTTATTACAAATTTTCTCAAAAATAATTCAAAGTGAAATAATTATTTCTAATAATGACTTCCATAAAACAGACAGAGGTCAGAGCTTGTAACCACAAGTATTTAGCGTGGTTAACAAACACTTTCACTGCTTCAGCTTCCTTCCACATTTTTTAAGCATCTTCACTTCACCAAACTTCTTCTGGAGACAAACTTTCATAAACTATTTAGGAAATTTAAACTGAAAATGTGCTTTTTAAAATATTCTGACTATGTCTGCTGCACATGCACAGAAGAAAAGGACTTAGTAAAAGCTGCTCAAAGAACCATATTTGTTCAGTTTTAGAGGAACTGAATTGTTTTTTTCTGATACTGCAAAACATTCTAGCATAACAAGGACATATTATCTCAAAGAATAAACCAGTATTTTGCCTACAAATGATAAAAAATGTAGCAAACAAATAGGTATACCTGTTACAAAATAGAATTTGTTCCAATTTTTAAGCTGCTTTTATAAAACTGCAATGCAAACATTTTCTGAGTTCCAAGGCATGACTTTTGCATGAGCTGCAGTTTCAGCACATCTATGGGAAGATAGCAATTCACTGAATTAAACTGCAAGTGCTGAAAAAATGCATTCAGTTTAAAAACAAAATGAACTTCTTTATACTATTTCTCGTATTGACAACTACATTTTGGTTTCCAAGCTCTGGCATTTGGAAAACTCCCCTCCATTAACGTCTTCCTTTGCTCTTCTTCTCCTGTTAGAACCAAACAGGATGCTTTAAAGCAATTCAGCAAAAAACATTTCCTGTTTGCATAATTAAATGTGCAGTTTCAGTTTAAATTGAGTAGTTTTCATTTAAAATTAAATAGTGTAAAAGTGCTGATTTGAGAATAAAATCTATCTTTTTTAAATCCCACCTGCAAATCTGCTGCATTTGAGAAATGGTCTCTGGTAAAGTTTTTCCTTTTGTTTCTGGCAGCAGGAAACAAATGACGCCGCCACAGAGAGCTAATACTCCCATCACTATGTAAGGGAGTGCTCTGTTGTATTTTCCTGCAAGTGAAACATAGTAAGTGAGAGAGGCATTAAAGAAACACAATTACTAAAACAGGAAAGCCAAAAAAGACCCATGTGCAATATATTGTGCCAGTTTTTCCACAGGATGCATAAGCGGCACGTAATGTCATAGATGCATTTTACCAATGAGCTCAATTTCCCACTGGGAGTGCTTCAGATGCAAAATCGCAGTGTGTTCCTTGCAGCTTACCGCAAGGTCACGAAATTACCAGAGAATCGCGAGATCATGTGTGATTCCTGCAGTTCACACAATAACAGGCAAGGCGAGGAGAAAGAGCAGCATGTATCCAAAAAAGTCTGGTTAATTTTCTGTTCTGTTTGACTCGGCTATGAAGGTTTCACACTTAAAGGAGCAATATGTAAGAATTCTACACTGACATAATCACAAAACAGTCTAATGTCTCAATCATGTTGGAAACAGATGTACTTTTCAGCCGGCTGGGGGGTTGTCATTTTTCTCCTTTAAATAAAAAAAAAACTAAAGAGGGACGTAGTCTTTGTTTGTAAACAGTGAGCCCGTGGAGTTGCAGAGTCTGCGCCAAGCTAACGCTGCAGTGCCGGCACTTGTAATTCGGCAATGGCAGGCAAACAGCTCTAGAGTTGTATAAAGAACCGAAGCCAGTAAACAGGAGCGACCCAGAAGTTATTTCTTGTACCCCTAAGAACCACAGCATTTTTTTGTTTTACGCTAATATCAGGTGAAGCAGGCTAGAGACTAACGTTGAGCTAACAATGCTAACAGTGAATTAGAAGCAAATAGTCAGCTCTAATAATATCTCAAGCTACTTTTTCAATTACCAACAACTCGATATTACAGTGAGATGTATGTTTGAAGTGAATAATGAGTGAATCGTGGCGTTTTACTTCCTTTAATTAAAGATTGAGTCCCATTAGTTGTCACACACATTGGTGTGTGATGAAATTTGTTCTCCACATTTTGCCCATCCCCTGGAGGACCAGTGAGCTGCAGACACGGCTGCGCCCGGGAACTATTTGGTGGTTTAACCCCCCAATAGAACCACTTAATGCTGTGTGCCAAGCGAGGAGGCATAGGGTCCCATTTTTAAGTCTTTGGTATTTCCTGACCATGGATTTGAAACCACAATCTTCTAGTGTCAGGGCAAACACTCATACCACTAGGCCACCGAGCTGGTAATGAGTCCTTCAGACAGCAAGCAAACAGCAATACGACAAACAACCACACTTCCTCTAATCCTGGAGGCCTACTACCATAATAAGTGTAGTATGTGGCCCCTACTGTAAAACACCCAAGGGTGCTAACACCATATGACAATGTATTTTTCTACTTATCAACTTACTGTGTATGACTCGTCTTCACTTGTAATCTAGAATCTTCTGGCAGTGATCCATAACTGGCAACAGCCATGAAACTCACAGAACGGTACTAAGATAGTCACTTTTTGTTTATAAAAATGGACTGCAGTACCCAAATTTGACCACAGGAGGGCATTGTTACATCATGTTTTCCTAATGCTTACCCAGATAAATGATAAAGGGAGAGACGATGCTGCCGATGCGTGCAGCCATGGAGCAACAGCCCATTGCCGTGTTTCTGATAACGGTGGGGAAGAGCTCTGACGTGACGGAGTACACCACGCAGAAGGCCGCTGTCACTCCAAACTTTCCCAACATCTCCAGAATTACGGCTACAAATGGTAGATCTGGAGAAATTGACATAACAAAAATTTGACACCACAGCACACGCTTGATGCATGTGAAAATATAAGTTTATCACAATCCAAAAAGAGGTTATTACCATCTCCTATTGGAATGAGGCGAACACAGAGGATCATAATGCCTCCGAGCAAAAGTGTGGAAGACTGACAGAAGTGTCTGGAGCAGAAGTGGAGCAGCAACAAGGCGATGATGTATGCTGGGACCTCTGCCAAAGCAGAGAAGAAGCAGTTTAGGTAAGGGTCCCCATGCAGATTTGAAGTGTTGAGGAGTAAAGCATAGTAGCTGATGGTGACGATCATCCTGCAAAGTTATCCAGACAAAAAAAAAATTGAATGCACAATAGAAATCATACACAAATCTCCTTATAAAAAGTAAGCAGCATGTTAAATAAACACATTTTAAGAATGCATGTCTTGCAAGGACACTGACATACCACAGAGTTGCACACACCAGTGTAATAGAAAAGATGTTGCAGCTTTTCAGGATGACCATAATGTTGACCTTCTTGTCCTTTAAAACTAAAGCATCTTCAATCTAAAGGACAGGAGAAAATGTTGCCATAAAAATCACTTAACAGGATCATTTATAAATGTTTTTATTAGCTAATTTAGACATAAACATACATTTGATCACTTGAAGTGGGTCTACACTTTCAATACATTTGCTGTGGTCTCTAATATGAATTAATGCCTTGTGAATTGTTCCCTATAGAAAAAAAGCTCTGGCGCTCCTGTTTCAGGAAGTAGAAGTTAGCAGAGTAAGGGTGGAAAAGTAATCCTGATATTCAAACATCTTTCCTCTGATTGGATAACAGCAACGCGACTCTTCCACTGCCTCCGTTCGCTCTGCAACGTTGATGTTTTATTTCCACAAATAAGTCTGAAAGACTTCTGCCATGTTGTGGAGTTGCTAATGCTAACAGTTAGCTTATATTAGCTAAGACGCACTCTGCTCTCTCCTGGATGAGTGATTTGTTGTAAAACAGGACAGAATGGGTATTATAGAGCTAAGTTCACATGTTCTTTAGAAAAACTCCTCAAGATCTGGCTGCAGACATAAAAACCTGCAGCGAGGGAAGATGTTTTGTTGTTATATGAAATAGGCAATCGTAGGAGAGCCCTTCCAGCCAATCAGAGGCGAGAAAGGCGGGACCTTCCTTGGCTATCCTACGATTCCAAATCACGCATCCTGGATGCCAAATCAACACAAACTTCTGCAGTCGCAAGCCAGGATGTGTTGAGTCCATGAATGCTAATTTACAGTGTGACGTAGATCTGTGTGGCTTTTTCTGACCAAAGCGTTTCTCCGTCTATTTTCTGGCACTGGCTAATGCAGGAAATAGGGGTAGAAGACTAGTTTCACTTTCAGTCTGCATGTGAAACTCAGCATGACCGATCGTATTTCAAAAAGTGAAACTATTATATGTTTCTCACTGAACTTGCATTTTGAATTGAAATGCCTAAATTTGCCCCTCGGACGAGAACACTTAAACCCAAATTGCCTGAATTCTTTATAGTGATTATGATGATTGTGCGTTTTCTGTTGAACAAACCTCAGCTTCAGTAAAAATATCCCGTGGAGCTTCTACTTTATTGATTTTTGCAGCATTTTTAAGGATAGCCTCTGCCTCTTTAACTTTCCCTTGAGAGAGCAGCCACCGAGGAGACTCGGAGATGAACCTGGAAAGACAAACAGCATCTGCACCAACTCAGAAAAACGCTGGTTCAGGAACCATTGGAATGCAAAGGTTCTACTAGATGCAATACAGAACTTTCCTGAATAAATAGCTTTGCTGCAATGTTAACTTTAATTCCCTTGGTGTTTCAATTTTCAGTGTATGAGCAACACCAAATCTCATTTGGTTAGAAAAATACAGTTTTTTTTAAAAAAACTTGGTCTGCTCTTACCACCATAAAGGAATGTAGATGAGTCCAGAAGCAGCCATTGAAATCATCAGCAGCTGCCACTCTCGAAGGAAATAGGCCACAGCAGGCATCGCCATGTAGCCCAAAGCTGAGCCCATGAAAACTCCAAGGGAGCAGAAGACCACCCGCAGTCTTGGGCTGAGAATCTCAGATCCTGTGGGTGTAATGAATAAAACATTTGACACTACCTACTGCCTACTGAGGCGATTTCATGCTAGTTATTCATTAGATTTCCCGGTCCGGGCATTGTCCTTCTGCCTTTGTTGTGTTATACTCACACATTTGCATTTATTTACACAAACTCTTACATCAAATCTATGGAAACCTAAAATCTTCAAGAACAGGAATGTGCCTTATCTATATAAATTGACTGAACTGAATATACACATTTCAATTTAAACAAAAAAAAGTATAAATATATATATATATCTATGTGTAAATGCATTTTAGGTACATTTTGGTCAGCATACCAACAGAGATCATCCCCACCCCCCATCACAGTCAAGCTCCTGAAGGGGCGAGGTGGTAGCTAAATGCTATCTGATAGCAGATCCAAAAACACCAGATATGAACTCAACTCCCACATCAAGATAAAGATGCATCTGCCCCATTACTACCAGGTCATTATGACATTTTCAGAACCAACAACACCTAACAAATTGCATGAATACATGTGTATTCCTGAAGGAAGCCCAGATATCAGTCCTCCCTTTGGACAATTCCCAGTTATCAGTGGGAGGTTCCCAAAGCATTCCCAGGCCAGAGAGGACTGGATGGTAAGGAGAGGTGGCACATGGGGCCAAGATTCCAGAGAGCCAAACTGCACAACATCTTGCTTTAGCAGGACACGCTGACGTCATGAGCATACTCGCTGAAAAGCATGTCAATATGTCAAAGGCCCAAAAGATACTCAAGACAACAACAATGAAAAGAAAAACAAATCGCCGAACCAAACTCCAAAAAGGAATGGCCCACATGTTCTTGAGTCCAGTGTTGCCAATTCTACTCTGGCGTTTTACTCTCATCGTTATTTTGTCTCGTTACTCCTTGGGTGTATTTTCACTAGTCGATTGATTGTTGGAGGCTGAATTGGGTCATCGGAGTGCTCAATAAGCTGTCACAGGGCTGGGAAACTCATAAAATATGAGTATTATTTGATTTTAGTCACTGATTAATGTATCAAACATCTATCCTGATTACATTAAATTAAACAGTTGTTTTAGGGTTAGGGCTTCAGGACAAATCATTTTGTCCTATTTAAAGAACTGAATGGAAATACTTACCCAGCACAAATGCAACAGTGTAGTTGGAATATCCTCCAGCACCCACAAAACAGAAAATGAAGGTGAAGATTTCCCAGCTGGGTGAGAATATCTGAGCTGTTATTGCAACAGTCTGAAGAGCCATCATGAAAAACAGGACAGGCTTCCTCCCAAATCTATTGAAGAAATGATAAGTCATTGAATCTTTTTATTATATCCGACAGGACGATAAAGTTGCTTTTTTATTTTGTGGTACGCACCGATCCGACATCTGTCCTGACATCATCGTTCCCACCAGCACTCCGACATAATGAATAGAGGTGGTCAGGGGAGTCTTGTATGCATCATCACATACCAAGTCCCACTGCAGAAACACATGTTTATGTGAATTAAGTCATTCAACTGGTGCACATTTGATGTTCCAGCTCAATGATGCTGTCTCTGAACAACGGTGTTGGCATTCGTTAGTTAGCTGATTCAGGGGCTTTGCAGACTGATTCAGGTATTTTGTAAAAGAAATGGATGAATGGCAAGTGTGAAACCAACAGTTCAAAAGTTGAAGTTTAACCCAGAAGAGGACCTTTCAACAGGGTAACAACTCCATTACAAATTCACCATGCAGCAGATATAGAAGGGTTTAGCAAAACTCTAAAACTTTTAGAGCCTTAAACTTTGGTTCCATAATTTTTACAGCTATTTAAAAAAATAAAAGATAACAGTTTTGATCCTAAGAATAACCAAATTATTTCTGAGCAAAAATGATGATTTAATGCTTACCTCTGTAACAATAGTTGACTGGTAGATTTCCTGGCTGTACGTCCACCCGTCTAGACACTTCTCCAAAGGAATTTCGCTCACATTCACGTTTACATTTGGCACCATATTCTTTAGAGAGTAGTTCCTGACAGTTTCCAGGTTTAGCCTCCTGCAGGAACTGCGCTTTGTGATCCCATCAACTGTTTCCAATGGGATAGTCACATTTCTCCACACCTCACTTATGTCTTCAGGTACGTAGCATTCATGAGGTGGGGTGTCTGCAACGAATACTATATAAATACCAGTAAATCCATTCGGAAGGATGCTGATGGCCAAGGCCAGGAAAATCCTCCGCTGGAAGGGTCCCCAAGATCCAAGGAAAGAGGTGATAGAGTCGTAGTCTCTGATTTTTACTGTGTCCATTGCTTCACTTAAAATCCTTTACTGGTAAGAAATTAGATTTCTTCGAAAGCGCCGATGTGCTCGACACAAAGAGAGAGTTCCTCAGCTGTGTTACACAAGGCCCTTTGAACTGTTGCTGAGCTTTAAATGCCTCCCTCCTCTGGAAGTGGGAGGTCACTCCGTCACACACAGCACTGTAAAACAAGTTTATCTCCCTTTTATCTTAAGCATGATTCAATTGTTGGGTTTAAAATAACCTCATAAACACACTTTCTCCCAGCTGCAGGTGTTAAAACCTGATCAATCACATGTCACATAAGGACATTGTAAAAGAATTCAAGTGAAGTTAAAATCAGCATCAAAACCTGTTACTGTAATGTAATTTGATGCCTGAGCAGTTTATTGGGACCAGACTTTTCAAATTAAATAAGACTATAACTTACAAAAATAAAAGTTATTAAACAGCTGTGGAGATAGAAGAACAGCAAGCCAAAAAAAAAGTTGGCTCAGTGTGGAGACATAAATAGTCTCCGCCCTGTCGTCCCACCTCCTGAGGTTTTGCGTTTTAGGTTCCTGGCTGAGGTGTTCCCGACTCCTGAGTTTTCTGTGGGTGTTTCTCAATCTCAAGGAACCTCGCCTTGATGCCTTGGTCCCGCCCCGGTTGCCTAGGAGATACGTCATCAGGAACCGCCAAGGCCCCGCCCACTGTGGCTCCGCCTCCTGGTCCAGTGCTACCTGTGTTCGGGTACCTTCTTTATTGCCCTCGTCCTCTTAGGGCCCGCTGTTTTCTGCTCCGACACTGTCCCCCTGGCCTTTGAGGTTCTTGTGCTCCAGCCGCCAGCCCCTCAGGCCCCTGATGTCTCCGTGCCTCCAACGCCGGCCCCCCCAGGCCTTCCGAGGCTCTTTAGTGACTTTTTATACTTGGCCTTGTAGGGTTTTTTGTGTTTCTGGTGGTCCCCTCCCACCCCGCCCGTATTGGGTTGTTTTTGGTTTGTTGTCACCCTTGATTAGTTCTTTATTGGTCCCTCCTGCCTCTTGTTTCCCTGATCACTTGTGTCACCTGTGCCCTCTTGTATTTAAGCCCTGTTTATCTCATGGTTTGTTGTTGGTTCACTTGTTAACATCCTCTTGTCTTCCCGCCTGTTGTTGGTGCCTGCTGTTCCTGACATTACTTTAAAAATAAAGACTTTAAACTTCCTCGACTGCTGCTGAGGCTCTCTCACTTGCACATGGATCTCAACATGACATCTGCTTAATGTTTTTTTTTCTTCCAGGATGAAAAAAGGAGCATTAAAAGTGGAGAAGAGATTCTGGTGTGATGTCATATATGCAACGTCTGATTTGTAGTCATTTTAATCACAACTTTTTTAGCAAATAAGTCACAAACTGTGACATAGTCGAAACACATATAATTATTTTTCATTTAAATTGAAGTACAACATATGTGTGATTCAGGGCGTAAAGCAAAGCGGACCAGAAAATAATTTTTATAGCACCTGCCTATTGGAGCTGGCATAGCAGCGGGCCGCCATCTTGGATGGGTTCCCGTTTGCCCCTAGTGCATTTATTTCTACTGAGGAAGGTTCTTACCCAACTAAAAACACGTTTTATTATGCTTTTTCACAACATCAGACATATGGTATGGCATGATATTAAAAATATAAATAAATTAATTAAAATATAAAATCCCAACTAGAAAAGTAAATAACCCCACGTTATCTGTTTTCAATAGTACGCCGGTTGTTGCAACCGTAGGCTGCACAAAAATGAGCATTTGCCCACCTTGCGTCAACTCCACCTGGGTTTGGAGAGCGAGGAACCCAATATGGCGGCAATGCTGTTATGCTCTCCAGTGCCCAATGGTGCGTCTACGTATTCATGTCTATGCATGAGCCGAGTGGAAGGGGAGGCGACTTCGGCTCCCTATAATCCACATCCAATATTAGAATTCCAGTGATTTTTTTACCCCTAGCTTTTAGGATTAGGATGCTTGATATTACCACAAGCACATAAACATGTTAGTGTTTATTTCCAGGAATCATTAAGTATTACTTGAAAAATGGAAGTTACCGCCTTTAAAAAAAAATGGGAGAAACAACTTTATAGTCAAGAATTCCTAAAGAAGGATCTCTTTTCTTATGAGGATTTACATTTTTATAGCAGATATAATAAAAAAAAACAGCTCAGACCCAGAAACATCAGATTTAATACAAAAAGTTTATTTTTTGTACTTTCTTTGCATCCCATCTAACAAAAGTAATAATCCACCAACAAAGGCTCAATCACACCAGGAACAACATTCCTTAATAACAAACATCTGGACCCCCAGATGTGTTTTTTTTCCACCTTCTGATTATTTTAACTCAAAACAAATTTTTTTTGCCCCCTAGCTAAACAAGTCAAAATAAACTAATGTGTGAGTGTTAGCACTTCAGACTTTTCTTCTTGTAGAATGGGCTGCTTTCTCGATGCTCCATTTTGGGCATATTTCTTCTTCTTGGACCAGCCGCATATCCTGCAATACAGAAAAAAATGTCTTTATAGTAACACATTATTATTAGTTATACTTTGTGCTTTTTATCAGGTATTTATAATGGCTTGAATGCAGTTGATAAAATTACAGGTTGAGCTATATATGCTGCTATTGGAATATTTTTTGACAATGTTGAAAATTACCCCACACTATAAAGAGTTGCAATTATTATTATTACTAAAATTTGCAATAAATAAATACCATCTGCATTTCTGCATCTGCTCCACTGTTTCTGGAAGATCCTTGTTGAAGGTCTCTGGTAAGAAGAGGTTAACCACCGAGGAGGAGATTGTGAGACTTCCCATCAGGATATAAGGTAGAACCTTATTATAAGTTCCTGCAAAAACACGGAAGAAAATGTTTACTATTTCAATTTTCAACCACCTTTCATCATCTTTATATCCTCTACAGATTATTTTTTTTCTCTTTTTTATGTTTCCCTGCCATGCTATATTTACCTAAATAAATGACGTAAGGAGCTGTGATGCTGCCAATGCGAGCGGCTGAGGAGCACATTCCCATGCCCACGTTTCTGAGCACAGTGGGGTAGATCTCAGCGGTGTAGATGTACACAATGGTGAAGGCCATGGTGAAGCCAAACTTCCCAGTCATTTCCAGTGCCAGAGCAATGTACTGAAGTGCTGAGGAGGAAAAGCAGAGTATAAACGCTTGGTGTCAGTGCTTGTAGCAAAGGAAAACACAGTTGCAGTTTATAAAATAAAACATGTCTACATAAGAATAGATTAAATATACTTAATGCAAACTATTTATTCGTATATATTTAAATGCATGGTGTCTTCAGTTTGGATGCAATATTATGTACAGCAGCTTAAAAATATTAGTGCCTTTGATGGCAAACCTCACAGAGATCCTTGAGGAAGGATTCAGCTTTTAATATTTTTCACCATTTTTAAATCCTAATTTATGTTTCTCATCAATTGTGGGTCGATGGTGGCAGAGGAGTGAAGTGTCTGCCTTGTAATCGGAAGGTTGCAGGTTCAAGCCCCACTAAGTTTGTTGCTGTCATTGTGTCCTTGGGCAAGACACCTAACCCACATTTCCTGCTGGTGGTGGTGTGAGGGTCTGGTGGCACCAGTGTCCAGCAGCCTTGCCTCTTTTTAGCAACACGTATCTTCAGTTGACCAATTGGAGTTGACGCTGATGTAAATATGGAAGTTAGAATGTTTTTTTAAGGAAGTGAGAAAGGTCCCCGAGCAAAATGTGGAAATAGCTTTCTGTTGTCTGCAAATGAGTAAGTTTCAGTTTTACACACAGATGAGGAGATTTAGGACACTGACTAACCTCTGTCACAACCAAACAGCTAATCAGGAATAACGTTTTGTTTTACCAGCGTGTCACCAATTTGTTACTTTGGGCAAAGGATGGAGGAAAAAGACAAGAAGATTCTTCAGCAGAACAGGACTCGATTGGTGGAAGATATGGATCTAACAAACCTCTATGATGTCCTCCTTGAAAAGGCAGTTTTCACCCAGGACATGATCGATGAGCTACAGGTGTGTTGTACTAAGTTTTGTTTATTTGTTCAGAACTAATCTTGCAACAACTCTCCCAGCAGATCGCTGGAACCAAACAAGACCAGGCAAGAAAACTTGTCCAGGTCTTAGAAACCCGCGGGAGTCGAGCATTCCCATTATTCCTGGAGTGTCTTCGGGAAACAGATCAGCATGAACTTGCTACGCTTTTACAAAATGAAGCCGCAACTGTTCCAAGGCCAAGGAGCAAGAGCTATAAAATGGAAGCCAACCCTTGTGGTCACTGCCTGATCATCAATAACGTGGAGTTTGAACCTGAGAGTGAACTCAAAAATCGCCGAGGGTCCAACATAGACTGCGAGAAGTTGGAAACAAGATTCAAAGCACTCAACTTTGTTGTTGAAGTAAAAGAAAATCTGAAAGAGAGAGAAATCAAACAGGAAATGTCAGCTTTGTCTAAAAAGGATCACTCCCAGTATGACTGCTGTGTGGTTATCATGCTCTCCCATGGGACTGAGGTGAGTCACAGAGGCTTACCTGGTGCCGTTTATGGCGTGGACGGAAAACACGTCACAGTTCACAACATCACGCTCTACCTGAATGGACAAAACTGCCCTTCTTTACAAGAGAAGCCAAAACTTTTCTTCATTCAGGCCTGTGGAGGAGATGAAAGAGACACCGGCTTTGAGGTGTCCGCTGATGAGGCTCAACCATCCAAGGGAGGAGTAGATGCCCAGACGGATGCCATCACAACATCATCCAGTAGCGACGAGATCAACGCTCGAGCCTCTCTTCCTACCCAAAGTGACATCCTTGTGTCCTACTCTACTTTTCCTGGTTATGTTTCCTGGAGAGACACCCAGGCAGGTTCTTGGTACGTGGAGACGCTGGACCGTATCCTCCAGGAAAACGCAGCTACTGATGACTTGAGCTCAATGCTGGTGATGGTTAACGATGAAGTCTCCCAAAACTCTGCTAAAGGACGTTACAAGCAAATGCCTTTTTCCTTTAGTCTCCTTCGGAAACGTATCTACTTTCAAACTTCAACAGAGAGCAACAGTGTGAATATCTGACTGTCAGACTGCACAACACTGTGAAGCATATTCGTTTGTCAAAATGTGCAAATTTGAACTGTTTTTGTGACTTTTTTAATACTGAAATAATGTTTTACTGTGTGTTTCTATTAGCAATTGTACTAAAAATGTTTAGTAGCTTAAAAGGAAACTATGCAGTTTTGGCTTGCTTTTAGCACCCCCTAGTGTCTGTTAGTGAAACCAAAAGTAAAACTTATCTCTTCGCTGTGCGTTCGTGTTTTTAACACCTTAATCTAACTGCTGAAATGTCTCCTCAGCCTTCATTAGTGTCTACAGGAGCGGTTCATCACTAAATCAAACAAATCAGCTGTGTTCATGATCTAAAACATGCAGGAAACATGCTGGAAGCAGACTGCAGCACCAGGCATGTCAGCTCCACTTTATTAAGTCCAACAGGAACCAGATCGGCACTCTGAAGTTGCAAGTGCGGTATTCTGGCCACAGAGGGCGGTGGGGGTCTGAGTGACATTTTAGCACATACTGGCTCAAGAAAATGATTTTAAAAATATGAAAGAGTTGCATAGTATGGCTTTAAAGACATATTTTATGAATATTAGCGCTGTTCTAAAGAGTGTTTGATTGACTAAGCACATTGTAAAATGTCAACATTGGACTTCATTCTCAAACGTCTTCAAACATCTTTTTCTACTCATCATACTCTTATTAAATATTTATAATCCAAACAAAATATGTTGTACTACATGTTGGTCTCTTACTGTCTGGGATGAACTGGATGAGCAGAAGAACTCCTCCTCCGATGATGAGGAACGTCGACAGGAGCACTCTTCTTGGACATTTTCTCAGCAAACAAGTAGAAACAATATAGGCAGGAACTTCAGAAAGGGCTGATAAGAAACAATTCATGAACGGGTTTCCACTCAGGTTAGACGTGTTCAGGGACAAGCCGAAGTAGCCAATGTTTATTGCCATCCTGGAAAGACAAAAATAGCAGCGTTGAATGAATGGCACATGAGTATTATTACAAAAATGACATGTTTATTGTTGTAAAAGTGCATTTAGGATTTATTTCTTATTAATGTGCATTAAGACTCACCACAAAAGGAGACACATGAGTGTGATGCATCTGAGGTTAAAGGATTTTAGAATGTCAAGCATCGTGTACTTCCTGCCTGGAGGCATGCCCTGGATCTTAACCAAGACAAAATGATGCAGACTTGAAGTAGTTAGACATGGGATCTCTTAAACATTGTTTTAATCTCAATTTGTGGAATTGTAATCCACCTATATTCTAGTAAAGCCAAAAAATTGTCCAAAAAAAATCTAATTTGTAGCTATTCTTTGTAACAGTATCTCATTTTTAAATGTCTAATTCTATGGAATTATCAAAATTCTGCTGTTTTGGGGAAAATTAAGAAACAAAATTGATGTATTTGGTAATTTAATGAAAAAAAGTTTAGATTTTTTGCAATGATTATGAACCAGATTGAATTTATAGATAAAAAAGCAGGTGAGCCTCACCTCCGATTCTTTAAAAATGACAGGCGGTGCCTGCACTTTGTTTTTACGTGCCGCGTCTCGCACAATGATCTCGGCCTCCGCTGCTTTTCCCTGCGTGATCAGCCACCGGGGCGACTCTGGAAGGAACCTGAAAGACCAATGTTTAGTGAAATTTACATGATTTAAAGTTGAGACATCAGTGGATTTCATGGCTGACGTACCACCAGAGCGGGATGTAGACCACAGAAGTAGCCGACAGAACAGCAAGCAAAGTTCTCCAATCTCTGATGCCGTACGCGATCCAGGGGAGCGTCATGTAACCGATGCAATAAAAGAGGAAGGCCCCGAGTGTCGTGAAGAGGACTCGCATGGTCTTACTCAACAACTCCGTGCCTGTCAGAGATGAACAAAACTTTTCTCTTAAAAGACAATTCTGTGTTTAAAGAAGACATATTATGACTTTTTCCTTAAGCTCTATGGTCAAAACCAAACATGTTCGTGAAGTTCTTTGCACTAAATCCCTCTCACAGAAAATTATTTCAGCTTTCAGTAACTTCCAGAATGAGCCGTTTCAGGGCTCTGTCACTTTACAGATGCAATATGAAAGAATGAAACAAGAGTGACATCCTGTGGTCAAATGGGGGTACTGCAGCCCATTTTTCTAAACAAAAATTCACTTTCTCAATCTTATTCTGTGAGTTTCATGACTGTTGCCAGTTATGGATCAGCGTCAGAATATTCTAGATGACAAGTGAAGACGTATCATACACAGTTAGCTGATAAGTAAATAAAACATTGTCATATCTAACTTTTGGGTGTTTTACGGTACTACACTTATTACAGTAGTATGCCTCCGGCATTAGAGGAAGTGTGGTTGTTTTGCTGTCTTGCTGTTAGCTTGTTGTTATAATTCTGAACGACTCTTAAATGAAGTAAAATGCCACGATTGACTCATTATTCACTTCACACAAACATTTCACTGTAATATTGAGTTGTTGGTAATTGAAAAAGTAGCTTGAGATATTTTTAGAGCCGACTATTTGCTCCTAATTCACCTTCAGTATTGTTAGCTAAACGTTAGCCTCTAGCCTTCTTCACCCGATATCTGAGTAAAGTAAAAGGACACTGGCTTTTTAGGGGTACAAAAAACAACTTCTGGGTCGCTCCTGTTTACTGGCTTCGGTTCTTTAAACATCTTTGAAGCTTTTTGCCTGCCCATATCGAATAACGCCGGTGCTGCAGAGTTGGCTCGACGCAGACTCGGCAGACTATGGGCAAATTGTAACTACGTCCCTCTGTGACCATTTTGAAAACTGACAACCGCTCAGCCGGCTGAGAAGGAAATCAGTTTCAATATAACCTTCCTTCCAATAAGATTGAGACTGTTTTGTGATTATTTCATGGTAAATTTCTTACATATTTCTCCTTTAAGAAAACAAGCAGTAGCTGGCCACGCCCACACATCCCCTGATTGGCTACTATACACTGAGAAGCTCCGACATCCATAAAGGTCTGCAGCAGCTCTCTCTTGCACTTGAGAGGTGGTTTTATTCTAATTTCCCTTATTGTGACATCACAATCAGTGATTTATTGAAACGGCTCATTTTAGGCACATAATTCCTAAAACCAAACACTGACAGAAAATGGATAAACTGTTTTTTTCTCATGTTTGGAGCATTTTAGAGGCAGTATAGACCCACATGGAACAAAAAAATGTAAAAGCATAATATGCCCCATTTAAAAGTATTATTTTTTCTCTATTCTTCTTTCTTCTACTGTCATTGATGTTCAAACATGACTGAAGATAGGAATGTGCTTACCCAGAACAAATGCAGAAATGTAGATAGATATCTGAGAAGCTCCAACAAACAGGAACATGATACAAAACATTCTCCATGACTGAGAGAACGACTGCAGGAGAACAGAGAGTGACTGGGCCGCGAGAGACACAAAAACCACCTTTTTCCTCCCAAACCTGAAGAAAGAAAAGTTGAAAATGCAACACAAATGTGATATTTTTAGAAAATGTGACACAGAAATAAACAAACATTCAGATTAAAACTTAATTACAGAGGACTAAAATGCAATCAGTGTAACAAATTTGATTTGAACGGGACAAGCAGATTTGACAGTAAGTCTAATGATTAAACATGCATTCACTTCAACAGCAGATGGCGCTGTTGTTTCTAACAGGAACTCATCAAACTCTCCACTATCAAGGGTTCGAATGCTATTAACAAAATTAAAAGTTTAGATCCACAAAGCAAAAAATGAATAATTGAATCCTTCAAAATAAAATACTTATTGGGTGATTGATGCCATGCACCAAAAATCAAAGTTTGAATCATTTTTTTGATCATTTACTTGATAATTAAATAGTAAAATACCTATCGGAAAGCTGTCCAGAGATTAGAGACCCCAGAAGGTACCCCACAAAGAGAGTCGAGGACGCAAATGGAACTTTCCATTGGTTGTCACAAACAAGGTTCCACTGTGAAAAATATGAAAAGTCACATGAAAATCATCAAATCTAAAAACCAAACAAACACAAATGCAATTTTTAAACTGACCTCAGTGACTATGGTGGACTGGTAAATGTCTCTGCTGTACACCCATCCATCTAAACACCCTTCCTGCTCCAGATTAGTGAGATTAACGTCCCGTCCAGGAATATATCCCTCATCCGAGAGGTTTTGAACCACTGAGAGTTTATATCTGCTGCACTGGCTCTGGACTTCTTCTCCATCCGCTGTCACCAAAGGGATGACGGCATTTCTCCACTCATCGGTCAGGTTGACATCCGGAACGAGACAATGGTGCCTTGGAGCTGCTCCAGCAAAAATGATGTAAAGTCCATCGAATCCAGTTGACACAAAAACAGTGTTTAGGAGGAAGAAAGTGGTCCAGAAGAAAGGACCCGTTTGTCCGAGAAATGCTGTGTCCTCATCGTAGTCTCCCATTTTTATAAAGATTTTTACCCTCTCTGCTCCTCAGAGTGTGTGTTCCTCTAAAAGCCTTCAGCTCAGTGCTGGAGTTCTGGGGTCGAGCTCTCTGTGGGGTACGGTGGACTGGTCCCCTCGGTGGGACGGAGTCAGAACAGAAAAATTTCCATCTCAACTCCCCTCTCAACAGTTTTACCCCAAACTGATAAGCTCTTAAATAGTTGCCCCACTAAGACCCTTCATTCAGAGGTTTGATTAACAGGAAGTAGAGTAATCTAAAGCTCCAGAGCACCAAATCCACTCCGACCCCCCTCCTCACTAATGTGGCATTTTCTCTAAACAACATTCCTCACTTTTAAATACTGCAAAGACTTCCACATGACTGTACTCCAAATGTTACTAAGTGGCGTTAAGACTCCTGCTGGACTATTTTAAAACACACAGCAGAGGCCAACATGCAGCTTTTCTGGAACGTTCAGCAGAAACTTGTGTGTTTGCTTTGCTATCTTTAAGATAAACCGCTAACATACAGGATCCATGCAAACCCACACGTATTTTTACACAACATTTTGTTTTTAGCCTATTGCAAAAACATGTTTACCTCAGAACCTGTCGTGTCTGATACTATTTGCATTTATATTTTTGGTATATATAAAAACATTACAGGTGTGATAGATTGTGCAGCTCTGTATAGGGGGACGTCACATTCTCTGCCCTTCACTGCAGCTGTCTTTCATGTTAGATTTCACACAAATAAAAGCCTCACTCTGCTTCATTTGCACAAGTGATGAATAGTAAACAACCCGTTCTTTTTCAATCTTGCTTATGACATCTTGTACACTACTTAAAGACACGAGTGCAGCGAGTTTAAGAAAATAAAGGCTATTTTTGTAAAACCCTTCTGCAGCTCTTGAGTAATCTTTGCCCTTTTTAGAGGCTCTAATTTTGTTCCAGCTACAAAAAAATGATCTGTTAGACTATTTTTTCTCCACAACAACAATTTCGACATCTCTTATGAAATCTAAACCTTGGAGAAAACAAGTTTAAATGTCACCATGAAGTCATTTCTGTCTGACTTCTTGCTAGTCGTTCCCTTTTCCGCCCGCCTGCTGCACCAGAGGTGACAGTTAATCAGTTTAATCGGTGCACTGATGAAACACACTCAGCATTATACTAAATCAACACAGGAATGCAAACGCGTATTTGACTTGCTCCCCTTGCAAGGCTACGACATGCTGTAAAACACAATGATGATTAATGGCTGCGATGCTTAAAAAGATAAGGTCATCTGAGGTCTTTCGTCTCAAGACGCAATAAATCAAAAGTTCACTGATGAAATGTTTAATAGATAACAGCTTTCGCAGATTGTTTTGGGTAAATCAGTGCAAACGAGGAGTCAAGATGTTGACACGACTCCAGCTCAGGGGGCGGAAACCAATCCTATCATTGGAGACATCCTGCTTTTTTGTTAAGAGCCATAAAATACACTTGAATCAGGAGAAACATGCATTATGTTACATAAAATTAAATAGTTGGTTATTAAATGAAGGAACTACATTAAATTTTATTGGTATTTAAAGGAAAAAGTAAACTGAATTATGCTTTTTTTGTTATTTGCAGCATTTGAAAATTTTATTTTGAAAAAAAAAAACCAAACATTTGAAATTTTATGTGACATAAAATTCATTACAAAAGAAACAAATAGAATCTGGCTTTATCAGTTCAGATGAGGTCCTTGATTGTCATTTTGCATGTTTTAGATGTTTCCCTGCTCAAAAACACCTGATTTACCAACTTAGCATATCCTTAAGAGCTGCAAAAGCCTGTTATTCATCCAGCGTTTCAAATCAGGTGTCAGAGCAGAAAAACATGTAAACATGCAGGACAGATGCCCTCAAGGACTTGGACATCACTGGCTTAGACGGTATCATGTTTAGGAACAAACACTAGAGTTGTCTTTTTGATCCCTCCTTCAAAATAAAAGCCTGATGAGACTTGGAAAATGGTTCCATGAGTAATCGTCCTATTTGGTTTAAAAGGATAAGAAGAGAAAAACAGTTTTAGGATGACTTTAGTTCAATAAAAATGTCCGACCTGATTTCGTTTGCTGACGGAAAGAGTCTATAGCGGTCGGTGTAATCATTAATGTGTGTTTTAACACCAGATTCGACTGGTCTGATACAAAGGATCATAGTGCAAACAGTCAGAAGCTCTAATGACTGAGTCTGCCTGCATGTGACATGAGAGCAGAGCACATGGATGTAATCAGCACACACAGACAGGGCTGTGGTCTGAACTGGGTTATGTTACACGGTGGGATTTTTTTAGACGTGTCATGTTAATGCAATTTCATTTTCAGACTTTAAAGTAATAAAAAAAAAATAAAATTATTATTTGGATTTTTTTGCCTTTTAGACAGTTTGAAACAGTATTTCAAGTCTTGTCAATTTTATTTAAATTTTCAATATTTATTATTTTCTTTATTCATTTGAAATGACCATGCACATTAATCAACAAGTCAGATAAAAATACATCTCAATTACTAAATGGTTGAATTTCATTAGCAGCCCAAAGTCTGTGGGTTGAAACATTCAGTCTCAATATTTCTGCAGCTCAAGCCTGCAACACATTCATGTTAGAATATGGTGCAAAAGCTCCTTTATTTCAGTAATTCAACTTAAAAGGTGAGGCTAATATATGAAATAGCCTTAACTTGTTATAATTGTGGTTTATAGAATACATGCATTTGTCTATAAAATCCCTCAAGAAGACATGTCACTTGCACAATTCTGAACACACTTTGAATTAAAATCTGCATGATATGTGATAAAATAGAACATTTGTAAAGAGGTCAAATCAAATCTTTGAGCCAAAATGTTAATACATAACATAAATAATATGTTAAGTAGACTATTTTTAAAGAAAAACATAAAACAGGACAACTTATAAAGGATCTAGTACCCTGTATTTTGTGAGACTAAAATTTTAGGACGTCATTAAAGAAAAGGTTTTGATGGTGCAATAACACTTGAGGCCATCAGCTGTCTGGTTTAGGTGGAACCTTGGTTTTATCTCAGCTGCTGTAGGGTTTCCGGTTGTTCTGACCTGAGGTCGAGACGTGATTTATAAAGATTCTTGTCTTTAGCCTGTTGTTTCTGCAGGTTGGACCAGATCTGCAGCCTGCTGGAGCTTTATCTGTCCACCAGGGGTCCAAAATTCTGAACATGCTGCTCTGTTGACCCTCTGACACACACACAAAGGAACTTATCAGGTTTTATTGGTGAAGGAAACCTACGGAGTGATTTAGGCTGGCTGTTCAGACAAAACAAACAACTTTTAGAGTCAAAAACAAACCATGTTATCACGAGCTGACAAATGAACCAACAGGAAGAGTGGACGTGCAGATTGGAGGACAGAGATGAAATAAAACCTAGAATTCAAGGACTTGTGGGCGTGTTTATGGTGGCTTCAGAAAATTAGGAGTTCAAATCTCTTTAAGGATAAAACATGTTTGGAAAAAAAATTCAGATGTTGGTAAAAGTTAGGTCATCCATTCTGTTCTACGTGCAGAAGAAAACAGCAAACAAACAAACAAACAAACAAACAAAAGGGTTTTTGTGAAACACAGTTTAGAGAAAGGACAGAAACAGAGTCAAAGAAGTAACTGTGGACAGCATTTGGGAAAGGGTGGAGGGGGGGGACACACACGTCCCCTAAACATTTTCATAAGGCAGCTTTGGTCCATTCATGATCTCTCCCTATTTTAACTGAAATGAGAACTTTATGTCAATAAGATCAATAAAACTAAATATTGTCATAAAAAGATATTTATTTTGGCAAAGATCCAACAAAACCAACTCAGAATAAAATCATTGTGGTAAATTTGCATAATGTCCAAAGCAGCTTTATTCTTGTTTGAAATGTTTTTATAATAGTTGCATTAAAAAAGGCTGTGGTCGAGTATTTGGGGTCAGCCTGGAAGGCTAACAGTTTCATAGAACCATCTGACGTTTGTCCTTCTGAAACCTGCAAGACAAAACTGAGGGCAAAATCTCAGTTAAACATTTGTAGTTAAAATGTAGAGCAACTTTCTTAAATAAAACATATTTAAATGTCCATTTAACACACACGCACGCACACACGCACGCACGCACACACACGCACGCACACGTATGTATATATTTCTTGGCTTTAACATGTTGGGTTTTCAAATTTAGGCTGGATAATCAATAATCCATTTTGAACTTTCTTGTTCCTAATCAGGCTCCTTGTGGGTTTATCTCTCCAGTGGTTGGTCCCGTTGGGCGAGGGGTGGGGTTCACCTTGTGCATCAGTCCATCACACAAACAAACATCCATGAATGCCCTCATTCTCACCCAGAGCCAGTTTAGTCATCAGTTATCCTAACATGAATGTTTTTGGTCTCTGGGAGGAAACCACAGTCTGGTTGGTCAGTTTTTACCCAAAAAAGGTTTGGAACACGGTTTGTCTGAACCACAGCAGATGTTTGTATTATGGCTCATTCCTGATATCGCGGAGCCAGAAAATGTTCTAGGAGACGTTTATGAATATCAGCAGCTTGACCAAGGTTCCTATGACCAGTCACACATTTTCCTGCCATGGGTGGTTAGTTTATCAGTTAGTTTATTAATCTTCTCATGATTGTGTTCTGATTAAACAATCACCCAAAAATATAATCTCAGCCTGTTTAAAGTGTTGCATCACATCATCAGCTTATTTGAATAGAAATTCAGTAAGATATGGGCAGTTTGTGAAGCATTGTTGCATCTTCTTTGACTCTTGTTCCACATATATTCATTCTTCTGCAAAACACACATGGTTTCATAAAGACCTTCAAGTCGCTCTGAAGGACAAGGTCATGTTTTAAATTATAACAAAAAACAAAAACAAAAAAAAATAACTAAAAAAGTTTGCATCTTGGTGAGATCTCATCTTTTAATTAGGGGTGGAAATTTTAACGTGTTAATTATGATTAATTAGAAAAAAAAATAACGCGTTAAAAAAATTAACGCATAAGCCCGAGGGTCCCCCAATTGGGGGACGTTGAAGTTTAGCAGCAAAATTCATGCCCTAAATATCAATATAGTCAAGCTGCACCTCTAAAGAAAGCTCAGAACCTCGGCTACAAGACCATGTAAACCTTTGTTATGTGCTCCAAACACAACTAGAACTACAATCGAATGAGTGATCAGAAATCCCTCTTCATGTGTTTTTGCCTTCATTTCTGTCTCTAATGATGCTAAATCAAATCAAATTATTCTATCAACCCATTATTATTATTATCATTATTATTATTATTATAAAGACAATAACATTGTAAAAATGTACTTAAATAGTATTGTACTTTTAGGTCTGTCCTATTTTTGCCAGTGATATACATTTTTTCTCCTGTTTTGAATTGAAAAACAATTTAAAATCATTTTTTTAAATTAAAAGAGCTTGTGTTTACAATAATAATATTGTTTTATTCTCTGTCTCATTATTTTTAATTTTACGAAATTGCTTTTGGGGCAAATTTTCTTGAACGATTACAATGCGATTAATCACGATTAATTCATTACAAAGCCTCTAATTAATTAGATTAATTTTTTTTATTGACTCCCACCCCTACTTTTAATATAACACTACTTATAACATATGAATTAATGTAGTAATATCTGTGGCTTGAGCACACTCAGTATTACTGTATGTCCCTGGGCGAGCTCTGACCTCCTACTACTCTCCACGCCCCGGATGAGATATAAAGCACGGGGGGAGCTGTTGGTTAGACAGGCTCCATCTCTTCCCTTTTTTAAACCTCATTTAGAAACGCATTTTTATGATTTGGCCTTTGGCCTGTGATTTTATGACCACGTCTGTGTTTAGTATTGTAGTATTTGATTTTATCTTGTGATCTTTTGTTTGTTTATCAGTTTATACTTCATTTTGTTGCAATGCATTTTATGGGAAGCACTTTGGTCAGCTCTCATGCTGAGTAAATGTGCTGTACAAATAAACTGCATGGTATGGTACTGATACACCTTATCAGGCCTGTGTCGTGCAATCACCTTTTTTCCTTGGAACACAAAATAAGCTAAGACACTAAGATAATGCCAGCACTTCAGAACAATAATATAAAACTAAGCACATATAGGATAAATGTTAATCCACTACAGGTGGATGGTGGCTGACAGGATAAAAATGCAAAACTCTGGATGAATGTTACAGTAAAAAACATTTTTGTTAATTATTAAGAATAAAACTGAGCAGAAAATCTCAGCAAATCTTAAATGATTAACTCACAAGTGAGAGACAGGTGTAATGATTGCTAAATATTGCCCAGGTGAGGGAAGCAGAAGACAGGGCTGAAACAGAACAAGAGTAAAAACACCACACATGAAGTAAAAATGACCTGCTTCGTATGTTTCTTCTTAAAAGAATATTCCAGCTGTAGAGAAAACTTCTCACCCTTCAACAAATGGTTGGATGTAGATTTAAACGACAGATTAACGCGGTTTATTATTGACAAAAGCACGAACGTGCTGGAGGAGGTGGGTGGGATGTAGCAGGAACTTAAGCAGAACGTGAGGAGAACCTGCGCTCACTCCCTCCTGTCCTGCGCCACCATGAGCGCCGCTGACAAAATCACCGACTATGAAGGTGCGACAGCCTTCCTGGGTGAGTGGGGACGCTTCCAGCGGAACGTGTTCTTCCTCCTCTCCGCGACCGCCATCCCCAACGGATTCATCGCCATGTCCACGGTGTTTCTGACGGACACGCCGGCGCACCGCTGCCTGCTGCCCGCGCACCTGAACCTGAGCGCGGCGTGGAGGAACAGCAGCATTCCGCTGGAGGAGGATGTGAGCGGCGGCGGCGCTCTGGTGCCCAGCAAGTGCTCCAGATACAGACTGGAGTCTATGCTGGATTACTCGGAGAGAGGTTTGCTGCCGGGTGTTGACGTCAACCTGTCCAGTGTGCCGACGGAGGGCTGCCTGGACGGATGGGAGTACGACCACAGCGTGTACACCTCCACCATCGTGTCTGAGGCGAGTCCACCTTCCATTATAGGAGTCTGCTGCTGAGGAATAGACCCTCTCATATGATCTGGTCTTATTATCATAGATTCATCAAGTTACATCACTTTTTTTTAAATAACTGAATTGCAAACATTAAATCACCCTTATTATTTTTGGCAATTTGGTCACAATTTATTCAATTTTCTCACTCTGCTGCTTAAAAACAAAGAAAATGAGCAAATCAGAAATTTCCACACACATCAGGGGAGTTTGAATGGAACAGGTGAAAAAAACCACACCCCCTTTCTGCTCAGAGTTCACAGGTATGGAGTTTCTGTGGTGACCTTAGCAGCTGCCGTGGCTCACCTGCTGATTCAAATCAGGTGTGTTGAAGCAGAAAAACAAAACAACCAGCATGTTTCTGTTTCACGGCTCCAACCCACTTGATTTTTATCAGTAGGTGAGTAACAGGCTTCTTCAAAACTTTACCAGCTGCTGAACAGGTAATTCAACCACTGAGTCAGGTGTGTTGAAGCAAGGAAACTAAAGCATGCTGGATAAGGGCTCTTGAGGACAAGGGTTGGGCTCCCCCATTCATCAAAATGTTGGATTTTTGGGAAGCAGCATCATTTAAAATGTATATTTAGTTGCATTTCTTTACTTGGACACCAGTTTATTTTACATTTTTGCAGAGGAACACTTGTAGAATTCTGTTTATCTTACCTGTGTGTTTCTTGCAGTGGAACCTGGTGTGTGATGAAAGCTGGAAGAAGCCCCTCACCACTTCATTCTTCTTCTTTGGCGTTCTCACCGGCTCCTTCGTGTCAGGACAGATATCTGACAGGTTAGTGCAAAAGAGTTGTTTCTATTAATGAAGACAAAAACAAATGAATGTTTAAAGAGGTTGTCTGTCAAAACAGAAGGAAGCTGGTGACTACAATTATCCCACAGTTTAGTTTTCAATTTGATCTCAACTCATGAAAACTTTTTTTAGAGGTTTTGGTTTTTCAAATTCCATATTTTATCATCTTAAAGGACAAATATAACATTTTTCTTGAGGTACAATAGTCATGAAAATGCTAACAATAGTTTCTAGACCTGGCCACGCCCACCCAGCCATCATGAGGCTACTATTAGCTGAGAAGCTAAAATATTCCTGTTTGTGATGTCACAAATGGGTGGCTTTTTGAAATGGCTTGTTTTAGCCATGTAATTCCTAAAACCAAACACTGACAGAAAAGGGATGGATAGGTTTTTTCAATATTGGAGTGTTTATAGAGGTAGTAAAGACCCACATGGCAGCGCAAAAGGATGTAAAATGCAAGACTTGCATAATATGTCCCGTCTAAACATTTAGAAGAAACAATCTAATCAAATCTTTAAAAACGTTTCAGCTTCCTAAAGTTTAATTGTTTTAGATGAAGACAAGTGGGATTAGTGAGACTATTGAACTATGCAGACTCTGCATACTTGATTAACCAACTTCACATCCTTTTCAGGTACGGGAGAAAAGTGGTGCTGTTTGTCTCCATCGTGCTCCAGGCAGTCTCCTCATTCATTCAGGTTTTCTCTCAGAGCTGGACCATGTTCTGCGTCTTGTATTGTATCCTCGGAGTGGAAGAAATTACAACGTACCTGGTTGCGTTTGTTTTAGGTAGATCAGTGTTTCTATTTTCAACTAGTTCTTTATGAATTGAGGAAAAAAACTAATTGAACCTGTTTGAAACCTTAAGGAACTGAGATTTTGGGCCCACGTGCCAGAACCATTTTCTCTACCGCTGGCGTGTGCGTGTGCTTCGCTGTGGGCTACATGCTTCTGCCGCTGATCGCGTTCTTCATCAGGGACTGGAGGATGCTTCTCTTTGGCCTGACGTTACCAGGCTGCATTCGTGTGGCTTTCTGGTGGTAGGTAGGTGTATGTTTGTGTGTCTGTTTGTTTAATTGTTGTAAAACATTTGAAAGTCCACTTTTTGACCACTTCCTTTCCAAAATGGTTGCTTAAGTATGGCAAGATATGTTTGTCAGGAAAGTAATAACTTAATTGCTCAAAAAGGCAAGTGATGTTTGCAAGAAGAATCTGATCCTGTTACTTCTGGCCACCCCTTTTAAAGAGGGGCGTGTATTAACGGACTTGTTAAAGGAGCTGTCTTTAACCTTACTAGTTAACGTGCTGAGACCCGAGGAATCCTGAGAACGTAGCTCTTGGGGTTTTAAACATTCCGTGAACACTTCTACACGTTGTTGCAAAATCTACTTTTCATTTGATTGGCAGAATTTCCAAGAATCTTCCTTCCTATATTAAGGATTGCTAGGTTGTACCTATTATTTCTTTAATACCAATGCTGATGATCATCTTTTTGTCTTTTTACTAGGGCTGGGAATTTAACGCGTTAATTATGATTAATTAATTAGAAAATAATTATGCGTTAATTCTTAACGCATTTAACCCTTTGGGCCAGAGGGTCCCCCAATTGACCTTTCGCCGAGCCCCGCCCCTCTTAGTTACTGTTGCCAAGCTCTACAATAAGTGGATCAAATACTGCAGCTCCGCAAATTTCCGCGATGGAAAGAAGTAGACAGATGCGTGTCAGTGACATTTTTTGGAGCAATTCCTCAATATCACCCAGATCGAGGCAAAAAGGGTTACAGTATGCAGTGGAGGGCTCCGCTGAGCGAAGCGTAGCAGGGAACAAGGAGTTGGGAGTTGCGGGAGAAGGCAGTGTCCGGGGACACATGAATCAGTGAGCGGTGGCAGCGATGCAGTGTCCCTGTGAGCTGTCAGATGATCTGAGCTGCAGGCAGCTCTAAAAGCTCACGGTGCTCTGCATCGCTCAGTTGATCATCTCAGCTGAGTCTGTTTACAAAAAGAAACTTAAGCCCGTTTTTACTTTCATTTTCAATAGTTCCCGGCCGGAGCTCGGCATTAATTCATCACATGATCATGACACCACCCTCTGTTGCACCAATTACGCTGCACGGTGTGTCTTGGATAGTCTGGGAGGCGGACCTCCGCCCAGCCGCGGGCAGGGGGAGCACTCATGCTTGGCTGTTGCTGGTTGAGCTCGATGAGGAGGTTCTGAAGGGAAACGAAGGAGACACGACTACTATCAAGGCTAATGCTTAGTAGTATAAATTAGGCTTAGCTTCATCATTTTGTTTGGAGTTGTCGGATAGTAACGGTTGCTATGATGTGTGATTGGACAATAGCCGTTCTGTGGGCGGGGCCGGCGAAAGGCTAATTGGGGGATGTTGACGTTTAGCAGCAAAATACATGTCCTAAATATCAATGAATATCATCAAGCTGCAACTCAAAAAAAAAAAAACTTCATAACCTTGGCTACAAGACCATGCAAACCTTTTTTATGTGCTCCAAACATAACGAACTACAGTCAAATGAGTTTTTGGAAGTCCCGCTTCATGACCCTAACCCTCTGCCTCATTGTTTTTTATTAAAAAATTGCTTTGGGGGCAAATTTTCTTGAATGATTAAAATGTGATTAATCAAGATTAATTACAAAGACTCTAATTAATTCGATTAATTACTTTTACTTTTTCCTGTTGCAAACTGAGACAGGTTTGTTCCAGAGTCTCCACGGTGGCTGATCTCTCAGGGAAAAGTTGAAGAAGCAGAGGCCATAATCATAAATGCTGCAAAGATGAACAACATTGAACCTCCAGCGGTCATCTTTAGTCATTTACAGGTAAGACCAGCTGGAGTTATGCTGTTGATCAGTTTCTGTTGTCCTTAAAGTCAGGAGTTCTACAATGTGAGGAAAGGCAAACCAGTTTCTAATAGCTTCTCAACTTCTTCGAAACTTAAATCAAAAATCACGAGCTTTACACTCCAATGGCGTGTCATCTTCATTTTTTATAAACCACAAACCCTTAGGAGGGTTAAGCCTAGTTTACTTAGGAAGTATAACCTAAGCTTTAGAAAGCAGGGCCCTCATGTATCAATGTTTGTAGAAACTGTCCTATATTCTTTCCTACGAATGAAATTTAGAATGTTTGTACGAATGGCCGAAATCCTGATTTATGAAACATGCGGTGGCGGCACATAGGCATGTTGCTCTGCAATCGAATGATGAGAAATCCCGCCTGTGCGTACCCAGGTGCTCATGTCCGTTCAGTCATTTACATACAGAAACTCCCTCAATTAACCATATTTGGTCACACCACATCCTATAAATTTCATTTATTAATTTTTCATTTATGAATTTATAAAGATTCAGAATTTATCCTGTCCAAAAGCCTTTATGTATACTGAGCATCCCTGAATGCATCGTTGCTGGAACCGGGCGTGAGCTGCAGCTGCCCCGTTCTGTGCGTTTCTACGCTGCAATCTGTTAAAATAGGATTGACACTTGCCTTTCTTATTGTCCTATGCAGGTTCTATGAGTTGAGACGTAATTTCCATTATGTGTGTTGTTTCATGCCTATGTTGTACTGGTCTGTCATGGTGAAGGGAGGAGCTGAGCTGGAAGGTGAAGCTCTCGGGATTTACTGGTCGAGCTACGTTCCAACCCTCACCTATGGTCATGAACTTTGGGTAGCGACAGAATGAGATCACGGATACAAGCAGCCGAAATGTGTTTTCTCTGCAGGGTGTCTGGGCTCTCCCTTAGAGATAGGGTGAGCAGCTTGGTCATCCAGGAGGGACTTGGAGTAGATCTGCTGCTCCTCCACATCAAGAGGAACCAGTTGAGGTGTCTCGGGCATCTGGTTAGGATGCCTCCTGGACGCCTCCTAGTAGGGGTGTAACAATATCCAAATCTCACGATACGATATTGTCACGATAGGAACCTCACGATGCAATATTTATTGCGATATTGTGCGGAGGCTCACGATAATAAGACTCAACATAAAATACTTTGACTGGAATCCTCCATGCTGCGGTCACCGCTGTAGCCTTCATATTCCATGTTTGTTTATCTTTGCTGTGTGGGCTGCATGCACTCCCATTGGCAAACTGTACGATATTGTGACAAGACCACGACGATATTGTGGTCATTTTACTACGACAATAGCGCAATATTGCCAATATTGTTACCCTACCTCCTTAGTGAGGTTTTCTGGTCACGTCCAACTGGGAGGAGACCTAAAGGAAGACCCAGGACACGCTGGAGGGACTATGTCTCTAGGCTGGCCAGGGAATGCTGTGGGATTCCCCCGGAGGAGCTGGCCCAAGTGGCTGGGGAGAGGGAAGTCTGGGCCTCTCTGCTTAGGCTGCTGCTCTTGCGGCCAGACCCTGGATAAGTAGATGAAAATGGATGGATGGTTTCATGCCAACTGCACCGTGCATAATAGATGCTTGTTAAGACTAATTAGTGTCTGTTAATCTTCGTGTTCAAAGGTAAATGTTACTGGTTTATGTGCATAAAGGGTCTTTCTTTTCCCGCTTGTTCAGACCACACACACATCCTAGTCTACACTCTAGTTGACACTCTGTTACTAAGAGTATTGATTGTGAATTGATTTGAATCGAGAGTTGATTCTGATTTGAATCGTCACCCCGAGAATCTTAGGCTAATTCACTAAATTAAAATCTCCAATTACATTTACACAAAAGCTTCTGTCTAACAGGTAATTGAAACCAATGAAGAGCTTCTCCAGTGATCTCCACCCGGTGATTGAGCCGGTATAACAAAACTTTGTGGTCCATGGTGTCAGCCACTGCTGTCAAGTCGAGCAGTGAAAGAATCACATGAACCCCAGCATCATTGGCTAAAAATGTATCTTTAAAATCATTAGACGCTGTCTCTCTGCTCTGACCAGCACTAAAATCAGATTGAAACACTTCAAAAATCCCATGGTCATCCAAAAATATCCACCAGCTGTATGTCTACAAACAACAATTGTAAGTTGTTTACCATAAAATACTTGTGCAATACCGGATGTAAATTAGTCTCTGTGTCCCTTTATGCTGCGTATTCTTGGAAACCCAATTTTCTATTTTTATTTGTCTTTAGTGGTTTGAAGGTTACAATAATAGCTTACTGCTTATGTGACTTTAACTGTACTTTGTAATTATTTTTCTTCCTTTTCTCTAAGTGTATGTGCTGCTGTAAACGAGTGAATTTCCCCGCGGTGGGATTAATATTCTCTTCTATTAAAGCATCTGCTAAATATAAACGTATATTTCATGACACACCTGCCCTTTTCGTGTGAAGGCAACAATTCAGCAGATTGCCATTTGTTATCCTGAGACACAAATACCTGGAGATGGCACAGTTTTGGATAATCTGATGCTTTTTACTATACGGTGGTAATTTAAGCCAGGGTTACAAAGTGTGATTTTTTTTTTTTGGCCCATTTTGAGCAGATTTTCCACTCCTGTGACAGTCTCTGAGGTCGGGTTGAGTTTTGTACTCGGTATACGGGGGTTATGAGAAGCATAAACCACCTCGTGACTAGCACCCGATCAGCAATTGTGTGGTCTTGCAAAAATCCAGAATTCTGGATACAAAGGTCTGGCGTGTTGCGTTAAATACTATTTTTTAGCATATTTTTGGATCTGAAGTGTTGCTACCACGTGTACAGTGTGAGCAGGTGGGTTGCATCAGATCGTACAGTGTGACGTGATCTGTGAGCAGTACCCTGTAATAGGGCTGGGCAATATGGCCTAAAATCAATATCATGGTATATTGAGGATTTTACGATAAATTGACGAAATCTACGTGTATGCGCAAAAACAGTTGTCCACTAGATGGGGCTGTCACGTGTATTACGTTGAGTCACGTTGTCATGTGACTTGAGGTGGTACAGCTTCTTAAAGGGACAAACATCGCCAACCTACACACATCTTTTCATTTTTTGTCATTACCGCATTTATTGACATGGGAAAAATTATATTGGTTAGAATCAGAAATTTTGATAACGTTAAATTTTCGATTTATCGTCCCCACCCTACCCTGTGACCAACTTGTAAAGTTTGATACGGAGCTGAAAACAACTGAAAAAGTCCCAAATTGTACGCCCGGCTTAACACAAACCTGAAGGAGTATTCCTTTTGGAAAAAATGCATGCATGATACTTTGTTAGCAAATTGCACAAGCATGGAAAAGGCATTTTTACTTTTGAATGCAGTTCATGAGTGAATATTCATTTGTTGTCCATTTGGGAATCAAATGGAAGTGCAAAACTTTAATTTGCACCTGCAAAAGACATTCTGATTTGTGAAGCTCAAATATTTTAGTGCTTTTTACCTTCATGTACGTTCGTGTATGTTTTAGTGTGTAAACGTATAAACCCAAATTACACAAAGCATAATCATGTCAATGTTGCAATGCAACTATTGTTCTTGCTTTGCAAACAGTTCTTCTGAACTAGGTGGGAAGCAATTCAACTATTGCTTTTTTTTAACCACAAGAATTTAAATGGATGCATAAAAATAATCTAACAGCACTAATGACCAACTGCCTTCCAAATCTTTTCCATTGAGTTCACATTTCAGCGTGAACCCAGACATGTACACGTTCACTCAGCAAGAGGCCGAGGCCTCAAAAGCGTCACTCTCATTACATTATTTCTAGACCAACGGCTCAGCTTTTTAATGTTTGTTGTTGTTCCTCACGCTACGTTGGCTCGCAGAATGAAGAACATTCTAAGGACAAGAGGGCCTACAACATCTGTGACCTGCTACGTTCTTCAAACATCCGCTGGATCTCTATCATGCTGTGGCTGATCTGGTGAGTCCCTGCTGGCGCAGCTTGCTGTCACATTCCACACAGGGACGGTACACGTACACACGGTTTATGTACACTGTAGTACATACTGTACACATGCACAGTTTTTGTCTCGACGTGTCATTTCGACTACGTTTCAGCTCCACAAATAATGACCCGTCAGGTGCTGTGAAGCCCGCAGTGAAGATCAAAATCAGGTTTTGTGTAATTGCACAGCATGTGTGTACTTGTCCCACAAATGTCCAACCCATGAGACGCATGTTTGATTTTTAATTGTATTAGAAAGGGCAAACTCTTAAAAACTTGTCCTGCAATTATTAAAAAATACTGACAAACTTCACATGGGTAATATTTTACAATTAAAATTTGACATTTTTGAAACAAAATCTAAAATTCACAACTAATTTACAACCTGTTATCAGAATTTGCACCAGTTCAGAACATTTTAGTCTGGATAATAAAAAGTCTCTTTTAAGCTAGAACGCACCAATCTGTAAAATGTTATACTGAACTGGTGGAGAATTTCATGCTCCCACGGTAGTAGTATTAATTATTCAGCAATAATGAAGTATAAATGTGAACATTTACCTGAACATATACCAGTACCGGTGGACTAGTGGTAGAGTGTCCGCCCTGGGACTGGGATATCGGGGTTCGAATCCCGGTCGGGTCATACCAAAGACTTTGAAAAAATGGGACCCAATGCCTCCTCGCTTGACACTCAGCACTAAGGGGTTGGATTGAGGGGGTTAAACCATAGATATCATATATATTGCTAGATGCCTTAACTGGGAGTCGACAGCATCCCTACACGGCGGCCATCTTACTTCGGACAGCTTACATTCCGTTCTCAATGGTAGCAGATGGAAGGTGAGTGAACAACTTAAACAAAAACACTCATAACTCGATTTTAATATTAACGGATTTACAAGCGGGTTGCATTATTACAAACCTTATAACACATAGGCTTGATAGGACATACTTGCACATTTTTCAATTTTAAGGGCCAAATTCGTCATATTTCATAGCCACATCTCTGGCGTTTATAACAAATCAAACCGGTTGAAAATTGAGCAAGTTAGTTATTTAAATAGTACATTCACCACTGACACCAATGTTACGAAAGGGGGCAACTGTCTGAAGTAAGATGGCCGCCACGTAGGGACGTTTGTCCAATTGACGAACAGCGCGGGTAAGGCATCTAGCAATATGTATGATATCAATGGGTTAAACCACCAAATAGTTCCCGAGCGCAGCCACAGCTCCAGCTCACCGCTCCCCACGGGGATGGGTCAAATGCGGAGATGTAATTTCACCAGTGTGTGATGATGACTTGGGACTTTGACTTTAACATTTAAATGTTATCTTTTTAGGCAAAAGCAAAACTACTGATGCCATAAAGCTACAGTTGCAGTAATTGTGCAATTCCCTATTTTTAGTTTACATAAAACAGACGTAGTTCGTCTATACTCCACACAGGAACACCCTTACCATCGCCTACTTTGCCCTTTCCCTGAATACGGGAAACCTCCATGGGAATGCGTTCTTCAACTGCTTCCTGTCAGCCATGGTTGAATTGCCGGCCTACGCCTTGTCATGGGTCATGTTCCGTTGGTTTCCCAGACGGTGGAGTCTTTTCTCAACTCTTGTCGCGGGAGGGTTGTTTCTACTCGTCATACAGCTCGTACCAGCAGGTATCAAAACCGGCACCTTCTTAATACACCAACTAATTTTAAGGTTATATTTACCCTCTTTAATTGCTTTTTTCCTAACAGACTTGGTTTTTCTATCCATAACGTTTGAGATGATGGGGAAGTTTTCAGTGGCGACGGCATTTGCTGTTGCATACGCTTACACAGCAGAACTCTACCCAACTGTATTGAGGAACACATCTGTTGGAGCCTGCTCCATGGCCTCCAGATTAGGCAGCATTTTCGCACCATATTTTGTTCATTTAAGTAAGTTCTTTCATGTTCTTCCAGTATGCCAAATTCGAGCAGTTTTGTTGATGTCTGCAAAAAGCTCTATTTTAGTTTTAGTTGAAGGTGATTTTTCTTTTTGTCTTGTTCCAGCAATAAGTTTAAAATGATGGCTGAAATATTTCTGATAGAATTTTGTGGTGTGTCTAAAGGAAAATAAAAATATCAGTTCATCTTGCATCGACACAGGAACACACATAGAACATTTATAAGCCGTGCCTAAGAATTCTGGTTCTGGTGGTGCCACGTTTAGCTTTTGTTTCACTTAACCCAACCTGCTAGTCTTTGTAAGGGGAGGAAATAACACATTAAGCCTCTGTCAGCAATAAAAACGACCTCTAATTTAGACACACAACTCCTGCTTTAATTCTTTAAAACCCTCATTTGCAACTTTTTCACGACTTTTGTCGTTTTGTCTTCAGCAGCTCTGTAGTACAATTGTAGCCGAGGTTGTTTTTCAGTCTCCCCTCTTCTGTGATGTTCCACCACAGGAACCTATTCCGTTTCACTGCCTTACATCCTGATGGGGAGCCTCACAGGTCTGGCGGGGTTGCTGAGTCTCCTGCTGCCTGAGAGCTTTGGAATGCCTCTGCCTGAAACCATTAATCACATGCAGCGCTTCCCTGGGTAAAACTGCCTCTCCTATACACCTCCATCCTGATGCATCACTTAAGAGTCTTTGTTATACTTTTGCAATAGTTGTTTCAGATTTTTTTTTATTGTTTTTATAAATTTTACAGAAATTGACAAATGAATGGGATTTTCCAATGCAGCAAATGACTTTGTGAATGATTTGGTTTTTTTAAAATAAATGTTTATTTCCATACATTGTGAAGTGGAAGAAGTAGGCTGGAGCACTCGGGTCCGAGTAAAAATATTTAATCAAACTATGTTTTTCTCACTTATCTAACTGTGGGGAATAAGGAAATAGACCAAATTTCACTTAGAGGTGGAATATCCCTTTAAATATTTTTACTTCCACTTCAGTTGTTTGTTCCCAGTTCCCAGCTGTTGAGAACCAGTATTCAATTGGATGAAGCACAGTGTGCCTATTTGTTTTCATTCATTATCAGACATTAAACCATGCGAAAAGGTGTCGCTAAACAAGCACAGACACAAAGTGTTTGGCAGTAAGGCCCAGATTTTTGCCTAAAGGTGCAACGCTCACCTGCTCAACAAGTAGTCTCTGTTTTTAGTTTGGAAAGACACAAATACATTCACCATACAGTCATCTAACGGCGAGACATTTCATAATCTGACCTATCGGGACCAACTGTTTTATGCTTCAGTAACAAGGCCAGCACTCCCAAAATGATGCCAAACTGAAAAAAAATGTGAGCAAAAATAAAAACTCAAGGGATTACGGGAAATCAAATTAACAAAATATTCACTTTTGCATAAATTTAGTTAATCAGTGATTTTCTGTGAATTCTTTTCATTACAAGTTAGTTTTCACTTTAGTTTTAGATTACAAAAATAATGGTACAATAAAGAGCAGAAATATAGACAAGGAATTTAAAGAGATTTAATCATCTGATAAACGATACTGAGCCAAGGTTTTAATGGGATCCGTCAGTCATGTCAGAAAGTCTATAAATTAGATTCAGCTGTAAAATTTCCTATAGACAAACACCAGAAGTTTGCTGACGGCTGCTCATCTTCTCAGAAATTTGACTTTTTCATAAAAATATATGTACAAATTTTGTCTTTTTCTTTCCTCAGATGCTGTCAGAAGGCTCCATACAGACTGACACCCACTAAAGAGGAGGAAAAGACTTTTGAAGAAACATCTCTGGTTAGAGCGTGCAGCTCTAAAATCTGACTTGGCCACATAGCCTGTGCTCAAATGTCTAGATTAGGTTAAAAAAATCAAAAGAACGATCTGTTATGAATGCACGTGTAAAATTCCTCATCCACAACAGGCCAGCTGGTCACTTTAATGCAGATATTTGTCTGCCACCTCATGATAGTAGTGCAAGAGCAACATTCTCTTGGTTTATGAAAGTTCCTCTTGATCAATGCATTTTTTTCAAGAGCACTGGTCACTTTCATCTGGTTAAAAGTATTAGTATATCTGTGTGAATGCAGTTAAGTATAAGGTCTTTCACAGGTGATATTTAAAATGTAACTTTTTGTATCAAAGGAAAACCAAATTAAATTTTATACTTCCATTTCTTTGTTCGTGTGTGATTAAAAAAAAGTGTAAACAGAATTTTTTTGTCATTTTCAACAGCGTCTAATAAATACTGCATTTGGAAAAGTTGTTTTTCTACTTTTGTAAAAGTCCATCTGTGTTAATTCCAAGAGTTGGTCAAAAACAAAAGAAATAATTTTAAAAAATTCTAACAAAATTTGTAGGGGTGGTTATCCATGTTTCAGCTTGTCAAAAAGTAAGGCATTCAGCTTTGGCAATTTTTTTAAAGGTGTAAATCAGTGATGCTGAAGAAGTTAAACTATGGTCCATATATTTTACCTATAAGGTGAGCAAGTAAAACCACTTTATTAATGTGTAACAAAACTGGATTTTCTACATCTAAACACTGGACTAGAGGGCCTTTGTGAGACTCGTGTCAGTAACTCGCCTGTCCACTGAATAAAAGCAACAAGTAGCCAGTGGTAAAGACTAAGATGCAAATATGTACTAAGACTTAAGATTACAAGAACATTTCTCATTGCAAGCTGAAAACCAATCAGAAAGTGGCATAAGACATTTGAGCAGTATTTTCTATAATTTCATTTTTTTGTAAAATATTTTTTACATTGGATTTCAAAGGGAATTGTTTCAAGCGTGACTTCCAGTGTTCCCTTTCCTAAAGAGCAAGTTAAACTGGTTTTGTTATTTTTGAAATGTGATCAGTTACCAATCGGAGCAACGGACAACATGATGTAATCACTACGGAGGTCAGCCAATGGGGCAGTCTGTCATACATCGTCGATGAAGCACATACATCCTTTTTCAAAATAAAAACCTTGAATACCTCTATATGCTCAGGGCTGGATTATGATTGCAAGGGCCCCTGGGCACAAAGTGCCCAAAGGCCCCTCTTCTCTTTACTCCACAACATCCCCCCACCCCCGTTGTTGTTTCGGCTGTAATCCAGGATGGCACGAAGGTTCTGCCGGTCTCAGAAAGATCTGTCTTTTTAGATTCAACCTCTGTGTGTGTCGTAGCGTTCCCAAATGACTTATTTCCTTACCGCAGCTAACACGTTTAGCCATGTGGCTGCCATCATGCTAATGGGACTTGGAGTCCACAAGGAGCGGTAGCGGTTCTAGATGGATTTGCAGTTGGAATATGTTGATTATATTTTTAGATCAAACCTCTGAGTGAGCAGCCCTGACCAGCCCCTGCAGTCTGTGCATTAGCTGTGCTGTAGATCTGACAGAAGCTAGCGTTGTGCTTACAGCTCGCTGCGATTCTCCTCACAAACGGTAAATTACTTTAATGTTGCTACGTTAGTTAGAAATGCATGTAGGACTCCAACATATGGCTCAGACTTTTTGCTGCAGCTGTAAACGTGATTATCCGTGAGCATTGAGAGCAAAAGGTTGAGCAAAACACAGCTAATCTCCTAGTAAGCAGCAGGAGCAGTGCCTTCTAACACATATTTGAGTGACGTGTGCAGAACCAGCGCTTTTCAGTGTTTGAAGGAGAGAATTTTGATTTTCTATGATTTATGACAAAACTGCTTAACAAAATGAAAAACTGAACCCAGCTGAAAGTGAGTGCAGCAACCAAGGCAGAGAGGTAAAATAACCGCAGCAGTTCAAGGATCTGCACTGCAAAAAGAGCGAAATGCGCACTTGCACGCCCGCAGCAGTGAGGTGATGTCACCGGGGCACAGATGAACTCCGCTGAGGCAGAGCGCATCAAGCATTAATAAAAGAGAAAGTACCAGAATAATTATGAGAGGACATGAACGATCTCGTGTTGTTTTCTTTTGGTGGCGTGACTTTGTGCTCGCGGTGCGCGCAGAAAGCAGCCTGGAACGCGACAATCAGCGGTCTCTGTCCTCTCTGCTCTAAAGAAGTCCTGGTGCGCTAGAGTCCATATAAATAATGTTATATTGAAACTGGACCTTTTTTTCAGGCTCCCCCGTAACCAGAACCCAGAAGAAAACCCACTAATTGAGTCCTGGTTAAAATGCGTTGTAATGTGCGTTTCTGACATTTGTACCGAGTAAAATATTGTGAGCTCTGCTGAGACAGAGTGCGTCATGGGTGTTAATGATTTTCCTTTGTGACTTTAAGAATGTTACTGGGGCTGTGCACAGGTCAGCGAGAAGCCTCTGGAGCGCATGAACAATCGGTGCTCTCCATACGGAGACGCTGGAGTGAGCGCAATAGAGGCACAGACTTGGGGAAAAAAAGGGTGGCGTAAACTCCATAAAGTCTTTTAATTGATTATCTTTGCGGTGTGCGTGTTGTGCCCGGTAGCTGAGTCAGTTACAGTATAATAAATGTCTCCCTGGTGTTTTTCTGTAGACCTCTCTTATTCCCCTTTCTTGGGCTGCTCAGATGGACCCCTAGTGGGTGTGGGCCCCTGGGCCAGTGCCCATAATGCCCATTGGATCTGAATCTGGCCTTGTATATGCTCATGCCTCTAAGAAAGGCTCAAGTCTTTTCCCCAATCCCAATACTCGCACTGCACCCTATGGTCTTCTGTGAAGTGCACTTGGAGAAAGTGCACAGTAAGGTTTCGAGTACCTACTAATCAAGTGTGCAAATAAGTGCCAAATTGGCACAGTGATCATTGTGCCATCGACCACGATGCATGCTGGGATGCCGGTCGCGGTTTGTGCTACTTTTTATAAAATCTTTATTAACTTTGAAACAATGACAAAATTTACATTCATTGCTGTCCACATTAAATATTAGTCTAAAACATTCAGAGCATGAATAAATATCATTAGTCATCTTAAAAATGAACGTCTTTTATTTGAAAATACATATTTTCAGAAAAGGCACTTGAGCCATTGCTCCGCCTTTTTCTCAAAATTCCTACGCAGCAATGGATTGTGGTTAATACCCTTGCCTGAAGTCCACATCAATGTGGACTTGGGTAAAGTGCGAATCAAGTGTGCAAAAAGGGCGTGGTCAACTTCCGTACTTGAGAATCGGGACACCCTACGCACTCGCACCCTGGCCAGGAATGCACAATTGAAGGACACAAGGGTGGAAGTGCGAGTATTGGGATTGGGCCTATATTGTTGAAAGTTAATGCCAAAGCTGTTTTAGACAAGCACAGTTCCTGAGCTGACGCCATTTTAGTAGTTTTTCTCTGTCGTAGCTCTAGTATTATGTGCCATGATTGGCAAGACAAACTATTCGGGCCAATGGTAGACCTGGTGAGGCTACTATGAAGCATGGCATGACCGAACTGCAGACTGAAATATTTTGCTACTGCTAAGATTGGTCTAGATTTCTAGGTTAGGAGAAAACTGAAGTACCCAGAGAAATCCCATGCTTGCATAAGAAAACATTCAAACTCCACAAACAAAGGTTACACGACCAATCGGGCCACTGTGCAGTTAATTTCACCATTTATTTTTATTTTGTTTCTCCTTTTAGCTCAGGAAGTTTTAGGATAAAAGGACGGGTTAGCTGCTTTTTATAATATAAATACTCTTGATCAAATTTATTATACCCCTCAAGTCAACATTGTACATTTTAGCATCAAACAGCTTTCTTAGTCCAAAGAATAGACTTTTTGTGCAAAAGTTCAACAATGGTTCACAGGAACCTTTTAATGTGTGACACCAACTTTTTTTACCTAAACACATGACAATAATGTTCGTGCAAAAAATCAGACCCAAAACAAACACTTTCATTACTTTAAAAACTTTTCAAGTCCTAGGAACTTTGAATTGCAGCAATAACACTGACTTGGAACATCTCATGTACAGCTAGGTCAGAGGTAAAAAGCTGGTGATGAGATCACAGAGGACAGCCCAGTAGGACACTGGGAACCGGTGTTTTCGTTCTTGTCACGCAGGGACACTGGACTCTGTTATAAAGAGGAAAATGAACATTGTTGATAATGGTTTCATCACAAACAGGCATGTTGAAGGAAGCGTTGCATCAATGACTAACTCATCTTGTTTTTGTTTTAGTGACACTTTTGCTAAAAAAAAGAACATTGGGTGCGTTTAGATGTACAACATTCTCTTATTAACCCAAGGAAAAGCTAATCTGCTGCTGGTTTATGTCTGGGGGCTTTAACCAACTTCAGACTTTTTTTTTCCATCAAATTTTATTATTGCAGCATATTACTGGCAAACAGGGGCGTTTGCCGTCCGTCCCGCCCGCCCGGTCCGTCCCGCCCGCCCGGTCCGTCCGTCTGTCGGACTCTGCTTATCCGGAGTTGGGTCGTGGGGGCAGCAGCTTAAGGAGGGAGGCCCAGACTTCCCTCTCCCCAGCCACTTGGGCCAGCTCTTCCAGGGGGATCCCAAGGTGTTCCCTGGCCAGCCGAGAGACATAGTCCCTCCAGCGTGTCCTGGGTCTTCCTTTGGGTCTCTTCCCAGTTGGACATGCCTGGAAAACCTCACCAGGGAGGCATCCAGGAGACATCCTTAGATGCCTGAGCCACCTCAACTGGCTCCTCTCAATGTGGAGGAGTAGTTGATCTACTCCGAGCCCCTCCCAGATGACAGAGCTTCTCACCCTATCTCTAAGGGAGAGCCCAGACACCCTGCAGAGAAAACTCTTTTCGGCCGCTTGTATCCGTGATCTTGTTCTTTTGGTCACTACCCAAAGCTTGTGACCATAGGTGAGGGTAGGAACATAGATCGACCGGTAAATCGAGAGCTCTGCCTTCTGGCTCAGCTCTCTATTTTATCGTTATTATTATTTATTTCTTTTTTTATATTGGCATAAATGGTATTTAGAGTCCTGGTCCCAGTCCCACTTCATTCCAGTTGGTGGCAGTAATCCACCAAGAAGTGGCTTGTCAACCATCACAACAGCTCAAAGAAGAAGAGAGAAAAAAATGGTCATGGCACAATGTGAAACTGACAAATTCACTAGAATGCCAAAAAAATATTGATTTTGTAAGGGGTGACCACACCCCGACCCCAGAAAAAAAAAATTAGCACATAACCATCGGTGCCCACCCATACATAAACAAGTGCCCACCTGGGCCACCCCATTTTAAAAGGCCTGGACACGCCACTGCTGGCAAATATGAAAAATAAATATAATTTCTGTTCAAAAATAGTTTTTATTGTTTAACATGATGCCTTTGCACAATTCTTAAGGGAATGTTTAACATTTCCACTAGTTATGGATAACATAAGGTGACAAAATTATTGATTTGATTGCATCACCTGTGATTGAGTGGGGGTTAGGGTTTGGTGTAGATGCTAAAAATGAAAATGTATTTCCTCTTTCCCTACCTTTCTCTTTCTCTCATTTGTTGAAGTGTTTCTGGAAGCGGTTGTTTAAAGCTCTCGGGAAGGAAGAGAGTAGCAAAGGCAGTCCCAACAGCTAGACTCCCAAAGGCAATATAAGGCAAGTACTTATAGTATCCACCTGAAAACATGAGCAAGTGTGACAAAAGGCCTCTCACCGACATACAAAGGTGTCATTATGTAGAAGTTAAGACATGACCTGGGCTTTTCAGCGTTTGTTCTTTGAGCACAAAAAATGCATTAAGGGCATATAAGTATTAAATGATCAGCTGAAATGAAATAGGAGTAATGAGGCTATGTTTAAAATGTAAAAAGTCCACTAATATTGTAGATAATTACTCCAGTAAAGTGAAGAAATTTCAAATATTTCTATTTAAGTAAGGTAACTAAGTATTTGTACTTAGTTACTTCACACCTTTGCTTATATATTTTCTACGGACATTTACAAGACTTTCAAGTGAGCCCATCACTAAACAAATTTCACTCACTCAAGCTCAGCAGGAAAGGTGTGATGCAGCTCCCCAGCCTGGAGACGGTGGTGGTTGTCCCGGTCGCTGTGTTCCTGAGTGTCGTCGGGTAAAGCTCTGTGGTGTAGGCGAACATCAAGGAAGAACCAGTGGTGATGGCATACTTACCCATCATCTCCAGTGGAAGAACCAAACTAGACAGGTCTGAAGATCCGGAAAACAATTCAGGAATGGTGAAAAGTATAGAGATTGTTGAACTGTGTAAATATTAGGAATATGTGCTGGAACAGGGCCGGCCCAAGCCTCTTTGGGGCCCTAAGCAGATTTTCATTTGGGGGCCCCTACAGTGCAGGTGCTCAATAATCAAATAATCATTCCTAGGCTATACAATGTGTATAACATACTCACTATCATTAGCATAATTTGTACTTGGCTAATATCATATAGGTGTTTTTATGACTATTAATTTTAATAGTACACATGGAGCAATCTGACAAAAATATTACCACATTACAACTAGGGTGACCAGATCCCAACTCGCCAAATGTGGGACAGAGACTACTCAATGTGGGACAAATTTTAAAATTCTAAAGCAACACGAAAAAAAATCTATTCTGCCTTTTCGCTCAAAAATCACTGTTAAATATACATACAATTATCATTATCATCATCATCATCAGCCTGTTCTAATGTGGTCTACAGGTGAAACTCAGAAATGAGAATCTGGTGTAAAAGTCCACTTATGTCAGTAATCCAGCTCAGACTGAGAGACCATCTAAAGGCTCAGGAACCCTCTGCAGGTGTTCTGGATTCATCAGCTGATTAGAGTGTGACACTAGAATATTGAACCTTTTCACTATATTTTAATTGAGATTCTGAATGTGGGGTTTTCATCAGCTGTAGCCAGAATCATCACAATTATAACAAATAAAGGCTGAAACATCTGGAATGAGTCTGTCTCATAGTTTAGTTTCACCTTTTAGGTTCAATTACTGTCACTCAGGTGTTCTTGTGCCTTTGATGAGCCTCAAGCTTCACTCAGCAGAAGCAGCTGGGTTAAGTTCAGACTTCAGCATCGGCCCTGTTATGACCAGAAATCTATCAGACAAGCAGATTCAGATTTGTTTTGCTCTCAGTGGGAAATTATCAAATGAAATTGATGTAAATATGACTACAACTAATTATAGGATACTATTGGACTGAAAGGCTGTGAACCAGAGACAACAGGACAGAAGTGAAGGTTTGTGCATTTAACAAAACATTTCATAAATAATCAGCTGCTGTGAAATATTCTCCAGTCCACATCCAGACAGAATCATCCTCTCTTCTGTCTCATGACCAGCAGCAGCTGAGATGTTTATGCTCACAAAGTTTTTCTTTTTTTTATCAACATTCTCACTTTCAAGTGCAGCTCACTCCTCCTCTTGTTCTGACTTTTTTTCTTGTGCTTATTCTCATCCGTTTGGATGCATCTCCACCTCCATGTTTCCACCTGCCTGTCGGCGCATCTGACCGCTGGTTGTTCAGATGCTGCTGCTGTCAATCATTGCGGGAGAGTGCACGGTGTCGGATACCTCGTCTCTTTGTTCTCTCCTCCTGCCTGGGCTAAAGGTAGCTGATGGTGATGTGTGCGCGGCGCGCAGCAGCGATGCGCCTTTTGCGCATTTGGAGAGAATGAGTAGGCTACTCGTGCGCAAAACGAGGCCCCTCATGGAGCGCGTGTTCTGCATATATCGGGAGTGGCCCACTTAAAGCTCTGGATTTGCTCAAATAAGATGTTTGAGCTCAACAAGGTTATAGTTCTCTCGTGGTACAAGCAGAGCGCGCTGGGAGTGCAGCTTGTAATGAGCGCGCGCGATTTTTTCAGTTGGGAGGCGCGGAGCAGCTGGAGAAACACATCAATGATGGAACGTACGAGAATCTTTAACGTAACACCGGTGCGCAGAGGTGCGGGTTTCAGTGATCAACAGGAGAGGGAGGAGGAGAGAGGGAAACAGCGAGAGAAACACGGAGGGACCAGACTGTTAGTAAAGTTTTGCGCAAAACTGCTGGAAAAGTGTGGGAGTTAAAACACCCACATCCCCCATGGGGGCGACGCCCATGCCTGTCCTCCGTGCTCAATGACGCTTCTTTGTTTTGGTGGATCGGATCGGACCTGCGGTAAAGTCCCACCTCTGTAAGGGTGCGTTACGCATTTCCCCCAACACTTGCATCAGCCGATAGCAGGAAGAGCTATAAAACTGTTATGGTGTTTCAACTATGAAATATTTAAATTATTTTTTAACGTGTAATAGCATTTGGTTTGAATTATTTAATGTTATTTTAAATTAATATAATATAATTTTAGAACGTTATTTTGGGGCTCTTGGGGGCCCCCTGGTGGTGTGGGGGCCCTAAGCAGCTGCTTAACTGGCGTATGCCATGGGCCGGCTCTGTGCTGGAAGATGAGACTTAAAGGGATAGTTCAGATAATTTGAAGTGGATCTCTATGAACTGGTTAAGAGCAATTAATATACATTATTGATAAGCCTCAGTTTAAAAAAAAATACTTCTGACGAGCTAATGGCTAGTTACAGTAATGGCAGTTAAGTGGAGCAGGAACTTAACTCAAAAATTTCAAACACTATCATACATCATAAGCATCAGTATACAGCATAAGCATACAGCCATTCTTGTAGAAGAGTGAATTATCTATAAATGTTACACATTGATGAGCAGTGATCCATTTTTGAAGTAGCTCTGCTGTGACTAGCTGTTAGCTTGTCAATCTTATCAGAGTTAAACTCTAGTTTTTCCAACTGAGGTTGCTCACAGCTATCTGCAACAAGGGATGTTAAGTGTTTACTACTTTTTCCTTATCAAAGAGATCTGAATTGTCTCTTTAAATCCCTGCTGCTGTGTTGGCAATAAACAAGTGCTGTGCTCTCAAATGTTCCAACAATTAATTAGAAATCTTGTGTTTTCAAACCTCAGCAGTGTCCCTGCAGGATCGTTATTTATAAAAATTGTTTTAAAATACGTGTTTCTTTTGTGCGTGCTTACTTTCTGGCAACAGTTGAATCGAGAACAGAGGCAGTGCTCCAAACATCAGTGCACCAAAGACGGAGAGACGCCGGGGAAGGTACCTCAGAGCTAACCAGCTTGAAATGTATGCTGGGATTTCCACTACAGCAGAGATGAAACAGCTGATGTACGGGTCAGCGTGGAGCTGAGATGTGTTAAAGGACAGGCAGAAATAGCCAGTGGTCATAGTGAACCTGAAAAAGCCAAGAACATAAACATATGAAATAGATTTCTTTAAATCTTTCTTTAAATGCATGAATTTTGTTTTAACCCTTTCACACACAAAAATGGTCCCTTGATTTAAGTGCAGAAGTCACTGACCTGGTAATGAAGGCAAAAAACCTTTAGAAAAGTTGGGGTTAGGCTATTGCAAAGGTTTATAGTAGAAGTCCATTAAATGGGGCTGCATTTACAATATTCTGAATTAATGACCAATTTTCAACACGTACTATGAATCTCAGTTTCTCACACACTTCAGATTTAGTCGTATTTACTTACGACACCAAACAGAGAAGGAGCGTTGTGGCTCTGATGTCGCTGTGCTTTAAAAGGTCAAAAACACTGTGGGTTTCCTTTTGAGTCTCTTTTTCCTACAAGACACAAAACCATTAATTCTATCAGCAACTTCAGAACAAAGTAAACTTTTAAACTCCCTCTTTGGTCTTCAATTTTAATGCCTGATTACATTTTTAAATGGGTAAAATGATTAAAATCAGCCATCAACATTTATGCTATATTTGATACAAATGCAAAACCTTATGTGTGAAATTGATGCTTTCACAAAAATACTGCAGGATGCCTGGTATGTGTAAAGATGCCAAAATGTATGGCCTTGAAAGGTTTTTTCTTAAAGGTGCAATATGTAAGAATGAAGTAAGGATGACATCCTGTGGTCAAATCTGGTTACTGCAGCCCATTTTTCTAGGCAATACGTCACTATCTCACGGCCGTTCTGTGAGTTTCGTGGCTGTTGCCAGTTACAGATCAGCACCAGAAGATTCTAGATGACAAAGACGAGTCATACACAGTAAGTTGATAAGTAGATAAATACATTGTCATATCTGGTGTTGGCACTCTTGAGCGTTTTACGGTAGGGAGCACTTACCCCACTTATTATGGTAATATTTCTCCAGCATTTGAGGAAGTGTTGTTTGCTGTCTTGCTGTTAGCTTGCTGTTATAGTTTGACTTATGAACGACTCATTAAAGGAAGTAAAACGCCATTATTGACTCCTTATTAACTTCACACATATGCATTTCAATGTACTATCCAGTTGTTGGTAATGAAAAAGTAGCTTGAGATATTTTCAGAGTCAACTATTTGCTTCTAATTCACTGTTAGCATTGTTAGCTCAATGTTTGCCTCTAGCCTGCTTCACCCAAAATTAGAGCAAAACAAAAAGATGCCGTGGCTTCTTAGGGGTACAACAAATAACTTCTGGGTCGCTCCTGTTTACTGGCTTTGGTTGTTTTAACAACTCGTTACAGCGTTAGCTTGGCGCAGACTCAGCAACCTCACAAACTCACTGAGTGTAAACAGTGACCGTCCCTCCTCAATTTTTGTGAAAGGAGAAAAAACTGACAACCACACAGCCGGTGTCGGTACCAGATCTGCTCGGGTGCCAGATTGGGTCGGGGTCCTTCGCCTGCCGATGATGACGTCAAACTACGGCAAATCCACTCGGATTTCACACAAAAGTTTTGGAAAGACTTTAGCAGTTTTGTCTTGTTTCTTACCGCCTAAATATTTGCTTTATAGCTGTTTTTGTTAATAAAACACCATATTGTCGTAGTTTTGTAAAGAATGTGAAACTACATAAAACCAACACCAGACTTCCAAAAAGCACAACAGTTTTTATATGTGAAAAATTGGGTGTGGGTATTATAAGACAAATATGTTGTATTGTTAAACTTTTAAATTTGAAATAAAAAGTATATCTGCATTTTTTGTTTGGCCTCACATTAGAAAAAATGTAAAAAAAAAACATTGTAAAAAGTGTCTTTGTACCTCAACACCTTGCTGGCTGAATTTCTTGCATCAGTCGTTGCACAAAAGTCAGTCAAAGGTCAACAAACACCCTGCAGGCTGCACTTTGGATCACTAAATCATTGCTTTCACAAAAAATGATCAAGTTTTCTTTTAACTGATCAAAACTACAAAACAGATGCATTTTGATGCTCGTGCATGATCTCTGACATGGTTTAGGAGGAGCTAAAGCTGACTATTAGGAGTCTGTATTTTAAAATGAAAGAGGTCATGCAAAATCCTTATGAGCTTTCTACAAAGGTGTATTCAAATTGTTGTTCTGAATGCACTTTGTGGTGACAAAATCATTTTTTGTGACACAAATCAAAAACTAGCATTTGCTTGTGCTGCATGTGCTGGTAGTTTTAATTTAACATCATGTGTTTTAGGGAAAGTATCACTAACTTAAACCAACCTGCTGGATTTAAATTAATTATCTCACATTGTAATTCTCAAAGATGACCCCCGGAGCTTGAACTTTGTTCCACTTGGCTGCTTTTCTTATTATGGCCTCAGCTTCCTCAACTCTGCCTCGGGAAAGCAGCCACCGAGGAGATTCTGGGAGTAGCCTGGGTTCGTTTAAAACAAAAAGGTTTAGTTTAGATCAACAAATAAACTATAAATTAACATTATGAAACTAATTTAAGACTAACCACAGCATCACGTGAGAATATGCTATTTATTCTTCAGTTTTTTATTTTACAGTCATGAATTTGACAACAAACAGTGTTTTCTGTGACTTACCACCAGAGGGGGATGTAGGCCAGGCCAGGGATAGACAGAGCTATGAGGAGGGATTTCCAGTCCCTTAGAAAGTAAGCAAAAAGAGGCAGCAGCATATATCCGATGGCAAAACCTAAACACGTGCCCATGGATGAATACAGGACACGTACATTACCAGTCAGGATCTCAGCGCCTGCACACAAGAAAGAACATGGAGTAAACCAGTATATCTATTCAGTATAATAACGATTATTTAATATTTACCGAGTACTAAAGCTGACACAAAGTTGGATATTTGGCCCAGTCCGTTAAAAAAGAGCAGAATGGTTAAAAAAATCCAGGAGGTGGAGAAGATTTGAACAAATGTGAAAACTGTTTGTGCCGCCATGGTTGCAAACAACACAGGTTTCCTTCCATATCTAGAGAGAAGATGGATCGTTGTAAGAAAACACTGGTTATACTTAAAAAAACATGCAAATATTAAAGATCCATTTACACTGAAAATGACGTCACACATGGTAAAAGTGAATTTTGCTCTCAGACAACATCCTCTGAGTTTACGGTACCTGTCTGACAGCTGTCCCGAGAAGAACGATCCACAAAGAACTCCAACAAAGAAAACCGTAGAGGTAAACGGTTGCTTCCACTGTTGGCTGCACACCAAGTCAAACTGGAAAATGCATGCATCTTTATTAGTATTTTTTAAAATAAGCATTGAATAAACAACATCAAACTGATTTCCGGTCATCAGAATGACATAATTAGGTGTGTTCCTTCTGCTTCTCTGCTTTTGGGTCAAACTCAGCTCTTTTACACCACAGGGTGTTTTTCTTTCATATCACTATGAAATTACAGCCCAAGATGATTCCTTATATGTGCTGTTCAAACAGAAAGTTAAAAACAGTTCCTTAATTTAACACTAGATGGCGCTCCTCCACAAGGTCTGAAATGAGACATCTACCCAGTCTGACCTTGTACATGTACTATGTTTAATCCTACAAAGCTCACACAAGACTTGATACTGTACTACACGTTCACTATGTGCAGAAATGCTAAATGAGCCATTTATACATTTTAATGTAACCAGTGAGACGTAACAAGTACAGATAATAGATTCTAAATAAGAAACAAACTGGGTTAAAAACTGCAACAAGTTTTTAGTGAGTCAAACGTTACCCTGCCAAGACCTGCTACGTTTTTAAGATCCAGCTATTATTTGGAACACTGACTTTAAGCCAGGGTGCGTAGTTTAAATGCTTAGGTCTGACTCCATCTGACAATGAATCCTGATACCTTTTTGTCTGATGCTATTTATTCAGAAGTCTTTTTTCTCTATAGTCTGATGTCTGACACCTGAGGATGTCCTACAATGTACACATTATGATTGGAGCTAAGGGATCAGTTTGACATCAGACTTTTGTTTTAGCCTGCTGTAGCATTAGCAGGGGTGTGCTAGCATCAAAAGTGCTGGATTCCTGACATTTTCCCTGCTTCAGCACTACTGATTTGATTAAAACGTGTAATTGGCAGCTCCTCAAAACCTGATGAAGGCTGAGGAGATAATTCAGCAGTTAGCATCAGGTGTGTCTGAGCAGGAACTTATCAAAAACATTACTTGACAGTGTGACAAGGCTCGTGTGCGGTATGAGGCAGGGCTTTCAGCTTCTTCCAGAAGGGATGGGGGCTATAGCCACAGACATATATATGTAGACGCCCCGTGGACTGATGCTGCCTATTGGAGCTGCCGTAGTGGCCGGCCGCCATCTTTGATGGGTCTCCATTCACCCCGAGCAAATGGAGACCCATTGAGACCAATGGTGATTGATAGTACACCGGTTGTTGCAACTGTAGGCTGCAACAAAACAGACATAGTTGCCCACTATGCATTGACTTTGGAGAATGAGGAGACCCGTCCAATATGGCGGCGAAGCTGCTACGCTCTCCAGCGCCCAATGGGGCGTCTACGTATTGATGTCTATAGCCCTTCAAATGTCAGAATCTCTTCCTCCTCTGCTTGAGACCCCAGCTTTAAGGTGGGTCTCTATTTAATGTTCTATCTGCTTTGCTTCCTGTTTGACGTTGGTGTATTTCACTAAAGCATGTTTAGTTGAGTCTGCAGAAAGGAGAGTCTGACTAGTGACTATCTTGATTGTGTTTAACTAATGAATTATTCTCATTGAAAGAACATACTACAGATCCTGCTATGAATTAGTCAAGTTCTGCAAAATTCTATTTCGCTAGAATGTTCCAAGTCTCATCATTACTAATAAGAAACAGCTTTAGGGTTTGGCATCATCTGTCTCCATTTAGTCCTAATCCAACACAGCTGAGTCTGCTTCTGTAGAAGCAGCTCCACTCCTTTATGCACTTAACCTGCTTTTGTTTTCTGGTGCAATTATCAGGTCCAGTTCCATCATGTACCATTACCACCATAATGTGTTTATATATAAAACAAACCAAAAATTAAAAATCTGTCTGCTAATCTGATGTGTTGATTGACTATCATTAATGACCACATCTATAAAAGCAGGGATTTTGGCATTTCTTTGGTGGTGTTGAGCCTACAGGTGTGGGTTACACAGCAGAAGAAAAACATCAACAATTACCTTAACCCTTGGAGGTCCCTTTAACAAAAAGCCACATTGGGGACCCTTAGCACAAAAAATGTTCTTGATCAAAAGGTGTAATAAAATTTTTTATAATATTTCATAAGTCTGATTTTTATACACAGATTCCATCCTTGGCTTCAGCACTCACTAAACATGATCAAATATGTGTGTTTTTTAGATTTAACCCCTTTAATGACAGGTTTTATTTTTTAAAAATCGACATTGTAAAACACTACTGCACATAAAATGTACTAAGGGACCTCCAAGGGTTAAAGAAGCAACTGTTAAGAGTCCATAAGTCAGATCTGATGGGTTAAAAAATCATATTTTCAAATAATTTTTAGTTCATTGGTGAGGTGAGGATTGCAGGAAGTTACCCACAAGGTCAAACTGAGCAATGGGCTATATGCACGCTCCACTTCCGCATTGCGTGCAGGATTAAAGCCATGAAAAACACATCGCTGCACTTCTCAAAAGATGCATGGAGTAAATAAGCCGTTAGGTCACATGTTTTGACGTAATCTAAGTAGATATGAAATTGCATCGCTGCAATAGTCTTTTATTTTGAAAATATACCAGACGTTATACACTGATACGTACGTGATTCCCTGTCTAGCCTGATGTTAACTGCGGAAATTAACGCGTCCCAGAAGCAGCTTGCAGCAAAAGTAGAACCCGATCTTCAGCGGCGTGGCGAGACGCTTCTGGGACGCACCTGAAATGTTCCACGCCACGGCCGGTTTGGATCAACCCATAGCCTATAATGGATTCTATTTGAAGCAGAGACGTATCACTGATGCCTCCAGTGTGGATTAGGGGTATGGGTTACAAGAAATACATTTTCATAAAGTCAAACAGAAAACATTCACTTTAGGTTATTGGTGCTGAAATTAGATCACAGAGTGAATTTTTCCACATTTTGCTTCATTTTTGTAAAAAAAAAAACAATGACATGATTGAGTGTTTTAATAAACTTGAAGGCAGGTTTGAAGAAAAAAATGAGAAAATCCACTTTATTTTTTTACCATGACTGAACTGGATTTAGCACGTACCTCTTTGAGCTCGCTGCTTAAGTCTGTTTTCTCTGGCTTTGACACAGCCGATGACACGCTAATTACCTAATAACTCTGAATTTTTATCACAGTAATAAAGACAAACACTGTGTTCCTGCCCTTTGGCTTTGTGCCGGCTAAAAGAATAATGATGCCTTGTAATATGTCGTGATTTCTTTTTTATCTTTGCTTTTTCTAATGTCAGGTATTTCCACCTCATCGAGTAACTGAACAAAAAGTTTGTTGCAGCATTGTCTGAAGCAACTAAACTTTATGTATCTTAAAAAAAAAACTTTTTATTATCAGTGTCATCAAAACAATGAATATGTGGATATTTATTTATTTTACTTTATTTTGGATAATTTTAGATGAATTCCAATTTGGTTAGTGACTACTTTATGGTAACAGCGTCTACTGTCAGACTAATATATATTTATATTTTATTTCACGTGTGGTAACGGCGTGTTCCCAATTAGCAAACTACCACATCCTGCTTTGATAAATGTGCTGACAAGTACTGATATTCATAAATTAAGTGGTTTTGGTTAGCTGGCCTTGCTGCAATAGTTACCACTCTAATATTTATGGAAGGTGCATGAGTGCACTAAGTTTTTCTGCAACATAAATCTGCATTTTACCGTGTTGGATTCATATTTAAATAATAAAAAAAAATGTTTGTTAGTATTTGTCCTATTCTAAAACATTTGGAACCATCTTTTCTCTGAAGCTCTGACCTGTAAAACGTTGAATGTACTTTTTATTGGCCTTGGTTAAAATTTCTATTTGACATTTATAATAGACATGGCATTAATGCCACAAGAAAGTCATTCAGTACCTCCCTTTGATAGGTTTACTGTCAGAGTTTTTTTTTTCTTTCAAACGTTGACGAATAACTGACAAAAACTTTCTGCTGAAAGTTTGGAGCTTTAGTGCTCTGGGAGGTTTTAGTCAAACCCAAATGACAAGATTCAGAACATACCAGGCGAAGACAAACCTGTGTTCAGAGGGTGAAAGGTATAAACCCTGCTGCAGGTCAAAAAGACAACCTGGTACTCACTTCTGTAACGACTGTAGATTCATAAATGCTTTTGCTGTAGCTCCAGCCGTCCACACAGCCCTCCTGCTCCAGGTCAGTAAGGTTGACGTCCCTGCCAGGAGTTAATCCCAGAGCAGAGAGCCTTCTGACCACATCCAGCTTGTATCTGCTGCATCTGCTCTGCTCCCATTTCCCGTTCACCACCTCACAGCCGAAACAGCAAAAGCTGAATTAATGCAGCATGAAACACTGATTCTCTTTTTGAAGACGTATCTCCTACAGCTGCACAGCTCCAGGTTCTCTAACATAGCTACACCATCATACACGTAGGACAGAGCTGCAGCAGAAATAAAACTTCACTTCAAATTTAAGAAGAAATCTAAATTGTAACAAAGCAAACAAAGAAAAAAAATCCACAAAAATAATATAATGGAATGAAAAATTGGATGTATGTAAATGTAAAAGTACACGTGTATAAAATTGTCAATTTTCCTTTAAGAAAAGACAAACTTGATAAAATAACTTTGAATTTGATCCATTTAGAAGGAACTCACTGTTATTGGGATGATGGTTTCCCTCCAGTCTTCTGTGATGTTGACATCTGGAACGAGGCAGTGGTGACTCGGTTTGTCGGTCAGAAAAACCAGACTGAAAGCACCAAATCCATTAGGAACAATGCTAGCACAGAGCAGGAAGAAGACCGTCTGCTGGAAACGCCCCCACTGACCCAAAAAACGTATGTTTTCTGCATAATCCCTCATGGCTGCATGATCATCTGAAGTCAAAAATCCAACATCACGTGTTTTTTCAATGACAAGCCTTTACCTACTGTAAGAGCATTGTGGGAGGATCCCAAGCTCAGCTCCTAGAACCAGTCAAGATGGTCTCATACAGGCAGGGGCAGTCCTAGACAATTTGTTGCCCTTGGCAAGCTCAACCCCCCCAACACACACACACATCGGGCAAGCTCAAACCCGCCCCAAACAAACACAAAAAGAGCTTGTGTTCACATTGCATTACATTTATTTAAACAATTCTAGTAAATTATGCAACAGTATGAGCATGTTTCTTCAAAGCTAATTATGTTGGTTTGTTGGACTTCTTTCAAAGCAGCACTTGCATTTTCCAATAACTCAGTCCTCTGTGTGTTAAAATCATTTCTGTTGCAGAAAAAAAAGTTTGCAACAAAAACAAAAAAGACTTGTTCTTTTTTTGAGCAAGCTCCGTTTTCTTTCTCCATTCACTAAGGTCCTGCTAAAGTAACGGTGGAAATTTCTTCCATCATCTCAGAGGAAAAAATGAAGTCAGGTGTTAAGGGATGTGCTCCTGTCCAAACCAACTCAGTTCTCTATAGATGATCAAGTGATGATGGACCACCACTTCTTACTGCATCTGCAGGACACATGAAGGACACTTTCTCATCTTAAACATGAGGTAAATTACACCACATGTACACAAACTATGTATTAGATTGATTTATTTCCAATCTCTGTAGCCTAACCCACACAAAGCATATAACTACTCCACCAGTTAGAAAACATTTTTTAATGACTGTTCAGTCGTAATGCATAATGCCAGGTGTGCCAGGTTGGAGTGGGATTTTCCGAGAAATTTCCGGGATAAATATTACTACAGGAAAGGGATGAAATAATTGAGTTTCCCTGTTAAAACGGGAGACTTCATATGATTGCAGGTAGCGGAGGAGATTGTGACCACAATGTCACACCCTGTGTAATCCATACCCTGGTCTTATAAAAGGATTACTTAAAAACGTTGCCCCAAATAATCCTGTGAAAGGTAGGATCACTGTGTTGTTACACCAGTCCAGGAAAGACAGGAGTTATATAATTTCCTGCTTGAAATATGAGAAGTTGGTTGAGCAAGTTACCTGCCAAGGTGAGCTGCTCTGCTGATTGGAAGGATTGGTCCCACGTGAAAATCCACAGCAACCAAGATTTGGCAGCTAAATGGATGATTCTTAGAAAGGGAGGAGATCTAGAGAAATAATAACAACACCACATAGAGCATAACAACAAAAATAAATTCATGCTCATAGAGACGAAACACCTGGCACAACACGCAAGATGTTTTATATGCTTCAAAACAAGAATAACAAGTTTGGAACATCTATGTCCAACTCATCAGCAGTCATGTTGTGAGCTGCAGCTTTCTTCTGTCTGTGTGTGTGTGTGTTTTAGTGTGTGTATACATAATTGTGAGGACCAATTTTGTGTTTTCAGCTGTAGAATGAGAATATATATATATATATATACCTTGTGAGGACATTTAGACTTGTCCTCACAGGGTCAAACTCATTATTTGTTGGTTTTGAAGGTGTGGATTGAATTTAGTTTTAGTTATTGGTGTGTGTGATAAAAATGACATCTTGTGGTCAAATTTGGGTACTGCAGTCCATGTATCAAAACCAACAGGTCCGCTCTGAGCAACTGTTCCAGTGGATCCGTGCCAGAAAATTCTAGACGATGAGCAAAGACGTGTCATAAATATCGAGTTGTTGGTAATTGAAAAAAGTCGCTTGAGATATTTTTAGGGCCATCTATTGGTTCCTAATTCACCGTTAACATCGTTAGCTCAGCGTTAGCCTCTAGCCTTCTTTAACAGATATTAAAATGCCGTGGGTCCACACTGGGGGTATCAGAGGCACAAAACGGCAGCGGAACGTCGCTGCTTCAAATACAATCCATTATAGTCTACTGGGTTGATCCAAACTGGCTGTAGAGTGGAACATTTCAGGTGCGCCCCAGAAGCAGCTTGCTGCGCTGCTAAAGATAGAATTAGGTTGTCTTTTTGACGCGAGCCGCTTCTGGGACATGTCAATTTCAGTTAATTCAATTCAGTTTATATATATAGCGCCAAATCACGACAAGAGTCGTCTCAAGGCACTTCACAAAGTAAACATTTCAATACAGTTCAGTTCATAAGCCAATCAGTAAAAAAGTTTCCTATATAAGGGACCCAGCAGATTGCATCAAGACACTGACTAGTGTCATTGTGTTGGTACAATCCTCATACTAAGCAAGCATTTAGCGACAGTGGGAAGGAAAACTCCCTTTTAACAGGAAGAAACCTCCAGAGGATCCTGGCTCAGTATGAGCAGCCATCCGCTACGACTCACTGGGGATTGAGAAGACAGAGCAGGCACAGGCACACCCCACACCCACACACACACACACACACACACACACACACACACACACACACACACACACACACACACACACACCT